>CM053625.1:328727473-328747919 GCA_028646595.1 Phalanger gymnotis | reverse complement strand
GGGAAGAACCGGCAATATCATGAAGGCCTAGAGAGAAGAGAGCGTCCAAGAAGACGAGGTACTTGATGATGTTATCCGGCAGAGTCCATGGGTTTGAGAGGGTAGTGGGCCATCCTCCTATCCTTTTTCCCTCTGTCTTCTGTCACAGCACAGGTGGGGATTCTTCCACACTGACGTCTGTTGTATCCAGTCCCTTCTCCATTTCCCCTGCCCCCACCCCATTTTAGACCCTCATTATTATCTCCTTGGGATATGGCAATAGCCTCCTAAAAGTGATTCCCACTTCTACATTCTCCCTGGTCCAATACATCCTTCCTGCCAGTATCCTGTTTCTTCCCTGTGGATCTAATCATATCATTTCATTACCCTATTGAAATTTCTTCGGGGGTTTCTGTTACTTCTGGAGTTGAGTTCAAATTCCTTTTGCTAGCATTCAGGAACACTCCATGATTTGGCATCATTCTTTATTCCAGCCTTACCTCATAATACTATTTTTCATCCTCTCTGTAGTCCAGCCAAAATCATCTACTCTCTTCCTGTATGAGGTATTCAGAGAGGATGAGCACCTGTGGTGGGAGGACTTTTCAGGACTGCTATCCACCTTTGGTGCCTGCTTGGCACCTGACTCACTCATGGCTTCAAGAAACTGTAGTGGGCGCAGTGGCCACATCACGGTAAAACTGTCTCTGTGGAAAGGTTCAGGCTGACTGTCAGGCCTCAGACCCGTTGGTGAGTTGGGAGGGTGAAGACGTCCATTTGCTAAATGGGCCGATGAGAACAATTAGTTCTAATGGCCATGAAGGCCGCTGACGCAGGCACTGTGGAGCTCTTGGAACTTGGTCAGACGTGGAAGACGTCAAGGTCATCCACTGGCTCCTGGGCCATTGCAAGTTGTCCTGACTTTTGTCCTGCCACTGGACTTTGATGACTGGAGGAGATAATGAGGCCAATGGCTTTGTGCAGCCCTGCCTCGCTTCAATCTAATTCCTGTGCAACTGAAGACATGACTGTGAGGTCATTGGTCCTCTTCAAAAATGGACAAACAGCAACGTATTACAGAAAGATAGTGAAATTGATGTAGAGTCAAGTCTTTGGTCCCACTTCTGTGAGAAACCTGAGGAGTCTTTCTTTAATAAACAATTCCTGGAACCGTGTCCTCCCCTGAAATCCTTTCATGGCCTTTTTCCTAAGTATCTGTGGCTCCCTAAGCCTAAAAGCACATCTGCTGTATTCCACGGGCCTCTCAGCCTGTTGAGGATTCCCCTCGACCTCTTCCAAAAGTCCCATTTCCTACTGAGGAAGCGTCGTGCACCCTTGGCCTTGCCTTTGTCTGCGTCACCTGTTTTTGGGCATTTGACAGATCTTGTGCTGCCTCTGTCTTTTCCATAGTTTATACCCCCAATTACCTCCTCATTGGTCTCCCTTCTTCCCCCTGCAATCCATCCCTTTCATGTTTGACTGGCCCCGCTGCCCCTGATGTCTGCCCTCCTCAGCCCCTTCCTGAGCATCCTTTGCTTCCTTGTCTTAGGCGAAGCTTGCCACCCCCCCCCCCACACACACACCCCTACTCCCCACTTCAGCTGCTTTGTTCCACCTGCATCTCCATTTCCTCGGAGGCAGAAATTTCAGAAGAACCTTCTGGATCACTTTGTAGTGACCAAGGGACCTCCCACAAGAGGTCAGTGACTGGTCTCCATCATTCCTTTTATTCCCTAATGCCCCTGTATGTGGTAGATGTGTCATATGTGCTTTTTGAGTTGATTTCTCTCTTGCCTGCCAAATGGTGCCACCATGGACAGTTGGGAACTTCTTCTTGGGTGTCCTTATGTTTAGGCCTTCTGGATTTTTCTCCCAGATCTCTTCTTCATGGACTGTTTGATTTCACTCTGATAGAGAATCCACCCTCTTGGCTTCCATGATTTCCCATTCTACAGTGATCAATCCTGCTTTAGAGGTCACTGTCACATTAAACTGTGCCTCTGCCAAGACCCTGACCTCTGAGAGTAGCTCCTTCTGTGGGCAGATTCTCATCTCCGTGGTGTGTCCGCCAAGCCTCTTCACTGCCCCTTTCCCACCCTCCCTCACGTTCCTGAAAAGCCGGAGCTGGAGACCATGACTGCATGTGCTGGGGCAAGGTGCTGTGGGATCATGAGGACACCAGAGACATGTGGCCTGCCTCAGGAGTACCCAGAGGAGGTGGGATGTTCCGGAGGGGCAGAGCCCGGGCATCCTGATGAGCAAATGCGCACATTCTTCAAGGACAGTTAGGGCAGCACCACAAACTGGCTGAGGAAGAAGTGGTTCTATGTCATGGCTGCGCATGTCCTGCGTGTGGGCACTGAGACTGAGAATTAGCATCGCAGTTGTCCTCTCAAGTCCCTTGTACAAAACGTGGTGGGATGGCTCTGATGGATTTTCACTGGACGTCCTTGGCTGCCTTCTCTGCTCCTCCCTCATCTGGTTGGGATCCTCTATGCTTAGGCAAGACTCTTCTCACGAGGCCCGCAGGGCAGCTGCTTGGGTGTCTCGTGTGTCCCATTGCAGGCCTCACAGGAAGAAGGGTGGACAGCAGCCGTGAGAAGGCCCGACACTTGGTGGGAAACCTCTGCAGTCTCCAGGAATGTATGCTACGCTCCTGAATTGGGGCTCCCTTCTAATGTCTCTGCTGCCTCTTGCACCCAGGCCCAGCCCCTTCTGGGCTGTCCCTGCTTCCGTCCTTGCTCTGGCCTGTAGAATTGGGCTCTGCTCCCTTCCGCTCCCGCTAAGACTTGCAAGGGTTGGTTTCACTTGTTCCCTCTGAGACTTTTCTTCGTGGCTTGATGACTCCTGTGGTCCTTCCTTGTTGTGTGGGCTCCATGTTCTTTGTGGAATTAGAGACCAAAGCGCAGGAACCTCTCTGGAATTCCTTCTTTGTGACCTTTTCCGTGTCATTGTCTGCTGAATCTTGTCCCTTGCTCCTCCTTTGCCTTTTCCCTTATGCTGGAGACAGAGAGGCTTAGCCTGGTAGTCAGTCAGCATCAATTAAATGCTGACTGTGTGCCACGTGCAGTGCTGAGGGCTGGGGACACAAGGAAAGGCAAAATCAGGCTCTGTCCTCAAGATGCTGGTATCGAATGAGAGACGTGTCTGTCCCAGCGTGGGGGATGGGTGAAGGGAGTGCTCCAGGCATGGAGGCAGCAGGGGAGGGAGTTGGGATATGTCTGTGGAGGAGGGCACTGAATCACGACGGGCTTTTTGTGGAGCCACTGGAGGTTATGGAGGAGGGGGTGACATGTTCAGATCTGCACGTTAGGAGAATCCTTTTGGTGGCTGAATGGAGGATGGACTGGAGTGGGGTGAGAACTGAGGCAGCTGAGACGGGGTGAGGGTCTGCATCAGGGCAGGGGCAGGGTCAGATGGGAGGGGGTGGTGCAGTAGAGAAATGCTGCAGATGGAAGGTTGGCAGACTTTGGCCACAGCCTGGATCTGGGGTCATAGAGAGCTTAAAGGCTGTGGCTCTGTTTCCTTTGGTCTTTGTGGCACATTATTCCACTTGGTTCTGTGGTTTCTGGCAGGTGCAGAATAGTTGGAATTAAGAATATTCAAATCTCTTTCCTTTCTGTTTGAAAGTCTTTCTTTCCTCTTGTTTGCTTGCAAAAGCTGTACTTTGTCAATGAAGCTGTTCAGTCGAACTGATGTGTCTTGAAATTTCCAGCATAAAAACTGGTTTGGTCTACCAATGAACAATTAATACTTTTCTAATTATTTAGGTCTGTTTTTCTTCAAATAGCTTTATAGTTTAATTCATATAGATCCTTTGTGTATCTTGTTAGGTGGCCTCCCAACTATTTTATACTTTCTGTAGTGATTTTGACTGGATTTTTTCTTTGTCTTCTGGGTGAGTTTTGTTGGTGATACATGGAAATGCTGATGGTTTACGTGGATTTATTGTATATCCTCAACTTTGCTGAAGTTGACTATTCAGTTGACTCTTTTGGTTCTCTAAGGAAACCATCATATCTTTTGTAAGAAGTGATAATTTTGTATGTTTATGCATGTTCTCTGAACCCTTTCCTTCCCCTTCCTTCTTCCTTCTTCCTTTTTTCCTTCTTCTTTTGTCCTTTGCCTTCACTCTTCCCCTTCATTTCTAGGACTCAGTCAGACAATGGTATTGGGAGTGGATGTTCTGGCTTTACCCCTGATCATATTGGAAATGATTCTAGTTTTTCTTTATCCATATACAGGTCCACATTTCTTTTTTTGTAGGGTTTTTCTGGTGGTTTTAATAATGAACATGTCTCAAAAAACCTAGGATATCAACAAATTAAATATCCCCAATTAAAAATCAGAAACAAAAATTTTAAAAATTAAAGATTGATAAAATTGAAAGTAAAAGAGTCACTGAATTAACAAAATCACTCCAATGGACTGTTTCTAACTATTTGCTATTCTGATTTTTATAAAAAAGAAGGCAACTAAATTGAAAAATGAGAATTCACAACAAATGAAGGAGAGATAAAGGTATAGTAGCTATTTTGCTCAATTATATGCCACTAAAATCAGCAACTTAAATGGAGTACGTGAATATTTAAAATTATCTAATATCCAGATTAATAGAACACGAAATAGAGAATTTAGATAATCCCAACTCAGAAGAAAGAAATTGAACAAGTATTAAATGAACTCCCAAAGGAAAAACAAATCCTGAGACCAGAAGGATTTATAAATGATATTGTCAAATTCTGAAAGAATAATTCTAGTCTTCTACAACTAGGAAAAGGCAAGAGCCACAGAAAAGCAGAATGACAGACCATTGTCCCTGACGGCCATTGACATAGAAGCTTTAGATGGAGGATCTGTCCCTCAGGGGAACCACATGAATCACATAGAGAACAGTGACCGTGATTCTGTCAGCCCATGCTGGAAGCTTTTTAAGAGAAGACAACACTTATGATTTTTAAGTGCACTATTTCATTGGTGCTGTCCCATCCTCCTTGCCCTCTGTGAGTGGTAGGACCTGTGAGCACTGCTCTTGTGGGGCTTCTAGGGAGGCTCTCTGGACTCGTGCTCACATGGCTGCTCACACAGCGTAGCTGACCACAGCGCTGATGCTCACATGCTGGCCTTTTTTCCTTCATTCTTCCCAAGGTGCGTTTCGACAGTATCGGAGGATTGAGCCATCACATTCATGCACTAAAAGAAATGGTTGTGTTTCCACTTCTGTATCCTGAAATTTTTGAAAAATTCAAAATTCAGCCTCCCAGGTAGGTGAAGCCTCTGGTCCTGTTGGTGAGAGAAGGTGAGGGATGCTATCTTTCACTGGTCCTATTCCCTGTGAGCTGTGTGAGGTGCTGGCCTCGCTGCTGTGGGCTATGTGGGCATGGTCTGCAGAGGGCCGGTCAGCTACCTTCTGAGCAGTTGCTGACTGTAGGCTCGCTCCCTCATCCCTTCTCTCCCCATGCTAATGCTCATTGCAACCTTTTCTCTGGCTAATGCACAACCTCCTTTCTTTCCTTCCACAGGGGCTGCTTGTTTTATGGTCCCCCTGGCACTGGTAAAACCTTGGTTGCCAGAGCACTGGCCAATGAGTGCAGCCAGGGAGACAAGAAGGTGGCTTTCTTCATGCGCAAAGGAGCTGACTGTCTGAGCAAGTGGGTCGGGGAATCTGAGCGACAGCTTCGGCTGCTTTTTGACCAGGTGATGGAAGGCCTTATCTGGCCCAGGGAGGGACTTTGAAGCTTGCCTGGAGCATGTGTGTCTCTGGGCAAGGGGCATCTGGTAGCCCCACAAAGAGACTAGGGGAAGAGTGAGCCCCTATTTAGGAGACCTCAGGAAGGGTCCTGAGATTGGGGGGAGGACACTGTGTGGTCTGTAATTCACCTCTCTGCCATTCAGTGTTCTGTTCACACACACACACACCCACTTCAGTCCCACCTCTGATGTCTTCTCTAGGGTGTAGGGAGGCTCTTCAGGACCTTGGGCTTGTGCTGGCTGGTCAAGCTGACCGGGCTGCCTTGTGGCTTGTTTCTCCACTTTGTGAGGGCCACCCTTCTGTCTGAGTTTGTGGGCTGTGAAGGGATGGGGTTGTCTGACCTCATTCTCTTAGAGAAGGGAGGCGACCCTTGGGGGGGAAGTTGCCAACCAGCTGATGTAATGGGGAGAATCCTCGGGCCCCTACAGGGGATCAGGCAGGGACAGCGAAAGCCTAGAAAGGGAAGCAGGGCTCAGCAGGGCTCTGCCTGGGGGCAGCCAGGCCAAACCCTGTGCTCTTTGCTCCAGGATCACTCAGCATGTGGATTGGGGTGGTCACTTACCTACATTGGAGCAGAATCTGGGCATTTCAGTCACTCACTGAACATCAGACTCCTGCTCTGTGCCAGGCCCTGTGCTAAGCTGTGCAGATGCACAAAGAGGCATCTGATCAAGGGTCTCATGCTGTGCCTTTGGAAAGGAAAAACACTAGTCCTTAAGGGGTGATGTTCCAGAGGAGGGCCCCAAGGGTCTGTATGTTCACTGAACCTTTTGATCAGCGATGATGATAAAGGCCTAGATGGTTTGTCATCAGGTTCGCAGGTGACAGTCAGGTGGCAGGGAGAGCTAACCCACTGGATGAGTCCATTCCCAGAAGGGTCTAGAAAGGCCCTGTAAGATGAAACTTAATCACGAAAAATAGAAAGTGCCTTACTGGTGAATTGACCTGCCCATGTACAAAAGACAGGAGGTGTGGTTAGAAAGTAGTTTATTGAAAAAACAGCAAGATGCCTTAGACAGTAGTGTGATATGTTAGCCCAAGAAGCTAATCTGATCTTGGGCTTCCCAGAGCTCCAGGAATAAGGAGGCGAGAGCCTCTCCATCCTCTTGTCCCAGGGTGCTGAGTGCGGCTCTTGCCTCCTCAGTGTAAGGCCACTGGCTTGGAGAGGGGACCAAGATGGTGCAAAGCCTCAGGAGGGAGCTGTGTGTAGTTATCCTAGAGGAAGAAGTGAAGACTCAAGGGCTGCTGTCTAACTTTTATGGCATTTGAAAGGAATTAGTCCCAGAGAGCAAGCTAGGAGTGGGGGTGGTTTGGGTGCAGTCCCAATGTGGGATGGGCAGGTGCCCCTCCCTGGAGGACTCCATTCTCAGGCAGAGGCTCAGAGACCCCTTGTAGGGTTGGTCTCAGAGAGCACCCTTCCCATTTCCCACTTGTGTGTGGGCCTGGCATTCCTATATAATGGTCTTAGGGATGAGAGCAGAGGGCCTTGGACATTATCCCAACTCCAGCTGACAGGCAGCAAGGGGACTTTCCTCCAGCAATGGAAAGAGGAGATGGAGCCTGGGGCAGAGCTCATCTGAGTTCAGATCCTGTTCTGGCGGGGGGCTTCCCATACAGAGAATGGGGGTGGTGGTGGTGTGTTTGCCACACGGCAGCATGTTGCTCATAATGCCCACCTCACTGGTCCTTGGCCAGTGCTTTTTGTAAAGGCTAAGACTTTGATAGATGTCTGTAGAGTCTGCCTGTGTTGCAACCGAAGAAACTAGAGCCCCTGGCCCACATGAGGGACGCCTCCACAGCCCCGGGTCTACTCATGTGGGGTTGGAGCTGGCTGATGCTCAGGGGCCTGGAGGGGGCCTAGGGTGTCAGGGCAGTTGATGAGTAGCAGAGGCTTGGATCTTTGCCTCTGGGTCGATCTGGAGGTACTCACTGTCCGACCTTTCTTCCATTAGGCCTACCTGATGAGACCCTCAATAATATTTTTTGATGAGATCGATGGGTTGGCTCCGGTTCGATCTAGCAGACAGGACCAGATTCACAGGTAACTTGGGCCGAGGAATTTGGCTAACCATGAGAAACCTCCCTCCCTTGCCTCTAGGGGTTTATGGTTTTGTGCAGGGAGAAGCAGCATAATTGGTGCTGTCCACCTTTGTTAGCTGTTGGTCCATAGTGTTCTGAGGGACCATCTTGCCAGCTCCTGGAGCTGTCATGTGCCCCCTGGATGCCATCGGTGGGCCAGGCTGGCAGCTGCTGTCAGGGTCAAGGAGGGTTGAGCCTGTGTTAAGGGTAGGGTCAGAGAGCCTGGAGCATACCTGGTGCTCACTGGGCGACATACAGTTCTAGGTTCAGAAGCATCTTCCTTGGCTGTGCCTGTGGGCTCATGGGATGTTTGTCAGTCTACTTGGTGGGTGCAGAAATCCCTATCCTGGACCCAGATTGCTGCTTGTCTCTGTCCAGGGGCTTGACCTGACTGTATTGTAAGGCCGAGTGTTGGGGTAACATCTGTGTCTCCAGCCAGCTGTGGTCATGCTCCTTCTTGGTGTGCGTGTGTGTGTATGTGTATGTGGGGGTAGGGGGCATGTGTGTGTGAGTACATGTGTACATGTATGCAGGTGGGGTACATTGTGTGCATGTATGTATGTGGGGGGCATGTGTGTGCTGCAGAGAGGGAAAAAAGCAGCACCCACCCCCCTAAGAGCTAACTTATCTTAGTCTCAGTGGTAGAGTTTAGGTTGCAGACTCAGGACTGTCTTCTCAAAGTCAGGCTACTTGGACTGAGATCCTAGCTCCCTGTGTTATGGCTTGGGCCCACAAATACAAGCAGGAGAGTTAGTCTTTGAGCTCTAGGAGATAGCTTTTTACTGGCCCTCAGAGGTCCACACTCCAAAGGAGCTAAAAGGGAGCTGATGGGAGAGGGGGGAGCAGGACAGGGCAGAAGAGGAGAGTGTGGAGTAACATGGGGCCAGTTTGGGTGATGCCCCTCTCCCCTGCCTAAAGTGGTGGTTCTAGGGGGAGCTGTTCGGTCAGCAGCAGGAGCATTGTCCTTCTATGTGTGAAGCCAGTGTGGGGTAGCGAGGTCTGTCTGGAGGAGCTCCTGACAGATCAGTGTTGTCAGTGCCAGGTTGAGTGTCTTTCGTGGGGTGGACAGCATGAGGCCAGGTCCTCTCAGATCCTTGCGTCCTCCTCGGCAGGGGCAGAGTGGGGCAGAGCAGACCAGGCCTCGCTATGAGTCTTGAGGGAACTTCAGGCTGTCCCATTTTCACTCTGGAAATTGGAAGGAAGAACAGACAGGCCCTTTGTATTTTTTGTCCTATTTGGGGCTTGTTTCAGGTGGTGGCAGTGTGTGGGATGTAAAGCTGGTAGTGGCCATGCCTGGGAGGGGGGTGCTTGGTCCCCAATCCCCCTCTTTTCCTTCCCATAATGATCTGCCTGGATGATTTTGTTCAGCACAAATAGGAAATGAACCCTTTTTTCATGACTGGCAAGGGTTCCCAAAACTGAGAGCTAAATGGAAGTGTGTGCTGCTGTGCTCTGGTAAGGTCATTGAGAATGGCATCTGTGCTGCTGATGCCATCATGGATGGCATGGGCGGGCCAGCTTCAGCACCTATCCTGCCTCTTTCTCTTCTAGTTCCATTGTGTCCACCCTCCTCGCACTCATGGATGGACTGGATAACAGGGGGGAAATCGTTGTTATTGGTGCTACCAACAGACTGGACTCCATCGACCCTGCGCTCAGGAGACCTGGCCGCTTTGACCGGGAATTTCTTTTTAACTTGCCGGATCAAAAGGTAAATGCTCGGGAGGAGAACCCTGGAGGTCAGCACCGTTGGTGCTGGTCCTGCAGCCAGCCTCCACGTTTAGCTGTGGGGGGTGTTTCTTTGTAAGCATGAGCGCCCACGGCCTAGCTTCTGGATTTAATATTAAAAGCCAGCTGAGTTGGAGGCATGTCCAACTTCTCTTTAGACAGACACAGACACTCAGCCTGCTTTGAGATCCTTTTCTGCCAGTAGGGTAGGTTGGTCCCTGTCTCTGGGCCTGGGACCACCCTCCTCAGTACCTTCCTATCACTGAAGGACCAGGCACCGGACTGTTGTCATTGGGGTCTTGGGTGACAGTGTGGGATCTTTTCTGGACATTTGGCTGGGGGTAGAAGGAAATCTTCTAAAGTTGAAGGAGCTGCCAGGCCCCTTAGGATGCCGGGATGTTGGCCCATCCTGCAGAAAGCCTCCCAGAGTCTCTGGAGGAGGGGCTGCACTGAGCTCTGGGGTGGGAGGGGGTGGAGTGGTGGATGATCCCGAGACACAAGACAGGCCAAGTGTCCCTCCGACTGTGCCTCTGGGCCCAGCTCCACTTCTTGGACTGTCCATTCTGTGATCTCTAAGCTGGGGAAGAGAGTCCCACCACTGCCTGGGTTTGGCCTGAGTCTGTTGGGTAAACCTTTGCTATCCTGTTGATTAAGGAAAAGCTGATTGGCTTTTGATCTGTCTTTGTAGCCTTTTCAGTGCTACAGTCACTCATTTGGGGTCATTCTTTGAGGAGAGGAATCACAGGTGTGTCATATTTCTGCTAGACCTGTTATTTGTGGGAGGGTGACAAGGGGCATGACTGGCATACCTGGCCTCCTTGCTTTGCACCTGAAGTGAATGGGCTGCATTTCTTTGTCCTTTAAGGCTGCCTCCCTTTGTGAGCCAGTCCTTGTCCAGATCTCTAGGACAGCATGGCACTGATTGATTGTGCCTGCGTGCTCAGTGGACATTTTCTTATCCCTCTCTTCCTCTGCCCTCCTTCCTGTCCCAGCTGGAGAAGGCGCACTGTGTGCTTATGAGGGGCAAATGCTGGGAGAGGAGGAAGTGTCAGCCTGCAACCTCAAAGAGAGCCCTGGGTTGGGGATCAGTAGGAGGACTTTGTTTGAGGCCTCGCTGCTACGCACACCGGGTGTCTCTCTGCCTCAGCTCGCACGTGGTAGCTGTAAGGTTGGGCAGTCCTGACTGTACCATTCCCCTGCTTGTGGCTCTCCAGTGCATGGGATAAACATCCCATCTCAGTAAAGGAAATGGATCTAGCTGGGAGAGATCAACCCAAGAAAAGTCCCCCTGTTCCTCATGGATTTACTGGGCCATTCACCAGACTGCCAAAGAGCAAATGCTACCAAGGCTATGTAGATTAATTTCAAATGGTGAGGAGAGAAAAGGGGCTACCAGACTGCTTTTAGAAGCCAAATACGATTTTAATATCCAGACTCGGGAAGGGAATAAGCATTTCTGTAGTGTCGACACTGTTCCAGGCACCATGGGAAACACCTTCTAAGTGTTACCTTGTTTGATCTTCACAAGAACCCTGGAGGCGAGGTGCTGTTCGAACTGTTGTGCAGCTGAGGAGACCGGCAGCAGAGGTCTGGCAACATGCCCAGGTTCACATGGCTAAGAAGTGTCTGATGCCAGATTTGAACTCAGCTCCTCCTGACTCCAGGCTCCATGCTCTATCCACTGAGCTCCCAGTACATAAAGCAGTGAAGGAGAACTATAGAGCAATATTAATTTTTAATTTAATTATGACTATTGATTTCAACTTAAATAAAATCTTGTCAAGGAGACTAGCAATCCACCCGTGAAATCATTCACTATGTTCAAGTAGGATTTATACCAAGGATCGAAGCTGATCAGCCTAAGGAGTAGTTTGTCCTTGTTTAGTACTTTGTGATTCCTGTTCATGTTTGCCTTTGGTTTGTGTGTCTGATTTTCCATTCAGTTCTAATGTTTTGCTCGGTGTCTCTTTGAAATCCTCTATTTCATTCAAGATTCACTTTTCCCCATAGGATCATACTCAGCTTTGCTGGGTAAGGTATTTTTGGCCATCTTTTGCTTGGAATATATGATGATTGCTTTCTGGAATATCCTCTTCCAAGCTCTCTGCTTCTCCATAGTTGTGGCTGCTAGATTTTGGGTGCTGCTGGCAGTAGTTCCTTTGTGCCCGGAGTCCTTCTTCCTGACTACTTAACAGTATTTTTCTTAGATCCAGGAGCTCTGATTTTGGCTCCTGAGAGTTTTCATTTGGATGTTTCTGGACTTGATTGGTGGGATTCTTTCCCTTTCTCCTTTGCCCACTAGTCCTAAGAAGATCTGGACAGTTTTGATGGGCATTTTGCTGAGATGAGATGTCTAAGCTTTTGTTTTTAGCAAGGCCTGAGGAGGATGGAATGTGATTCTTAAATGATCTTTCTGTCTGTTTTCTTGATAATTGCTTTTGCAGTGAGATATAGAACACTTTCTTCTAATTTTTTTTTTGTCTTTTAACTTGAACATTTGTTCTTATCTCATGAAATCACTGGCTTCTGTTTGGTCTATTCTAATTTCCACAGAGCTTGTTGTATCTTGTGCTAATTCCGCATAGCTCTCATTTATTTTATTTTTTACATCTCATTTTAGAATCCTTGCTTTTTCTCTAACAACAATTCTGTTTGAAACTGTATTTCTCTGAGGCTTTTGTTGAATATGTTTTGGAGTTATTCCTGTCTTCTGTGTTTGTGTCTTGAGCTTCCCTATGGTCATAATTATACTTTATCTTGGGATGCATTTTTTGTTCACTCATTCTTCTAGCTGACTTCTTGTCTTGGGACTTTGTGTTGGGGCTAGACTCTGCTCCCTTCTGGGGGGAATTTCTGGGCTGAGTTTCTGTCCTCTTCGTTCCTTCTGCTGCTTTCTTGGGTTGTTGTTTTATTCCAACACATGAAGAATGGACCTGCAGGTTTTCAGGGCTCCCTCCCAAAATGATGTTTTTCAGGGTGAGGTCTGCTTGCTGCCCTTCTGGTCTGAGTTCTACAAGTTCCTGACTTGGTTTTGAGTCTGATCAAGCTCTCTCTTGGCTTTTCCCTGTTTAGATTTTTCACTTCTGCTACTAGGCTCGGTCACCTAGGAGGCCCCACAGATTCAGAGCAACTGAAGTGCAGGCTCCTCTTTGGTCTGGGATTCCTGCCTTGCTTATTTCACTACTTACAAGCTCAGCCTGGGCTGGAAGCTGGAACTGAGATTGTGATCTGTGCTTGGCTACCATGCCACTCAGCTTCAATTGATTCTCTTATGTTGTGAGGATCTGGAAAGAAGGAATACACTAGGGAGAGGAAGAATGGGCAGGAGCATGTGTGTGTGTATATGTGTGTGTGTGTGTGTCCGTCTGTCTGTCTGTTTCTCTGTGTATGTGTGTGTGAGAGAGAGAGAGAGCGAGAGAAAGAGAAAGAAGGAGAGGGAGAGACTTTAACCTCATTTTATATCTGTACTGGTGAAAGGAGGGAAGATACATTTGGGGATATAAACACATTTCACCAAACAGTTACGGGAGGGAAAGAGAGGGATAAGACGGAAGAGAAATTAGGGGAGGGATCAGTCAAATAGGCCTGGGAAGGAAAGAGAAGAAAAATTATCAGAGATTAGGATGGAAGGAAATCAGCAATTAGCAATTATAACTGAATGTGAATAAGGTGAAATCACCCATAAAATGGAAAAGGTTAGCATAATGAATTAGAAACCAGAATTCAATAATATGTTTATAAGAAACACATTTGAAACAAAAATACATATGGACTTAAAAGAAGGGACTAGAGCAGAATCTGTTATGCTTCCAATGCGGGACTTAGACAAAGCAGCAACACAAATAGGCCTAGTTAAAAGAGATAAACTGCATTTTGCTAAAGCTATAGAAAATGAATTAATACCAATATTAAAATTATATGTACCAAATGGCATGCCATCTAAGTTCTTGAAGAAAAATTTAAATAAGTTCCAGGAAGAAATAGTAAAACTGTAATAGTAGAGGATCACAGTTTACTTCTGTCAACCTAGATAACTTTAACCAAAAAATAAACATAAATGAAGACTCTGAATAGAATCTTAGAATAGAAATAGAAATAAAAAGGAATATACCGGTTTCTGCTGTATGGCAATTTCACAAAAATTGAATGTATATTAAAATTAAATTCTGATATATGTAAGAAAGTATAAGTATTAAATTTATGTTTTACCGACTAATTCAATAAAAATTATGTTCCCTAATTGCAAAGATAATGCAAATGCAAGGTAATTGCAACTAAATAACTTAATCCCAAAGAATAGGTGAGTCAAAGGACAAACCATAAAAACACTGAACAGTTTTACTAAAGATAATCACAATGAGACAGTATTCCAGAATTTTTGGGATTCAGGCAAAGCCATATTTAGGTAAAAAAATTTATCTCTAAACACTTTGTTGGTAAGAGAGGGGGAGAGAGAGCAGATCAAAGAATTGGACATAGATCTTAAAAAAACAAAACAAAGAAAAAACAACACTAGAAAACTCGCAAACGGTGAAATACTCTCAAACACCAAAATAGAAATCTTAAAAATCAAAGGAGAGATAAAATCGATAAAAAACTATCAGTTAATAAGTAAAATTATAAGCCATTAAAAAACTAATAAAATAGGTAAGCTATTAGATAACTTGATTTTAAAAGAAGAGGAAAGCCAAACATCTGGTAACAAAAGTGATAAAAGGTGAATGTAGAGCCAATGAAGAACAAATATAAGAAATTATTGGAAACTCTTTGGCCTAACTATATGCCAACAGTGAAATGGATAAATAGTTACAGATTTACAATAGAACAGGAAATCGAACACTTAACCTGATCTGAGAAAAAGAAATCTAAGTCGTGGGATGATTTCAGTCAGTGCAGGAAAGTCATCTTTGACAAGATGATGCCACACGTCTTGCCCGCTAAAAAGCTTAGGAGGAAGTGGGGCTCTCTGGAACATAGAAATGGCTAGATGCCAGAGTTCCACATTGTCAGTGAGAGACCCTCTGTTGCTATTGCAATGTGGCGTAGCACTCAGAAAAAGGCAGGGAAATGCAGTAATAATTCTTTAGAATGGTTTGCATAGAGAACTCTAGAGAGTCAGTGAATGATCCACGTGAAGTCATCCCATAGGAATGGGCAGTATGACTGTGGGTTACGCTCATCGCAAAACAGCCTCAGACACACACCTTCTTGGGGCACTGATGAGAAGTGACTTTTGTCTCTCTTTGCCCTGGAAGGTGCCACCTCCCGTGCTGTCCGAGTCTGTCCTTCCTCTTCCTACAGGGTACTTATCCACAGCAGGGACTGCTGTCTCTGTACTTGCCGCTGTGTGGGACACCCCGTAATTTGCCTGTGCTTTGCTCCCCAGGCCCGGAAGCACATTTTGCAGATCCACACCCGGGACTGGAGCCCTAGACTGTCAGACCTCTTCCTTGGTGAACTGGCTGAGAAATGTGTTGGTGAGTGGTGTTTTTTGAACCTGGTCATTTATGAATCCATGTTTACTTTCATCCAGCCTGTGCCACTTTTGGTTCCAGTTGGAAGGTCAGAGAATGCCTTGGTGTATCTTCAAGTGTTGGAAAGAGACTTGACTTTTGTTCTTAGATAGAGTGTGATCTTTTACTGCATACAATGAAAGGGCCATTATTGAGAAAGCTTTGTGACCACAGGGCACCCAGAGGATGCTGTCCTTCCTTCTCAGGCACATGGTGCCGTTTTTCTTCACAGTGTCCTCCGCTAAGCAAACCATCCTAAATGTGTGTAGGAGAAACAGCAGCCTGTCCAGGCGGGTGGCCCGGCTCCTTACACATCTGGTGCCCGCTCAGGGGTCTGGGAAGCTGGGGTGGGGACCTCCCGTCTCCCCCCAGGCGCAGCACCCATGCAGGCTAGACAGCAAGGATGCCCATATGAGGCCCCGGCGCGCCTCTGCGCCACTCCTTGACCGTGTGTAGGGATCTGCTCTGCCCAGGCAGAGGGCTCCTGCTCTCCTTCACTGCTGCTCCTTTTTTTCCTTCTTTTTTCCCTATCGCTCTTAAAGAAAACAAACCAGTTCTGAGGCTTGCAGAGAGGCCCCCACCCTGAGATGAGCCATCAGACATCAGAGGCTCTGTCTCCCATCCACGAAGTCAACCTTACACTACCCTACACTGCCCGTCAGTCCACATTCAGTCAGCTACATCCGAATTGTCCTCTTCATCCACAGGGACCTCCATCTCCGAAGCAGCCTCCCTCAGCTTTTGAACTACCGAGACCTCGACGTCTTCGGGTGAGGAGAAAACGTAACTCTCTCCAGCACACCACCAGTCTAACTTGGCCGGGTACCAGACAGCATGCACCCAACCTCTTCCCTGTCGATTTGGCCTTGTGCTGCTTGGTGGGAGAGGGTGGCGTTTGGAGGGAGAGCCGCGTGGCCCTAGAGAGCCCACCCGTGCTTGCTGCCACCTCCCTCCTGGGAGGTCCTGCCCCGCCCTGCCCCACCCCACCCCTAGCAAATAGCCCAGAGCATTCTTTCCCCTCTGCTCTCTTGCTGCTCTCTGGTTTCCTTCTTCTTTCTCAGTCTTAGATCCACATTCTCCCGTGCCATTTCCGCCATCTTCTTTTCTAAATTAGACGTGGGCAGCTCATTTCCCCTTGATTCCCCAGAATTTGGTCAGTACTTTCAGTTGTGACATGGTTTTTCAAATTCTCGCAATAGTTTTTGAAGCCAGAAGAGTCTGCCCACCTTGATCCCCAAGGCAGGTGGGCTGATCGCAGCCTTTCTTTTCCTACCTTGGGTTTTATGTTTCAAAAACTACCTTGTCTTTAAGTGGCTCCTGACTGATGTAGCACCTTTTAGTCAGAGAACTGCCATTGTCACCTATGAATTGAGTAGGTTATGCTTCCCACCCTGTGTCCAGGCTGGCCCAGGCATGGCCTCTCACAGCCCCCTCTGGGCCCCAGCTTGGCGAGGCCACTGGAGTCTTGTTTGTGGCCGCCAGGGGCTTTGTGCCTGCTGGAAGGGTCTGAGGTGCTGCGGAACAGGCCTCAGTGGTTCCCTCGCTAGCCTGGGCTCCAAGTTCCGCAGGGCAGACGTGCCTGTGCGCTGTGGTCTGGTCCTTCCTGCCTTCACAGGTTGGACTGAGCGTGTATGTCCTCCTGGCTTCCTATCGCCTCCGTCTCAGGGTGGTGGTGGTTGTTAGCTCCTCTGCCACGATCTCCATGGAGCAGATTCTCAGCTTTTCAGGGAACTTACGTGACCCCCTCTCCTGCCACAAGTCCTCAAGGTGACCATGGTAGTGCCTCTAAAAAAATGATGGTCAGTGTCATTGGAGCTAGCCGCTGGTCAGTGCAGGTCTCCCCACAGGCTGCAGAGAAGCCTGGGTTCAGTTTTCAGTGGGATTCAGTTGTGTCCTGTGAGAGGACAGAGAAGTTCCCTGTTATTTTCTTACTTAAGAAGCGTCCTTGTTGGGACCTGAGCAGGTTCTTGGTGAGTGAGTGAGTGAGTGAGTGAGTGTGTGTGTGTGTGTGTGTGTGTGTGTAAGTGTGTAAAGGGAAGTGGGCAGGCCCCTGGTTTGGAGAAACTCTGTAGCGGCGTGCCAGCTTTCTTTGGGGAACAAGGCGGAGGTGGCTTCATTTTGGATAACTGGAGTGATCTTGTCCTTCTCTCTTGTGTCTGGGTGCTGGTCTCAAGTCACAGTGAACTAGAGAGCCAACATGCCTTTGCACATCTTAAGTCTGGTGTGTGCTCTCTGTGAGGCCCCCAGCAGCTCAGGGAGCTCCTCTGGGGATGGAGGAACAGCTGTTGCCAGGCTGGGGGCACTCCTTAGAGGAAGAGGCTGGGCACAGGAAGCTTGGTGTGAGATCCTCATCATGGCAGCAGAAGGAGGCCCCAGCGTGTGCCTTTGGAGGAGCATAGCCTTGCCTTTATTAAGGGCCTGCTGTGAGCCGGCAAACAATCAGGACCCTCCGGGGTCTTTTTCCACACTGGATCTTGAGTCCTAGGCCCAGAGATGGGCACCTGAGTGCTCGGCCTCCCTGGCTGCCCTCCAGGAGAGCAGGGGATGGGTGCTGACTGGTGCACAGCTCACAGAATCTGTTGCACTGTAGCTGGTTGGGTGACTGATGAGATTCAAAGAATCCTGTGGGGCACACACAGAGCACCTGGGCCTGATATCGTGAAGACTCAAACTCAGATCCAGCCTCAGATACTTAATAACTGCTGGACCCTGGGCAAGTTCCTTCACCTCTGCCTGCCTCAGTTTCCTCACCTGTAAAATGGGGAATATCACAGCATCTCCCTCCCATCAGCTAATTGTCAGATGCTTAGCTCTGTGCCTGGTCTGTGGTTATCACTAGATCAGTGATGGGGATCACGAGGAAAGCTTTCTTTGGTATAATGAAGACCATTTGCAGCGAGGTCCAGGGTCTTGGGCATGAGCTCGAGACCCCCCCCTCCCCCCCAACATCTGGGGACTGATTTGGGCAGAGGGTTTGTGCCCAGGATGGGATAGTGCTGGTCATTGGGATCCAGATTCCTAGAGCATGGAGGTAACCTGAAATTCTGGGCCCAGAAGACATCTCTGTGTTGGGCCCTATGTCCATCCATCTGCTGCAGGGGAAGGTGGGGGCTGGCATCAGTCTCTTACTTGTCAGAGGCTGTTGGTCTTTGGATCTTTAGGAGGCCTGAGTGGGGCTGCCCAATAGTCCCAGAATCCTAGGGCTTGGGCGTGGCCAGGAAGGGCCCAGAGTCAGTCTCACCTCTGCCACCCTTCTGTCTCCCTGTGTGCATTAGGCTACTGTGGTGCAGACATCAAGGCCCTGTGCACGGAGGCTGCCCTGCTCGCCCTGCGCAGGCGCTACCCACAGATCTACGCCAGCAGCCACAAACTGCAGCTGGACGTGTCATCCATTGTGCTCAGCGCGCAGGACTTCCACCACGCCATGCAGAACATTGTGCCTGCCTCCCAGCGTGCCGTCACATCGTCGGGCCATGCCCTATCGCCCATCATCAGGCCTCTTCTGGAGAGGAGCTTCAACCACATCCTCTCTGTTCTGCAGAGAGTGTTTCCTCATGCCGAGACTAGCCAGGGGGACAGACGAGAAGGTAGTGCCACACTCCTTGGCGGCCCCTGCCCCGAGCTGGGGCTACCACGTGGGCCCTAACAGGCTGTCCTTTGGATCGATGTTAAGAAGGAGGCTAGTGGTAAGGAGTAGCTGGGCCGCAGTGGATCCCTCCTCAAGGGATATCAAGGGGTCTGAAAGACTTGGGTTCAAATCTTGCCTGCCACATTGGCTAGCTGTGTGTCCCTGGGCTACTTTGCCCTTTCTGATTTTTTTTGGGGGGCAGGGCTATTGGGGTTAAGTGACTTGTCCAAGGTCACATAGCTAGTACATGTTTCAGGTGTCTGAGGCTGGATTTGAACTCAGGTCCTCCTGACTCCAGGGCCAGTGCTCTACTCACTGTGCCACCTAGGTGCCCCATACTTTGCCCTTTCTGTGTTTGATCCTTCCCATCCTGGAGCAGTCCTTTCTGATGCACCCCCATGGCCAGGCGGCTTCCCAAGATGTCCTTGATGAGACCAGAAGCCTTGTGGCACCCTCTCCCACTCCAGCCCCTTCAGGGCTCCAGGTGCCCCTTTAGAGAAGGGAAGAGGCTGGGGTGGCAAGAGTGTGAGCTTCTGAAGTTCATCTGTCAAGGAGGCGCTCAGCTGTCACCCAAGATGGATTGGGGCCCTGGAAGGGCTGGAGCCTTGTGAAAATGGCCAACAGTTGCTTCTGGTGAGCCCTCTGTTGGAGCCACACCCACAGGCCAGAGCCAGTCTGGCCTCAGAGGACTGACAGCCCTGCCTGCCATGAGGAATGATGAGGGAGAGGGGAGAGTGGGCAGGGCTGCTGCGGGTGGGCAGTACTCAGCCATGCCTATCTCATCTCTGAATCTTCTTTTCTCTTCTCTTCTTGGACAGATGCGCAGAGCCTCCTTTTAGAAGACAGTGATGACGAGAATGCTTTGTCGATATTCGAGACTGGCTGTCCCTCAGGATCACCAAAGAAACCGTCCCCAGCTGCTGCCCACAAGCCCTACCTGCATTTCAGCACGTGAGTGTCTGCCAGGGTCAATACTGGGTGAAACATGCTTCCCAAGGAGGCCTTGTGAGTGTGGTGAGGACAGGATGTGGTATGATGTGGTATGTGGTATGGCTAGGGGGAGGTCACGAGGCCCTTGGCAAGTCCCTCTGCCCCTTCTGTATCCCTGGACCGTGCCACATATGCATTGGCTCTCACTGGGCTCGGCTCCAGTGGCTTTCAGTGGGGACATCCTTGTGCCATACTTCCTAGACCTAGACGACTCCCCCTACTCTCCACCCTGCAATTTTTTTTAGGGCTTCTTGTTGTTTCTGTGTTTGATTATGGGGTTGTGTAAGTGGGCGATCCACACACATGAGGCCATCTGTGGTTGGGAGCTTTGGGAAACGTCTTTGCTTTGGCCATAGTAGAAGGGGCCAGCACCTGTGTCCCCAGAGACAGACTCTGCTCATTAACGTAGGAGGCCCGTCAGGAGACTTGGGGACCGTCCCAGTGGGTGTGGCAATCCTTGAGGCAGCTTCTGAGACCATCCGAAAGAAGCTTAGCTCAGGCATGTGCTGCTGCTCTCTTCCAGGGAGGCAGGGTCTTGGGCTCCTGAGGAGGGTCCCTCATTCCCAGTATTGACCCCGGGAGGCTGGCCAGCCACCCTGGCCACCCACAGAATACCAGTAGTGATCTGGATGTGGCTGGCTTCTCCCTACACCTTTCTGACCACTGTGACCTCACACTCTGCGAGGGGGACAGGGACAGGTATGAGGTGGGAAGCCCTCTTGGGGCAGGAGGGAAAGGGCTAAGTGGCACTAAGCGCTTTTGAAGGAGGGTCTTGTC
>CM053625.1:328702555-328726973 GCA_028646595.1 Phalanger gymnotis | reverse complement strand
CAGATCTAGATTAGGTGGCCACATGTGCCCAGCTGTGCCTGGGTGCTGGGGGCCCAGAGCTCGTGGCCTAATGAGGGAGACAGCAGGTTCTGGGGTGCAGGGGGCCAGGATGAAGCCATGGAGGCAGAGGATGGAATGAAGCTGATTTAGTTGGGCAGAAAATGAATTTTTGAAAAGGATGACCAGGAAAGTGGCTGGGTGGGAAATGAAGTCAGAAAGACCTGAGTTCAAATCCGGACTCAGACACCTACTAGTGAGATGACCCTGGGCAACTCACTTCACCCGTTTGCCTCAGTTTCCCCATCTGCAAAATGGGAGTAATAGCAGCCCCTGCCTTCCAGGGAGGTTATGAGGATCCAGCGACACACGGATAGCAGCGCTTTGCACAGAACAGGTGCTCTTTGTTTTCTAGGAACCATCCAGGGTTATCTAAGGATACTAGAATATTTTTTATTAATTACCAAAATTTTAACCTGACTCAATCAGCTAAGCTTTGTGCAGCCAACCCTTTCTAGTTCTTCAAATGCTCTTTAATTGACAAATGGCAAAACTCCCTTTCCCAATTGGATTTCCTTCTGTCATTCTCCATATTCTTAATATCCTAGGATTAAATAATAAGGTTACTATTGCGCCATTTCTTAATGTGTTAGTTCTGAGAAAGGTTGCCCTGAGTGCCCTCAAATCTTCCCTGTCCAAGCACAAGACAGTTGGCCAGTTGGTCATTGCATAAAGGACACCCCAGCTTTTCCTAAGCAATGTGGTTTCTGAGAAGGCAACAGCTCACCATGTTGGTTGTTGGCATTGGCTTTGTTAGAGCAAGGTGCCTTTGGGGAAAAACTCGGGAAGTTGTACGGTCCCCATGGTGTGCAGCACTCCTGTGCATGCTGGTGAGCCTCCTGCTGGCCACATCCTGCCCTGGACCTGGGCAGGGGCCCTCCATGAGGTGCACAGGTGCTCCGAAAGCTTGACCTGAGTCACCATCTGGACGGGGAGCTATTGGAGGTAGGACAGACAGATGGCCTGAGTAGAGATTCTTCTTCGCCGTCTCTGGGGTTGCGGTTCAGCCCCAAACACTCTCCTTGCCCCCAGACCCTCAGGCCTCCTAGCTTCCCTGTTCCTCTTGAGGGGGCCTCTGGCCCCCCACTTGCAGCTTCGGTGCCCCTCTCTTTAATACCCGTGTCCAGTCTATTTCCAAGTACTGACAGTTGTACCTTCCTGATATCTCTTGCCCACACCCCTCATCTCCTGAGGGCTGCACCTCATCCAGCTTGTGTCCTCAGTGAGCTTACCTTTTCTTGGAGGGATAAAGCGGTCAATCAATCAGCATTTATTAGGTGCCCCTGTGTACCAGGTGCTGTGCTCAGTGCTGGGATAACCAGATGAGGCAAAAGACAGTCTCTGCCCTCATGGAGCTCACAGTCCAGTGGGGGTGACAACATGCATACACAAAGAAAATATGTACAGAGGGAAGGATTCCTGTGGAAGGGGGAGGCTGAAGGAGTCAGTGGTCAGAGCAGAGGAGGAGTGCATTCCAGGCCTGGGAGACAGCCAAGAGGCTGGGACCAAAGAGGATGTGTTGGGGAGTCAGGTGTTAGAAGCCTGGAAAGGGAGGAGTGGGGACTGTTAGGAAGGGCTTTGAAGGCCAAGCAGAGCATTTTGTGTTTGGTCCTGATGGGGGCGGGGGTGAAGTGGTCAGACCTGTGCTTTAGGAAAATCCCTTTGATGTCTGGGTGGGGATGGATAGGGCAGGCAGCCCCCCAGCAGCTGTGGCAGTAGTCTAGATGTGAGATGCTGGGGATCTGCACCAGGCTGGGGGCAGAGGTAGAGGAGAGGATGGGGCATATGTACGAGAGAATAGAAAGATAAAATCAACAGGCCTCAGTGCCAGCTTGGTTCTGGGGGTGGGGGGAAGGTGGGGGCTCAGGGCAATGTCCGGGAGGATGGGGGGAGGGTTTTGGAGGAAAGAGACCGGATTATGTGTCATACCTAGGAGACCCTTCAGTACTTCTTGAAGTGGGGGGAGGGGTCTTGAGGAAAGTCACCACCTTTTTTTTAACCTTTAAGGAAGATGAGGAGTCTGACATATGCAGATGAAGAGAACGGATCTCAAGGTGGTAGATCCTTTGCAGGGTAGCTGTTATTTTTTTTCCCATTAAAAATTTGTTTAAAGAAAGTTGTTTCTAATTGTCTGCAGTTGTTTTATATATTTCTTTCAAATTTCTTCCAAATTTATTATTTGTTTCTTGTTGGCATTTGTTTTAAAACAGTTTTGAGTTCTGGCTTCTTGCCCAGCCATTGTGAAGGCTGTGGGTCCTGGAGTGCCAGATTGTGGAAGCAGACAGCAGTCTCACTGAGCTAGTATACTGATAGGGTGAATGGGGCTAGCTTCTGAAAGGCCTTGAATGTTGAGCTAAGGAGGCAAGCTGTATCTTGTGGGCATAGAGGAGCCCTTGACGATTTTTGGTCAGACCATTCTTTCCTTGGGCTCTTTCGAGAAGTCCCCTGAGGGACGATCCAGGAAGCAGGAGGAAGGTGAGGGAAAAGGAAGCGGTCACGTTGGCTTGGGATCTGAGAAATGCGTGCCCTCCTCCTCCTCCTCTTCCTGCGTCCTGTTGGCAGACGCCAGTGGCTCTTCTCCCAGGGGCCCCTGTGCAACACATAGTTCCTTGTTCTCTTTTCTGTCTGGTCAGTGAGGCCGAGGACTGGTCAGACATGGAGCAGTGGTTTCATTGAGGACGCTCAGCAGTTCTCTGGGCTCAGCTCTGGACAGAGGCTGTATTGTCTCTCTTCTGTCCCTTTTGTTAAATCTCTAAGACTCCAGGAGGTCCACCTTCTGTCTCTCACCTGGCCTTGATTGCTGCTGGCCTGTTCTTTCCTGCCTCAGGTATTCACCACAGAGGGTGCCTTCATCAGATTGAGGAGGAGGTCTGGAGGTGGGGCTGCCAGAAGTGAGGCCAGCTTGTGTGAAGTAGGAGGTCACACTTTCGTGTCCAGTCTGCTTTTTTCTGTTGGACTTTATATAGGAGAGTAAACATTTTTAAAATGTCAAGATAATGGCTTCAAACAGTTTGCAGTCTCCTGGAGGAAACAACTTTATAGACAGATGATCAGGGTAGGCTGGGTTCCTAGCACTTGAAGTCTGGAACTCAGTGCTGCCGTTTCTGGGAATTGGGAAGCAGCTGAAGTTTTAGGGGTTACTTCTGTTGAGCTTGGAAGAGAGGCTGAGATGACGTTGGAGAGTGTCCATGCATTGCTACCAGCCTAGGCAAAGGTGTGGAGGTGGGACATATGACAGCATTTGTAAGGGCAAGTGAGCACTTCTACTCCCCTGAAGTCTGCACTTGTGCAATGCAGGGTCTAAGGTACCCACAGCCCCTAAAAGAATGCAGCACATTAGCTTGGAGTGTCTTGCTTGTTGATGAAGTGATTACTAAGGTTTTTGTAAAACTTATTTTTCTATTTTGACATTCTGGGTGTACTTTATTCCTCTCCCCCACCCTTAGTTCTAGTAGGATCTCGGAAGGCAGTGACTGATTTTTTTTTTTCCTTCTCATTTGGTATCGATTTTGAGCTTTGTAAACAGGTTGGTGTTGTGTCCGTGGAAAGTGGTTCAGAAAGGACTCCTGGCCTATCCTTAAAGTGATAAATTTTATGTTTTTGTGATTTTTGTGGTTTTTGTACTGCAAGCTTCACAGAGAAGAGCTCGATTGGTGTTTCTGACAGTGTCACTCAAGGACAGGGCGCCATTTTGTATTTGCCATTGTTCCATGGGTTGTCATGGTATAGGTTGTTTGTTGAGCACCCATGGAGGGGGCTCCGTGAATCAGAAATGACTGACCTGCTGAGACTGGGCCATGCCTGGCCCCTGCACTGTGTGGGCTGCTGGTCCTCAGCTGGCAGGAGTGATTGGTTGGGCAGACTCTTTTCCAAGCCTTACTAGATGGACAGAGACTTTGAGAGCCTGAGGTGTTCCCTCCATGCCCCAACAAGACGCTAGAGTTGGCCTCACCTCCTTCTGAAGCTCTCTGGCCAAGCCAGGCCATGCCTTTGAGTGGTGGGGTATCTCCTGGTCATTGATATTCCTGTCTCTGGACCATTTCCCCTTGGGATCTGCTTCCTATCATGTGGTTGGCCCTGGGATTGTTGCTTTCTCTACCAAAGATGGAGCAGAGGTTACCCAGGCTGATGAAGTAGCTTTTGTCAACTGCGAGCAGGGTGGTCCAGTGGTTAGAGAGCTGACCTCTAAGGAAGAAGGCCTGAGAACCCAGAAAACCTGGCTACCTCGTGAGTGATGAGCTGCCTCTGTGGATAACTAGGGGACATCACAGAGCCCAGATGCTTGTCCCTCCAGGCAGGAAGGCCCAAGCTCAGATTCTGCCCTCCAACACTTGGAGTCACTGAACCGCTGTCTGCCTCGGTTTCCTTATTTGCAAAATGGGACCTTCACAGACTTGTGAAGATACAAGATGATCTTTGTAAGCCTGAAGATTTCTATGAACACTAACTTCCACAATTGCCTTTCATTGTTCTGTTGCCAATGTTTAGATAATGGAAGTCTGCCCCAGACTGTTATGACTTGATTCTGGGGCAAGATTGTGGCCAGTTCCCTCCATTTGTCTCTTTTGCTGATCTGGAGCCTAGTCTGGCTTTCCTTTGACCAGCTGCACCTACATGCATTGGCCCACATCTAAAGCCTGGACTTTCCCATTGGCATCTCATTTCTCACATCTCTTCCACATCATCAGTAGCATTTCTCAGTCCAACCCTCACCTTTCACAAATCTCTCCTGGGCTGGTGAGTTAGCCACCTTCCTTCTGAGACCCCTTTTGGGCATGGGTGTGATCCCTCCCCATGTCAATGATGCTTGTGAGATTCTCATGTGCTCTTTGGGCACTGCTTCCTATGGCCGGTCACTCACATTCGTCTGTGGTCACTCACATTGGTCTGTGGTCGCTCACACTGTCTCTGGTCACTCACATTGTCTCTGGTCACACAGCTGCTGGTCACTCACACTATCTCTGGTCACTCATGGGACTGCTGGTCATTTGTGCAGTCACTTGTGCAGTCACTCACACTGCCTCTGTTCACTCGTGTGACTGCTGGTCACTTGTGTGGCCACTGGTCACTCACATCATCTCTGGTTACACAGCTGCTGGTCACTCACACTATCTCTGGTCACTCACTGTCTCTGGTCATTCGTGGCTGCTGGTCACTCAACACTCTGCATGGTTTGGTGGAGATGTGGGAGGTGCAGAGGAGGTCTTTACTCCTTTTGTGATTTGGCTTCCCCAGAGTTTCTGGGCATCTCTGTCTATTCTTTGTCCATCTACTGACTCTCTCTCGTATAGAGCTGAGAAGGCTTGAGAGAGTGATTCCCTGGGGTTATTTTCATCCTCTTCCTTCCTCTTCTGCTGCTTTGGATTCCATTGTCTGCATGGCTGTGCGTTCCCTCTTTCTTTCTTTCTCCTCTCCCTCCCTCCCTCCCTGTTCCCCCTCCTCTCTTCCTCTCTCCCTTCCTTTCTTCTCTTTTCCTCTCTCCCTTCCTCTCTTCTCCATTTTCCTCTCTCCATCCCTCATCCCTCTTTTTCTCTGCCTCTTTCTCTCTTCTCTCCCTTCCCTCCCTTCCCTCTCTCCTTCCCTTCTCTCCCTCCCTCCCTCTTTACATTTCTCTCCCTCCCTCTCTACCTTTCTCTCCCTCCCTCTCTTCTCCCTTTCCCCCTCCGCACTTATCCCTCTTTGTCTCTTTCTTCTCTCCCTTTCTCCTCTTCTCTCCCCTCCCTCTTTCCCTCTCCCTCTTCTACTCTCCCTCCCTCCCTCTCCACCTTCCTCTCTCCCCTCTCCCTCTCTCCCCGTTCTTATTTTCCTCCTGCCTGGGTCACTACTCCCCTTCCTTGTCATGCCCCCTGAACTCTGGCTGTGTCCCCCAGGGCTCAGTTCTGGACCGTCTTCTCTTTTTTCTCTCTGTCCTCAGCCCTTCTTTGCCTAGGTCATGCTCTGGCTTCTGTCGATCTGCAATGTTTCCCAGTTGTTTCTGGTAAACCAACCAGGGGGATTTCTCTTGGCTTTGTGGCCAGGGTCCCACTGAGCCCCCTTCTCCTTCCCTGCTTCAGGTCAGCTTCTCAGCAGCCCACGTCATACCGGCCTCGCTTGCTGCTGTCTGGAGAGAGGGGCTCGGGGCAGACTTCTCACCTGGCTCCTGCCCTGCTGCACACTCTGGAGAAGTTCTCTGTGCACAGACTTGACCTCCCTGCGCTTTATTCAGTCAGTGCCAAAACACCGGAGGAGTCATGTGCCCAGGTAGGTCCCGGGGTGGGCATGGCGGCCTTGGCATGGTGACATATAGGTGCCCTTAGGGCCTGAGACATACATCATCCTCAGTGCAAAGAAGACATGAGGCTGGCGTCCCCACATGGTCAAGAGAGGCAGGGGGTGGTGGGAGCCAAGAGAGCAGCTTTGGAGCCAGAGGGAGCCCTGGGATCACTGGCCATTCACCCTCTCAGTGGTCAGGGGAAGTGTCTCCTTTTAGGAGGGTCCCACCACTATCTGTATCAGAAACTAAACAAGGATTTCCCTCTATTCTTTGTTTTGTGATCCAGGGAATCAGGAAAGTGCACTAGGCAGGAGAAAACAGGTGTAAGATAGTCACTGTTCATGCTGAAACTTGTGAGAGTTTTGATTTGGGCTTTTCCTGGTGAATTCTCATCAGCAGCTGGACCCCCACCCCCACCCCATCCTGGTCCCTCTGGTCTCTTGGAGAATCTTCCACTTGGTGTTGACTTTAGTAGTTGACTCCACTTCCTGAGCCTCCTCTCTGGGGCCCCCATATGGCTTGTACAGTTCCATGGTCACACTGTGCTCTTTGCTCCAGATTCCAAATCTGGTACTCTGTGCATGGAGCCACCTGGAAGCCCAAAGGATTACGGGAAGAATTTAGGGGGAAAGGAATCAGAAGCATCTGCATGGCTCCAAGATGTGGATGGGAGGAGGGTGAGCAGGAGGAGGGCGGGTGCACCTTTGAGATAGGATGCCAGTGGGTACAGAGGCCCCGGCGCGGGGGTGAGGCGGAGAACAGAAGCAGGGCCCCTGTTGGGTTGAGCTGTTGAGTGCACAGGGGGAGAGGGATCTGAGGACAGAGATGCGGGGCTCACTCTTCTGAGCAAAGGTGGAGGAGTCATGCTGCTATTCTGACTGGGTCCACTGGGGCCTTCCCTGGGCCCTCATTGTCACTAGGCTCGCTTACTATGCTTCCTCATCAGCTCACTGTCACACTCTGGCCAGTGGCTCTTCCAGACCTCTGGCTCCATCTCCTTGGCCTCATATTTTACTGAAAAGATGGAGGCTGGGAGCTCCCTCTGCTCCCCTCTTACTTGTGGTGTATCACATGCCTTCTGCCACTGGCCTATGATGAGATGGCCTGGCTGTGGACCAAGGTGACCCTCCTGTGCCATCCCCCAGCAGACTGCTCCTGCCCTGTCATCTGCCTTGTCCCTTATCTCTCCTCACCTGTAAACATGCCTGCATCAGCTAGCCCCCTCCTCAGAAAACCCTTATTCCATCCAGCCATTCCCACTAACTGGTCCCCTGTCTGCTGCCTTTTGTGGCTAAATTCAAGAACACCGTCCACAGTTGGTGGGTCCATTTCCTGTCGTCTCTCTCCTTACCTCTCTGTAGTCTGGCTTCTTAACTCATCATTTTACCAAAACTGCTCTCAGAGGTCTCTGCAGTCCTCATGTAGCCTTTCATACTGTTTGTCGCTCTGTCCTCCTGGTTACATACTCTCTTCTCTCTAGGTTTTCAAGAACAAATTCTACAACCCACCCCCGCCCTCCAGTTCTCTTCCCTCTCTCACTGCTCCTTCTCTGACTCCTTGGGTGTATCCTCTTCTAGATCAGGGCTTCTTAAACTTTTTCCACTTGTGACCCACAGTTTAGGAAGAACTGTTCTAGATCATGCCCTCTAACTATAACCCCAGGTGTCTCTCAGGTTTCCATCCTAGGCCCTCTTCTCTCCTCCCTCTAGACTGCTTCACCTGGGGATCTCATCACTTCCTATGGATTTAATAACCATCTCTTTGCTAATGATTCTCAGATCTACGTATCTTGCCCCAATCTCTGCTGACCTCCAGTCTTACATCTCCAAGTGCCCTTCAGACATTTCCAACTGGATATCCAGTAGACACCTGAAACTCCCATGTGTCCCAAATAGAACTTGTGCTCTTTCCCTCCAAACCCTTCCCGCTCTTAGCAGACTCCCAACTTAGCCTCACCCCCTACCTCCAGTATGGTGCCAAGGTACGTCAGTTTCACCTCTGCAGCATCTCTGGTCAATTTCGGCTCTTCACTATCTCTGGTTGGTTTTGCCTCTGCTGCATCTGTGGTCCATTTCATCTCTGCAGTGCTGCCCCTACCCTGGTCTGGGCTCTCATCACCTCACACTTGGACTATGGCAGTAGCTTCTGGGAAGGTTTCCTGCCAAGAGTCTCTCCTCACTCCAGTGCCTCCTCTGTTCATCCATCAAAGGGATTTCCCTAAAGTACAGATCCACTCATGTCACTCCTCCTACCTCCCCACCCTCCAACTCAAACTGTGCCAACTCCCTATTTACTACCTCCAGGTAAAATGCTGTGTTTGTCATTTGAAGCCCTTCATAACCTGCTCCTTCCTCCCTCTCCAGTCTTCTCATACCTTTTACTCCCTGACACTCTTGGATCCAGTGACCCTGGCTCCTGGCTGTCTTCCAGGCATGGAACACTCTTACCTCCTCTCTTCAGACTACTGACCTCTCTGGCTTCTTTTAAGTCCCAACTAAAATTCTACCTTCTGTAGGAAGCCTTCCTGAATTTCCCTTAATCCTAGGATACAGTCATTTGCCTGTTGTCCCTGGCATGTGACCAGGAGCTCCTTGAGGGCAGGGCCTAGCCTGGCACACAGTTGGCACTTCCTCACGATTGACTCTGACTGGCTGCAGTTTGCAGAGGCATTCCCCAGCAGAGAGAAGAGTGAGCCTCACTCGCCTTTCTGTCTGCTTTCTCCCCTGTGGTCAGATATTCCGTGAAGCTCGGAGAACAGTACCAAGCATTGTTTACATGCCTCATATCGGTGACTGGTGGGAAGCTGTCAGCGAGACTGTGAGAGCGACGTTTCTGACCCTGCTGCAGGACATACCATCCTTCTCCCCTATATTTCTCCTGTCTACCTCTGAGACCATGTACAGCGAACTGCCCGAGGAGGTAAGAATGAGGGTATAGGTGCAGAAACAGGGACCACATGGCCCAGCCCACTCTGGACACAGACCTGACTGAGCCTGGGTCTGGAGAATTGAGATTCGAGCCTCTACGTCCTCCCTTTCTACAGCTGTGGCAGGCTCCCATGTTTCTCATGCTATTCCATTAGGACCATGTGGGCTCAGGGCTGCCCATGGGCTTCTTGGGAGGAGACTCAGGACTCCACTGTATGGTGGTCAGGCTCTGCATTTGGAGGTAGGGGGAGAGACCCGCCCTGTGGGCCTTGGGCTGCTCTTGCTTACTGCTAACTTCAAGAAGCTGCTGTTCTTCTGTGGGAATGCAATGTAGCTACTGCCTCTGAGTCAATCTCAAGTCAGTGTCCAGAAATGATTGGGGATCAGGGAAGGCCTCATGGTGGGAGCAGGCGGCCTTGAGACTCATCCTTACCAGTAGTTCAGGATTTCGAAAGGTCAAGTGAGGAGAGAAAACATTTTAGACAAATGGAACAGTTAGTGCAAAAGCCTGAATGCAGGGGACAGCTTGTTGTGCATTCGGAGCCTTCGGGAGGACAGGAGGGCTGGAAAGTAGCGAGGAGGAAGAGGGTGAGTGTGGCCATTCTCCTACCCCGGGATGAAGGGTTCATGAATGGCAGGGGCAGATCTCGGCTTTAGGGAAACTCCCTTTCCTCCCAGGCCAGAGGTGATGGGGCCCTGCACTGTCAGAGGAGAGAGGGCAGCAGGCTACAAGTGACCAGACTTGGTTGCGAGCCTAAGCAACTGGCAGGGTGGTGGTGCCCTCAACAGGAGGAGAGAAGGATGGGCTCTGGTTTTCTGGGCTGGAGTGGCATCTGCCTATGTGTAGGTGGCATTCATTTTCATTTCTGCCATTGGGAACATGTTGATGAAAGTGAGGGTTGTTGTGTGTGCTTTGTGGCATACATCTTGAGCCTAGTATCCTGTCTTTATTTAGCAAAAACTGAATTTTATTTTAGAATTCTACTTAATTTACTACAGACTAAGTGGTCTGGGCTGACAGTGGCAGGTGGTTAGTTTTTTCTGTCATTTCACTGTTACACTTCATTTTCTGACCCAGGAATGGAGACATTGGCCTGCTTTTGGAGACTAGGAGATCTTGAGAGGGATGGGGGGGCGGGGGTAGCAAGCCTGTGGCCGGAGGCCTTTCCTTATTCTGCCCATGCTCCTGCAATGGACCTTTCAGCTTCTGGAGATGTTTCTGAGAGCCAGAGACCCTCCCTTGGTTTCCTATCTCATTTATTTCCTTAGGACACACTGTGCCCTTCATCCACCAGCCCTTGATTAAGGGCCTTAAACGAGTCCTCACTGCTATGGGGAGCCACAGATCACGAACATACGGTCCCTGCCCTCATCTGCTGTTGGCTCTGAGTCATCGTGGTGCTTGTGAATTGTTCTCTGCTAGTTCCAGATTTCCTTTGAGGACCATCCCATTTAAATTTATTCTCTCCTTTTAAAATTTTATTTTTTTATTCTGAATAAAGACACCCACTACCCCCCATAGGCTTATATTGGACACTATGAATCTCTATTTTGTGCAACATGCTTTCAGAAAAGTTTATAATCAATTCCACACATTATTTTCAGAACCACCCTGAATTCTCTTCCGTGCATTTTATAATGTTCTAGTGGACCCCACCTTCCCCGTTTTGGGGTGGGGTGGGGGCGCTTTTGATAATCTCTCCTCTCCATCACGGGGAAAAACCTCTTGTAACAAACATGTCATCAAGCCAGAATAAGTTCACCTGGTGGAAGGCAGAGTCCTACCTTACTTGTTTCTGTCCCTGGAGTCCATCACTGAAATTGGGAGTTGAGTGCCATGTTTCATCATTGGTCCCTTGGAAGCCTGGTGGGTCATTGAATTGCCAGAGCTCTTCAGCCCCTAAAACTTGCTTGTGTTTATGACCCTGTTATTGTTCTTCTGGTTCAGCTCACTTCCATTTGTGTTGGTTCATACAAGTCTTCCAGGTTTCTCTGAAACTTTCCTTTGTCATTTCTCAGGGCTCAGTAATCCATTATATTCATATTACTACAATTTGTTTAGCCATCAGAGGAACCTCCCTTACCCCTGCACCGTGCTCCTTAGGTTTTTGTTCTTCTCTTCATTCAGGCTCAGGAAGTTACCTTACCTCCCCTCCCCACATCTTGCTTGCTTCTTATTGAGTGGATGTATCTTGGAACAGGAGAAGGGATAGAGTATGACCGTTTCTGCCTCCTTTCTACTATCACATCCCTAACAGCAGAGAATATCCAAGGAGCAGGTGTCAGCTACCACCCACTGCCAGCCCACTCCACCTTGGAGCAGTGTGCATTTTTAGAGAGTTGTTTCTGATAGGTTCCTTTGAGTTTTAATCGACTGTTCTTTCTCTTAGAAGAGGCCCAGTATTAGCATTGGTCAGGCACAGCTTATCCAATCGCCCTAGAATAAGCACAGAAAAAAGAGGCCTCACGTTTTTTTTCTTAACGTAGTCAGGGAGACTGACCATGTTGTCTTCTGTCAGCCTCTGTCATCATTACTTGCTGGTCAGACTGAGAGGAGTGGCCCCTGTTGGCCTCTGTGGCCCAAGGGCTGACTCCTGATATTTCTCCTTCTCGGCTCTGTCTCTCCTTGTATAGGTTAAATGTATATTTAGAATCCAATACGAAGAGGTCTTGTATATTCAAAGGCCCATTGAAGAAGACAGACTCAAATTTTTCCAGGAGTTGATTCTCAATCAGGCGTCGATGCCTCCACCAAGAAGGAAAAAAGCTGGTAAGGCTCCACCCCATTCACCAAATGGCTGCAGGGGATGGGGGTGGGATGGAGGAGATGCAGAGAGAATGATACTGCTTAGTGGACAGTCCTGTCACAAGTGGGAGGGCAGATCCCACATCCCTCTGGTTGAAAGGTTTGTACCTGACCAAGGGTCCTTTCTGCAGGAGGGTGAAATTTAGTCAGCCTCTGCTCTGCGGTGGACTTGACATCTGGGGGTCCTCCTTGTTCCTCTCCACTCTGACTAGTAAGACCTGTCCTTGTGTGCCTATGCCCCAAGAAAAGAAGGGATCTGTGTGGGTGGGTATGAAGGTAGCTGGGAGTGTAGGACATGTGCTCAAGGTCTCTCCTCTGCCTGACCTTTCTCGAATGCTGGCGCTGCCCTCACAGGGCTGGAGAGCCTGGCTTCAGGAAGGAGAATTCTGAGAGACTAAGGTACCCCAAATTTGGTTGGGAGGTGTATTTGCTGCCTTAATGCCAGTTCACAGATTGGTTAGATCTTGTCTCAGACTTGGGCACCCCAGGTCAAGAAAGACATGGCTGAAGTAGTGTTTGGAGGAGGGCAGCTGGGGGCAGGGAGGGAGGGATAGAGAGAGAGCGAGACAGACAGACAGACATGGGGTGGAGGGAGAGAGAGACAGACAAGGAAGGAGAAAGAAACAGACGGGGAGAGAGAGAGACAGGGAGAGGGAGGGAGAGACAGATAGGGGTGGAAGGGGAAGGGACAGGGAGGGATGGAGAGGCAGAGAATCAGAGAGACAGAACGAGAGAGAGGGAGACGAGGAGGGGAGGAAGGAGAGACAGGGAGGGGAGAGACACAGAGAGGGAAGCATAATGCCCTGCCCTGGCTTCTGCCCTGCCACCACATTCTGCTTTTCCATCTCTCCCACTCTCCAGCTCTTCTGGGGGCACCTGCTGCTCCCACCGTGTTGTGGCTTTTTACCTTCCTGGAACTCGTGCTTGCTTGGTTTCTTGCTGTTGGGGAGAGAAGGGTGCTTCTGGCATTGTCCCAGGGGGTGCCTGCCTGGCAGTGGCTTGTCTGGGTCTGAGGACATAGATTTCCTCAGCCCCTTCTCATCATTCCACATTTTCTGTGTGGCTTTTCTCTTGCGCTTCCTGACCCTCTGGAGCCGGGGCTGAGAGAAGGCCCTCTGGGGGGAGCCTGCTGCCAGCTCTGGGGCTCCTCTGCCCCAGGGGCTCATGTGCAGAGCCTGGGCAGCCCTCAGACTGGATTTCTTTCCCCCCCGGCTGTGAGAAAGGAGCTCAGGTCCCTTTGTGTCCTTGGGACTCCAGCCTCATGCTGCTGAGTGGTTCCTGTGCAAGGCCATCCTAGAACAGCATTTTGGGCAGCTCTGTGTCTGGAAGCCCTTCTCTGAGTGTGACTCATCTGTGTGCCCTGATGGGTGGATCTGGGGGTGCTGCTGCCTCACTGATTTTCCTGGGTGCCTGGGGGCCGGCTCTCCTCAAACACCCCTCTTCTCTTGTTGTCTTCAGCTCTGTATGCTATGGAGGTGCTGCCTCTGGCGCTGCCTTCTCCATCTCGCCAGCTGTCGGAGTCGGAAAAAACCCGCATGGAGGACCAGGAGGAGAATACCTTGCGAGAGCTGCGGCTGTTTCTCAGGGACGTGACCAAGAGGCTTGCCACAGACAAGCGCTTTAGCATCTTCAGCAAACCGGTGGATATTGAAGAGGTCTTGTTTCCGTAGTAGGGTGCAAACAGTGAAGTTGAACTGCCTAAAAAGAACAAATTGAAAAAAGAAGGCATGGAAACATGCTTCCCTCTGTGGTCGTCCATTCTCGTCATCAGCCACTGTCTGCTGATCGACTCTTGGGCGCATTCTGAGTCCCTTTAAACAACAATTGGGCCTCTGACCACTGACCTGGCCATTCCAAATTCCTTTGGGCAGCTGTCCACACTAGATGCTGTTTATTCCAGGATAAATCTTATTTGGGCAGAATGTGGGGGGTTAGGGCGGGGCATGGCAGGACCTGCGAGGATGGGGCTTCCCCTGCCAGGGTTGGCTTCTTTGCTCCTAGTGGAACGTTTCTGATGCCTTGGTGCTCATCTTATCTGTGTTCGTATGTGCGTGTACACCTTTGTGTGTTCCTTTGTACAAGGGTGGCTGGTGTTGATGGGGCAAGAAACTTCCCACTGGGGCTTTTCAGTAGTAACTTGAATCATGGCTTTTATCCTGGAATAAGAGATTCTGTCTTGGACACACCTGAGGTCACCTCTGCTGACCCTCTTCTGAGCGTTCGGACTCCATGTTTGAACATCTTGGGTGGTTCTCCCTCCCTCCTTCCCTTCCTCCCTTCCTTCCTTTCCTCCCCGCCCCTTCCTTTCTCCTGCCCCTCCTTTCTTCCTTTCTTTTTTCCTTCCTTCCACCCTCCCATCCTCCCTCCCTCCCTCCCTTTCTCTCTCCCTCTTCTTTGTGGTATTTGTGCAGTGTTTTGTGATAACTGTGTCTTTGGCTTGGGGTAGGTGTTTTCCTGCGTCTTCCCTGTGAGCCTCTGTCCTTTGGAGCTATTACATGGTTTGGGAAGGGGTCAGACCCTTCACCCTTCCTTTTGACCGATTATTCTCTGGATTTTTGGTGCCGCTCTTGGGAGGTCCCTTTAGCACACATTAGGTAATGTTGGGATTTTTCCAGGGAGTGTTTAGCTCTTACAACTTTACAGCCCCTGTGAATGGAGTCTTTGCATGAGGTTTGGCCCAAGACCATTGTAATTGGGTGTGGGGGTTGGAGGAAGCATGGGGACTTGGCCACATACATGCCAGGGCCTTCCTTTTTGTACCTAGTCCCCTTGCTGGCTCTGCAGCCAGAACAGCCTTGGCAGCAGGTTTTCCCTTCTTTGTCCTTCTGGCACGGCTTTTCAGGCTTGAGCCTGAGTCTGGGACATCCTGGGGAAGGTGGGCTAGCAGAGTAGGAAGGAGGCTGATTTCTCTGGTATTCCCTTGGGCTTTGTTGCTATTGCTTTGGACGATCTTTGCTTTGTCCTCCTCTTAAGACACCCCTTCTTCACTAGCTCTTAGCATGCTCCTGGAGGCCTAAAGCCGCCAGAGTCCCAGTGGGAGGTGGGTGGGCATGTGGGCAGAGAGAGAGCAAGAGAGAAGCAAGGAAGGAGGGAGGGAGCGAGAGAGAGGGGGAAGGAGAGAAGGAGGGAGAGAGAGAAAGGCGGGGGGATAGAGAAGAGAGAGAGAAAGATAGAGGTGGAGTAGAGAACATAAGGAAACCTGTCCCTGAGCTCACTGCTTCCGGTTTTAGAACCCGGTTATCAGAACCATTTCACAGAAAGTTCACTTCCCAGACAGGAAGTGATCTGTCTCGATTACCTCATTAGCAGTAGTCAGAGGCAGGAAAGAAGCCCTCGCCTTCTGATGCCAGGGCAGAAGTCCCCTGGAGGATAAAAGTCCTTGCATGCTCTAATATGAACTTCTTACATCTTCATCCAACACCTTGGAAAAGAGTTTCACAAGCAAATCCAGTTTTCAACATGAGCCTCTTGGCAGTTATCAAAACTTTACCTGATTTGCTCTGAGGACCTGTTAGTAGAGAAGGGTGCTCTGGTATATTCCAAGACACCATCGTGATCATATTAGCCCTTTATCTGGTGACCAGAGCAAAGGTCATCTATCTCGTCCCTAATAGTTGTTGGGGGTGGCGGGGCGTGGCATGGAGACCTGACCTGAGAGTTATATGGGGGTGGGGCTGCCCTCTTGTGAAATACATGTGTGGGTGGCAAAGTGCCGCCTTACATTGGCTTCCCACCTTCACAGGAGTGTAGGCTTAATGTCTAGCACTTGGCACTCCTGTCAGATTCTCACCACAGGCTGAGGGAGGGGTTGACTTGTCCCAGGTCAGTGGTTAAGCTAAGACTTGATGCCTTCAAGGAGGCCACTAGGGAGGTGCGGGTGGAGGAGGGGACCGAACTTCTGTAATATCTCCAAAGGGCAGGGCCCCTTGGCTGTGCCCTCAGTCATTTGAGGAAGTGGTGATGACAGGGTGTTGGGGACAGCTTTTGCAGGCTCCTCTCCCAACTTGTTGCTTTAGTTCCTGGCACAGACGGCACCTCACGGAGCCAGTTCTTGCTCTAGCCCCTCGTCCTAAGCCCAACTGGGGTTCGGCAGAGCCTTGAACCAGCTCCTGGTTGGTCTTTAGGGGTTGTCTTTGCTTGTTTCCCTCTGCCCCAGACTCTGGAACCGCTCTCTTTCCTAGGGAGGCTGGAGGAGCAAACTGAAGAGTTCCGGGAAAGCCATTGCTTGAGTATGCCCTCTTGTTCTAGGTGTCTGATTATCTGGAGGTGATTAAGGAGCCCATGGACTTATCCACCGTCATCACCAGAATTGATAAACACAACTATTTAACTGCTAAGGACTTCCTGAATGACATTGATCTCATCTGTAACAATGCGTTAGAGTATAACCCAGATAAAGACCCTGGAGGTAAGAAGGAAGTTGGAGCCCCCAGAGGTGGGGCATGCTAGCTGAGCTTCTTGTGGGCAGCTCTTGTTTTCTGTGGCAAATGTTCAGAGACTTAACAGCTCCCTTAAAAGAAAGGGAACTGAGGGGGAAATGGAGTCACCTAGGTGCAGGAGCTAGGGGCCGTGGTACAATAAAGACATGACTGGAGACAGTGGGTCCTTTAGGGGTCATTTCACAGCTAAATCCCTTCATCCCAGATGAAAACTGTCACTTCCTTTTCTGAGAAAAAACAAAACATTTAAAAACACTGAGCCTGGAGAGCAGACATCTCACTCAGCCTGAGACCTGAGGCTGTTCTGAGGGAGGACCATCAGCCTCCTGATTTGGCAAGGCAGCCTGTAAAATCAGTGGTGCCCTGAAATAGCTTATTTTAACGTGGGCCCTTCTGGGTGACCCTATGGCTTCATTCTACTGCCTGGAGGGGCATTTACACTGGAGTCTGTGCAGACCGCGAATGACAACAAAGGATCTGGCGTGGGCTGTGAGGGCAATGGAAGAGTGGCTTATTCCTAGGCTTGCCTTCCTCTGGCGGATCAATTAGTAGTAGCAGTTTTGTTCATTGTCTGTCTTATCTTGAAGAACAAAACTGGTTTTGTTTGCAGAAAATCCTGTTTCTTTAGAATGCTCTCCTGTTTCATATCCGAATGTGGTTTTCTCTCATGGGCACAATGAGGGTGGCCCCCTAGCATCTGTTGTTTGCCCCCCTTCCCAATGAGAGAGCAGGGGGTAAAACTAATCCATTTCCTTCGAACCCACTTACAGGCCGGCTTGGTTCCCAGCAGTCCAGGTGCTTGCGGTGGATCTGGCCTGCACCAAGGTTGGGGTGTCACTTTGATGACTTAGGAGTGCAAGTGTTTTTTTCCTCCTGAACTCTCGGTCACTGGGGACAAAACGAGCCCATCCATAGAAAGTTAAACCAGTATTTTCAGTGGGGTGCATGATCGTATAACATTTATAGTAGCCACAAGGGCCAATTTATAATCTTCATTTTATAGACAGGCTCAGAGGTGATTGCTTGTCTGAGGTCACATGGCAAGACCTGTCTCTCAGGGCTGTGGAATCTCAAATGACATAATGTCTTTGATGTGTTTTGGTAGGCGCCAGAAACTGGCTTGGAATAGTCAATGAAACTGGCTCCGGGAGTTCTCAGGCTTAAGCCTAGGAGCCTCCTCGGCTCTTTTCAGTTCCACAGTTATGGCTGTGAGGAGCTCAGCCAAGCTCCTGGGCTACTCTCCACCATTGTTGCCTCTTCTTGTCCCAGGGCTGCTCCCAGGCGGTCCATTGAGCTGACCCGCATCTGCATCTTGGTTTTTCCTTCAGCTGAGAAATGGCTTTAGTTGATAGAAAACAGCATTGCTTGTCACTAAACGCTTATAAACCTACTAGCCTGGTCAGCATAATTAGAGAATTAGCATTGCTTATGTTTGGCCATATAAAAGCATCTTCATTAGCCACCATCACCCAGCCTTCACCTTTCTGCTGGCCTTTTGGACACATTGAACCACATGTCCAGGAGATGCCGCGAACCCGGCACTGAGGCCAGCTCTGTTTTCCTCATTCTTCACACAAGGTGTTTCATTCCCTGGCTGTCCCCTATGCCTGGAATTCTGCCTTCTGGCCTCTTGCTTCCTCCCTTTGCGCTCTCTACTTGTCCTGTCATTGAGTTTGTTCATAGTTGTTTGCTCATCGTCTTCCCCAGACTATGAGCTCCTCCAGGGCAGAGGTTATTGGTTCTTTTCTCTATATCTCCAGGACATAGTAGGTGTTTAATAAGTGTGCATCCCCTAGCGGTTAACATTAGAGAGGTAAAATAAAGCACCTCTTGTTGCACTGGGCATTTCCTAGTTCAAAACCATGACTTATTTCCCAAACCACTCAGAGCACAGGCTTTTCTTCCTGTGGAAGAGGAAAGGTTACTGGGAGGGGATTGTGGCTAGGAGCTCTGTGTCCCAGGCTGTGGGGAAATGTGTGGTCTAGGAGCTTCTGGGCCCTTGGGAAAGGGTGCTCTTCACCCTTGCACTGAGTGCTGGCCCAAGTCCCCAGGCTACTACCTGCCTCAGTCTGTCTGTCTTCCCCCACCCGCTCCTCCCACCTCCCAGGCTAGCCTGAGAGCTGCTTCACTGGATTTGGCCTGTGGAAGCCCCCATCTCCACTCCTGTCTTGGCCATCTGGGGCCATGTTCTGTGGATAAATGTGAGCCACATGTGTATTCATTCCCTAGAGTGGCCTCTGTGTTGTGGTGGCAGTGGCCTGCAAGTGTGAGACTCCTTGAATCCTTCTCGGGCCATGCCAATCCACTCTCTTTGGCCTGGGGAGAGCCCAGAGTGCAAAGTGCCTGACCGCCCCCTGCCCCCCCCCCCCAACCATCCCATTGCTGGAGCACACCAGGGCTCCCCCCACTGCTCTCTGCCCACTGTGATTCCTACCAGGCAGAACCCTTTGGATGCTTAGAGGTGGCTGTCAGGTTCCTCTCCGGGCTCAGCATCCCCACGGCTTCCAGCTGATCCTTATGTGTTAGTGACTTGGAACCCCATCTTGGTTTGCTGCCTCCTGAGGTCTGAAAAAGCTGTTGGCAACCTGGACTGCTGCCCCAAGGTTCATTTCATCATTTTTAAAGGAATTGTTTATACTGAAAACCTTTTTTTTGGTCCTCACTAAAATTTTGGTAACAGTTTTTGTGAGAACAATGTGGTGAAGCTTTATCATTTTAGAAAATTTTGTCATTTGCTGATTGAAAGACTTGGTCCTGTCTTTAGTTCTTACTAATGTCAGAGCTGAAAAGAGATTAATTAGGCCGTCAGTATTTGTTAAGCACCTGCTATGTGTCATGTTATTGGGGTCAGTTGATTGAGACTCTCCCTAATTGGTGGGTCCCAGCTGCCAAACGTACAGATATTCCACTCAAATTCAGCTAGGCAGTGTCTGTCTCCCCAGACACCTCGATAGGAAAGCATTTCATTTTATATTTTAAGCTAGTGGAGCACCTGATTTGGGAGAGGTTTAAACAAGTGAGAATTTGATTTCCAAGTCCTTTTTTTTTAAGTATCAGGATATTGGCCAACTGCAACATTGTTGGCAAGAAGACTTTTATTTTAAATACTGGCTTCAGCACTCGGGGTGGTTAGCCATTAGTGACCGTGGATGGAAAAATCCACACTCCTCAGAAGACTTCTGAGTATTTTCCAGTGTTTTTTGGTCCCCTCATCTAGCCTGATTCTGTTGTATTTGTTTTTGATTTGTAAGGTAAGTAATGGCCAAGAAGAAGAAGGTGGAGTGTTGGCCGGGCTGCTTTCTTGTTGTGGGCTTGCCTGATTCATACTGTGTTCATCTTGAGTTTCCTTGCACTAATCTCTAAGCTGCCTCTCCAGTTTCTGAGGGCTAGTTTAGTTAAAATGAGGTCAGATCATCTATAAATCTACAACCCAAGTCACATGCCACCTGTAATATGTCACAATGGACTGATGAGGGTGCCACTGTCAACCTTTCCAGGCTATGGGGCTCTCCTTTTCATGATAGTTTGTGTAGTGTACGTGATAGGGAGCTGTCTGATATATTGGAGACTGGCCATTCAGTGTTTTGTGAGGTCTCATCTCCTGATTTTTTAGGTTTTTATTTGTTGAGATTAACGATAAATACAAGCAGAGATTCTGATGTTTTCTTCCCACACCTCTCTACTTTGGAGGCCACTGCTCTAGGGAGTTCCTTCCTCAGATGGGGCCCAGGAGGGTCAGGCAGAACTGGGGTGGGGCGGGGGAGAGGTTGGGCCTCTCTTGTCCCCCTGCAGCCAGCTAGTGGCTCTCACATTTACAACTTGTCATGTAGGACTCTGTGGTGGTATAGAGGGTGGCAGGGTTTCATTAGTGTAGACACTTTCCTGTGTGTGGAAACTTCCTTGACTGATGCCTCTTAGTGACTAGGCCAAAACATCAGAGTTGGAAAGAGTGGACTGGGGCCTTGAGGGCTGCATTTGCTGCCTACTCTGTGGGCCATGGCTGAGTTTTCAGACTCTAGGGCTAGCCCTCTCTTCACTACACGTTGGGGGTTCCACAGATTGTCTTTCGTTTCAGGAAGAACATTGGGATTGCTTTCCCAATGTTCTCTCTCTTCCCCTTTGGTATGTTGTTCATCTGCAGTGGCTGTCCATGATGTGTATACTGATTGACATCCCCTGCACCGTAGAAGCTATTTTTGTGTGCTGAGTCAGCTCTCAACCCGAGTAATTGAGGATCCCATTTAGGAAGCTCTGAGATGCTTTCAGGTTTGCTCTATTTGACAAATGCCATGTGCAGACCAGAGCCTCTGGAGAGTCCAGCAATGCCTAGGAAACCTCTCTTCCAACTAGACTTTGCCTAGAACATGTTCTTGGACCGTAGCCAGCCCCTTTGGGACTCACATATCTAACTCTTGGGTTATGTTCAGCTGACATTATGTTCATAGTCATTGACTCCAGGGTGGCATCCCTCAAGGTCTTAAAGGTTTAGGTTTGGGAGATGAGAGTCCATTGCCCTTTTGTTTTCCTAAATTAAATGTTGCTTTCTGGTCAACAGAGACATATATTGGGGTCTTGGCAGGGACTGTAATTATGTTGTCTTCTGTAGCAAGTTATTTGTGAAAGCCTGTCTTGCCCCTTTTCCTCCCTTCATCCATCTGTGGACAGATGATCACAAGAAAGATTTTTGAGTAAGGAGAAAGAGTTGGGCTACTAGTACTGATGAGTTTTTTTCCCCATAGTGATAACCTCCTTGAGTCTTTTCTGAGGGTTGGATGCGCTCTTCTTCCCAGTGTTTCTGTGAGTTTTTCGATTATTATCGATGCTACCCTTCCGGTGTGCCTGGTCTGGGCCAACTGTTTTTTCCTGGTGCCTAGCAGACAAGAATATGGAAGATCTCGGTTGTAGGAAGTTTTTTAGAAGGAGAGAGGCAGCTCTTTCTGTCCAGTTTCACCCTTAGGCATTCTCAGGAAGATCTGCTTTAGTTGAGTCTTTGCACAAGTTTCCTCTAAGCTTGCTTTCTTGCCCACCGTCTTCCATCATTCCATCATCTCATTGGATTCACACACAGGTTTCTGTTCTTTTTACACTAATCAAGCTTCGGTAGGAAAGGAAAGGGCGGTCCTGTGGTGCTTGTCTGGGAACTTTTCTGTTTCGGTGGACCAGGATGGCACTGTTTTAATTGCACAGCACATACTCCCATATCTGTGTTCTTGTAATTTTATATGGGTCTTGTCTTTGGGTACCAGCAGGCCACAAAAAGGTCAGCAGAAATGGTCAGTTCATGTGGATGTGGTTTTTGTATCAGTAACTGGGTCTCTTATTCATTATGACTTGACCATTTTCATTTTTGGACGATGATACTCCTTGTGCCCAGGGCCTCTTTGCTTTTTCTTTGAATTCAGTTCAGCAGACATTTGCCCAGCATCTCCCACATGCCAGGCGTTGTAGACCCTGAAACAGGACAAAACAGGAGAGCCCTAGCTCTTCCTGAATGATCCTGGATGAGGAAAGAGAGAACACGGCCCCAGCAGTAGAGAGAGGAGGGGCCGGGCAAGGCTTTCTGAAATAGTTGGTCCCTGAGCTGAGCCTGGCAGGGAGACAGAGATTCTGAAGTGGGGAGAAGAGGAAACAGCGTATTCTGGGTGTGGACATGGATCGTAAAGAGTCATAGAGTTGTTCATGTTGGAGAGGGTGGGGAAATCGTGGTGCCAGCAAGGGATGAGCTGGGGGGTGAAAGGCCATTTTGTAGTGAGACCCTGCCGTATTGAGTTTCCTTCTTGGGGCAGTCTTGGTGAATAGTCTTGATCCCCAGGAGAAAGCCCTAAAACCAGTCAGGGACTCTGCCTGTATATGTGTGTACACACATCCCTTTTGTACTTGGCAGTTTGTGCTGGATTCCCAGACAGCAGCTCATGGTGGGCAGAGAGGGTGCCCTCTTTGTGCTCAGAACTACCCCTGTGTCTGGCACAAAGCACCATGTTGATTGAGAGAGGCTTCTTTGTCCAGGCACCAGGCACTTAGTGGCGCATTTTCTCAGTCCTCCCTCACACCTCACCTCGGAAGTTAAGCCTACCTTGATTTAATTTTGGGGACCGCAACACTTTCTTGGTAGAATTTCTTGACCTTTTCATCCTCTGCTGTAGATGTTAGTGCCTGAGATGCTCATTGGCCTCAGTTTAAAAAATGATAGGTGTTTTTTGTGCACGTTTGCCACCAAGGTTACTACAGAGAGATGCCCAGGTGTGCCAAGAGATAATACTTTTGGGGGGGGAATTTTTTTTATTTAATATTTTTAGTTTTCAACATTGATTTCCACAAGACTTTGAGTTACAAATTTTCTTTCCATTTCTACCCTCCCCCCCACCCTAAGATGGCATAAATTCTGATTGCCTCTTTTCCCAGTATGTCTTCCCTTCTGTCACCCCACTCCACCCACCCCCCACCATCCCCTTTCCTCTTAACTTTCTTGTAGGGCAAAATAAATTTCTATACCCCATTGACTGTATGTCTTATTTCCCAGTTCCATGTAAAAACAACTTTTTTTTTAAACATTTGTTTTTAGAACGTTGAGTTCCAAATTCATTCACTTTTCTCCCTTGACCCTGTTCCTTTTCAAAAGTGTTTGTTTTTCACTACCTCCTCCCCCAATCTGCCCTCCTTTCTGTCATTCCCCGTCCCCATCCCCTTACCCCGTGCTTTCCTGTAGGGTAAGATACCCAATTGAGTGTGTATGTTATTCCCTCCCAAAGTCAAATCTAATGAGAGCAAGATTCACTCATTCTCTTTCACCTACCTCCTCTTCCCTTCCAACCGAACTGCTTTTTCTTACCACTTTTATGTGAGATAATTTACCCCATTCTATCTCTGCCTTTCTCTTTCTCCCAATATATTCCTCTCTCACCTCTTAATTTTGTTTTTTTTTAGATCATCCCTTCATATTCAACTCACCCTGTGCCCTCTGTCTATATGTATATTCCCCTCAACTACCCTAATACTGAGAAGGGTCTCATGAGTTACAAGTATCACCTTTCCATATAGGAATGTAAACAAAATGGTTCAACTTTAGTAAGTCCCTTATGATTTCTCTTTCCTTTTTGCCTTTTCATGCTTCTCTTGATTCTTATATTTTAAAGTCAGATTTTTCTATTCAGTTCTGGTCTTTTCATCAAGAATGCTTTCAAGTCCTCAATTTTATTGAGAGGCCGTATTTTGCCTTGGAGCATGATATTCAGTTTTGCTGAGTAGGTGATTCTTGGTTTTTAATCCTAGCTCCTTAGACCTCCAGAATATCATATTCCAGGCCCTTTGATCACAATGTAGAAGGTACTAGGTCTTGTGTTATCCTGGTTCTATTTCCACAATACTCAAATTGTTTCTTTCTGGCTGCTTGCAATATTTTCTCCTTGACCTGGGAACTCTGGAATTTGGCTACAATATTCTTAGGAGTTTTCTTTCTGGGATCTTTTTCAAGAGGCAATCAGTGGATTCTTTCAGTTTCTATTTTACCCTCTGGTTCTACAATATCAGGGCAGTATTCCTTGATAATTTCTTGAAAGATGATGTCTAGGCTCTTTTTTTGATCATGGCTTTTAGTCCAATAATTATTAGATTATCTCGCCTGGATCTATCCTCCAGGTCAGTGGTTTTTCCAATGAGATAATTCACATTTTCTTACATTTTTTCATTCTTTTGGTTTTATTTTATAATTTCTTCATTTCTCATAACGTCTCTAGTTTCCACTTGCTCCATTCTAATTTTTAAGGCAGTAATTTCTTCAGTGGTCTTTTGGACCTCCTTTTCCATTTGGCTAATTCTTCCTTTTAAGGTCTTCTCATTGGCTTTTTGGAGCTTTTTTGCCATTTGGTTTAGTCTAATTTTTAAGGTGTTATTCTCTTCAGTATTTTTTTTTTGGGTCTCCTTTAGAGACAGGGTCTCC
>CM053625.1:328676105-328702455 GCA_028646595.1 Phalanger gymnotis | reverse complement strand
CCCAATGTTTCCTCTACTTCTCTTACTTGATTTTCCAGATCCTTTCTGAGCTCTTCCATGGTCTGAGACCAATTCATATTTTTCTTGGAGACTTTTGATGTAGGATCTTTGACTTTGTTGAGTTCTTCTGGCTGTGTGTTTTGAGCTTCTTGGTCACCAAAGAAAGATTCTATAGTCTGAGGTTTTTTACTCTGTGTGCTCATTTTCCCAGTCAATTACTTGACTTTTGAGCTTTTTGTCAGGGTATGACTGCTTTCAAATGGAAAGTGCTTTGTCCCAAGCTTCAGGGGTTTTACGCTGCTGTTTTCAGAGCTGCTTCTATTCTGAGGTGGCATGATGCTCCTCTCCTGGCCTGCGCCCTGTTCTGTGAGTGCAAGCACTCCTTTCTGCCGTTTAACTACCAGGAGGACTCCCTCTCCACAGCCACCACAAAGCTCTGCCACCCGGGTTCTCCCCCTCCCCCAGTAACTGCCAACCAGGACTACAACTCAGATCCAAGGAGGGCAAAGCAGGAGAATCATTAGTGCCAGCAAAGTGATCTCTGCACTTCTGCTCTGATCAGCCTCTTGATTCCCACCACCATGTGGGCCTGGGCCACCATTGCTGCTACTGCTGCTGTTAGTGCTGCCGCCGCCACTCAAGGGCTACGGTGGGACTGCTCACTCCTTCGCCCAGATACAGCAGTTTTCCCACTGACCTGCTCCATTGTCTTTGGAGTTTGTGGGTTGAAAAATCTGGTAACCGCCACAGCTCAGTGATTAAGGGCCTTGAGGCCTGCTCAGCTGCGTCTACTACGGCCTGCTCTGTCTTGGTGTGGCCCACACTGGGCTGTGCTTCACTCCTAGTATGATGTGATAGACTCTTCCCAGCAACCATCCAGGCCATCTTGGGCTGGAGACTTGTTTCCCTCTGTTATTTTGTGGGTTCTGTAGCTCTAGAATTTGGTTAGAGTCATTTTTTACAGGTGTTTGGAGAGATTTGGGGGAGAGCTTAAGCAAGTCCCTGTGTTCAAGCTGCCATCTTGGCCCTGCCCCCCCTGAACTACTCAAGATGATACTTCTTATAGCCTTTGGGGCATAGGACAGAGCTGGGGTCTCCAGACTCACTTGCCTTTCCAAGGACAACCCAGGCAACAGGTTTCAAGAGTCACATGGCCAACTTCCTTCCTCCAGACTGTTTCTCTTGGTGATTTTATTGGCTCCATTGGGTTCATAGGTCCAGACCTGTCCTTTCCCCTGAACTCCATGTCAGATCAGTAAGCATTTATTAAGTGCTTGCTGTGTACAAGGCACCAGGGATGCAAAGAAGGGCAAAAGCATTGGGCATGTGGTTGAATGGGGGAAGCAATATGCAAACAACAATGTACAAGCATGATAGAGAAGGAGAAACTGGAAACAATTACTGGAGTAAGGCAGTAGCTTTAAGAAGAACCAGAAAAGGTTTCTTGCACAAAGTATGAGTTTTAGCTGAGATTTGAAGGGAGCCAGGGAAGTGCTGCAGGAATGAGGAGAGAGTGCCAGCGAGATTGCCCTGAGTCAGAAGACAGAGTGTATGTGTGATGACCAGAGGAGGTGAGAATGTGACCCTGGGCAAGACCGCCTCAGTTTCCTTATCTGTCACATGATACGTGCCTTCTGAGATCATGTTTGTAAAGCCCTCTTACTGTTGTTAATGCATTTTATATGTTGCCTTCATTAAATGTTAACTTCTTGAGGGTATGGATCAGGCATCTTCCTTCCTTGTAAGGCCAGCATTTAGCTATGCCAGGCATACAGCAGGTACTTAATGACTGAGTCACTGCCCCCCAAGTCAGGGCCAAGACTTCAAGATATAATAACAAAAGTCTTTAAAAAACAAAAAGTGGCTGAAATAACTAGAGGGATTGCTCATGTCCGGGCTGCTCCAATGTAGTGAGATCATATACCCTCTGATTTAATTTAGAGGTTGAATGTGATCCCAGCTCAAGCTACTGACAACCAAACTCCTCTGGTGTAACCAGGGTTCTAGAATCTCCAGGGAAGGGCTGTCATTATCAAACTCTTTGGGGTTAGTTACAAAATGGAAAATCTGAGCCAGTCAAGTGACTGGGCATTTATCAAGCACGTTCTGTGTGTGCCAGGCCCACGAGGAAAGTCAAGAAGATGGTCCCTGCCCTTTCAGAGCTCAGCTGAACGTGGAGATAGAGGGCAAGTACCAGGTCCGGACAGACTCTGTCCAGCGTGCTCAGAGCAGGCTCTGTTAGGGACAGTGGGCCCTTGGTGGGCACTGACTCTCCCTGTGCTTGTTTCACAGACAAGATCATCAGGCACAGGGCTTGCACTTTGAAGGACACTGCCCATGCTATCATTGCTGCTGAGCTCGACCCAGAGTTTAATAAACTTTGTGAAGAAATCAAGGAATCCAGAAGGAAAAGAGGTGAGTTTGGAGCTGCTGGCTGTGACCACCCTGTGACCATGACCATGGGTTTGATAGTGTCTTCTGAAAGAAACGGGAGCAGACCTGGGCTCGTATTTCTCAGCTCAGGGTTGACATTTCCTCTAGACAGTCAGAGGCTGGCCAGGCCCCTTAGGTCTGTGGGTGGCTTGTGGGCCAAGGGGAATTGCCTTGGTGTTGTTCACCATGCCACGGGCAGGGGTAGCGGGGGCGCCAGGTTACCCACGGTCCTTGGTGGTGAAGTGGCTGCTTCTCCATTTGCAGGCTTACCAGTGACCGCAGAACAAATCAGTCCCCCTGGCTCCATGGCACGCAGGGCAGAAACGAGAACGGAAGAAGTGTTCCGTAGCAAGCAGAGACATCCCATGGACGTCTGGCACCACCCTGCAAACAAATGTGCCTGTGAGTCTTTCCCATCCTCTTGGGTGGGGCCGTGGGATGAGCTGAGGGCAGCTTTGCTGATGGTGTCAGGAAGCTGGCCTTCAGGGGCTGCTCTGTGAAAGCCCCTGGTGTTAGATTCTTCCTCTCTTGAGGAAAAAATGCAGCTCGGCCTGAGTCTGGCGTCATGTCTGACCGGTGGGGTCATCTGCCTTGCCCCTTCCTTTCCAAAGGGCAGACGGAGCATTCCGCATACCTCGGCCTTGAGTGCACAGCTCCTTGCCTTGTACAGAGGCAGGGCTTGATTGGTGATTGACCATCAGGCCATCTTGCTCCCTGGTCATCAGTGACACATATTCATGCTCCAGATCAGAGAGTGGCTGGCGCGGTTGGCCTGGGTCTCTTCGGTGCCTTCCCTGCCCAGGCAGGTGTCCAGTGCCCCTCTCACCAGTAGATGGCGCACGAAGCTCATCCATTGCTAGGCTTAGGGCCCATGGCATGTGTTCCATCTCTCTGGACCTTGGCCCTAGATGTATTTTTATTTTCATCAGACTCAGCCACACAATGACTGGCACAGAGAATGATGGGTTGACATTATCCAAGTGACCATTGGCTTTGCCTAGGAATGTGTTGGGCTTCACACTTACTCATCTGCCTGCCAGGACAGTGATGGACCTTCTCTCCATCTCTTGTCATCATGATGACATTTTCCCCAAAGAGTAACTCAGATCCTTGGCAGCCTTCAGAGCAGGAAGGACCCCTCTTGGGGATGTCTGCTTGCATAGGGAGGGCAAGCAGCTAGAGAGAAGATGGTGCCCTCGGAGAGGTGAAAGCTTCTCATGCGTGGACAGGCTAACCTCCCTGACTCCTCCTATTGGCAGGTTACAGGTGAGGAGGAGGGCAGGAGGGTGGGCCTCCAAGGGACAGAAGAAGCCGAGTGCCTGTAGACACTGGCCCTGGCTCCGAGCCTGTCTCCTCCATCGATAGAGGGCCAGCCAACCTTTGAGGTCCTGGAGGCATGGACGGCCTTCTCCGTGAGGAGAGACGGTGGGGCCCTTTCTTGTCTCCTTGGGGGCTAGGCAAGATTTAGAGCAGGGAGGCCGACAGGATTTAGGGCCGGTTCTGAGAGTAAAAGCAAAGTCTTCTCTCCAAGAGGGGTCTGTGACAGATTAGTCTGTAGGCATTGGGGGTTTGGGTTTAATTACCCTTTATTTGTTGTAACTGGGTCCCCCAAAAGCTTCCTTTCCACCTATGCTCTTTTTCTGCCATATGACCAGGGCAGCCATTGTGGGGATGCCACTGATCACACCAGCCAGTGCAGGAGCAGGGTCCTCCCTGTGCACTCTCTGATGCCTGCTTTTATTTTTCGGTTAACTAGTTCGGGTCCGGAGGAAGTCGAGGCGGCGCTCCCAGTGGGGGAAGGGCATTATCAAGAAGAGGAAGGCCAACAACTTGAAGAAGGATGAGGATGAGGGCAAGTTTGCTGACTATGATAGCCTGACGGCGGGCAGGAAGCTCATGGAGAATGGTGAGTTTGAGGTCAGCCCAGACTGCCCTGAGGAGAATGGAGAGGAGACCGGAGATCTGTCCATGACCAACGACGAGTCATCTTGTGACGTCATGGACTTGGAGCCGGAGCCGCGGCTTGACGATGGCCCCCGAGCCTCCACCGAGGAGGAGAGCTCGAACGAGTCCCTGCTGGCCAACAGCAGCGGCCCGTTGCTAAAGCCAGAGCAGATGCCCAAGGAGGAGCCCCTCCCCAACGGTGAGGCTGCCATCGACAGCCCAGAGAGTCCCCGAGGCCCAGCGAGGGCCAACGCCCCCGAGGCTGTTCTGGAGGAGCGGTTGAAAGAAAAAATAGAGACTTCCCAGGAAAATCCCAGAGGGGAGGCCGAGAAGCGACTCAGTCCTGAGGCCCCCTCGAGCCTCAGCAATGAGCGGGCCGAGCATAGCACAGACCTCGAGGGGAAAGAGTCGGAGCCTGATAAGGAAGGTATGGCTTTTTTATGTCTTCTCATCTCCTTTAATGTGTTGTTGGCTGATTGCCTGGTGTACAGACCCCCGCAAGCTTGCCTCTCAGGCTAGCTACATATGTATCAATGAAGGGCGTCGTGACATTTGTTTGAGCCCTTCTTGTCTGCCTGTGCTGACTGGAGCACACCTGGGTGGGGGGTGGGGATGGGAGAGAGGCAGGGAGCAGACAGAGTTAGTGCTGGGGAGACTTGGAAAAAAGGAGGAGACTGCTCTTGAAAAATGCTCTCAGTGCATTGTGGGAAGCCAACTCATCGCCTTGTACGTAGACCAGACTAGCCTTATTGCATGGGATTGGATGGGAGATGAAGGGCTGATAGGTTGTTTGGGGAGCCCAGCTAGGCCGTTTCTGCCTCCGTCTGAGCTTTGGGTGAGCTTTTGCCAGCCATGTGCACCTGGATGTGGAGGGAAGATAGGATGGGTGATGCCCAGCTTTTCTGGGTTTCAATGAGTGAATAAACAAATCAACACCCCCAAAAACCCCATTTATTAAACACCTACTGTGCTTGAAGCCCTTTGATTATGTGCTGAGGATTAAGAGAAATCCTGCTCCTTGCTCCAGAGGCTGTTATGTCCCCCAGGGGGTTAATCCATTGAGGTCCTTTAGCTGCCAAGTGGATAGAAAAGCCCAAGGTTCCTGCTGTGGGGTTTCTATCTTGGCTTGTTCCCCCAAAGCAGTGTGCTGGGCAGCTAGAGAATGGGAAGGCAGCCTATGGGGGACAGGCCCTCCTGAGGGTATAGGAGCCAGCTGGCAGAGATGGCAAAGCCAGGGACCTGTGGGGCATCTTCCTCCTTGGACTTGGCCCCCAACCCAGACTAGAATGGCTTTGGCTCTTGGGATCTCTGGTAAGAAGGAGATACCTCCTTGGTACCTTAGGGTTCTCTTAAGGGGGTAGAAGGTAATGTTTTGCTCTTGGAATTTATTTCCTCAGAGAACTTGGCTGCTCAGCTTGGACTGGGGGGGCGGGGAGGGGGTTCTCACTTGACGACAGTATCAAGAGCCGTATCCGGGAAGCCTGCCCCCACATGCGGCTTTTAATGAAGGTGTGGCCATGAGCCTCTGGTGCTTTGCACAGGGAGCAGGGTCAAAGCTGTATGTGGAGGGGGTGGTCCTGGCGAGTGCATGGCTCACACACTGGGGACTTGAGTGCCTCAGTTTCTCCTCCCCTATGTTGGCTTCCACACTAAAGAGGCTAAATGAGACAAGCCTCCAGGCTGGTATTTCTGTAACCTGGTGGCCAGATCAGCCTTGAAATGCTTCATAGAGCATAGATTTAAAGAGGTCATCTCATCCAAGCCGTTCGTTTTCCAGATGAAGAAGTTGAGGCCTGGGGTGGGGTGTGGGGGCACCTTAGCCCCATCCCAAAGGGAAGTCAGCTGAGAATTAAACCAGGCTCCTCTGAGAGGGGGGGCATGGCCCCAGGGCTGGTAGATGCAGCCCCTATCCCCCCTTTTCCCCCCTGCACTGGGGCCTGTGGGCACTGGAGAGGAGGGAATTCACAGGGGTGTGGTCCCAGCCTCCTCCTCAGAGATGCCACATGGGACCCCTGGTCATTCAGTTTGAGCTCTGCCGTCTCTGAGCTTGCACCCGTCTCACTGAATGACTGCCTTCCCCCCTTCCTCTCTGCTCATAGGTGCTGCTCGTGGCAAGAGATACCGTAAGTTAGTCTTGGAGCCCTCCCGCACGGCGAGCCTGGACCTGGTCCCAGAGGAGCCCTTGGAGCCTGTCCCCGCCCTGGTCGTGGACCATGAGCGGCTGAAGGTGAGCTCTTAGCCCCGGAGGGCATCCCCATGGTGGGTGCCTCCTCACCTGCACAAGACCCACATATCCCCCCCCCCCCCCCCCACTGTTCCCATAGAAACTGCTGGATTTGCTGGTGAAGAGAAGCAGCAACTTGGCTGTGGATCAGCTGGAGAGGCTGTACTCGCTGCTCAGCCAGTGCATCTACCGACACCGCAGAGACTACGACAAGTCCCGACTCGTGGAGGTGAGGGCCCAGCAGAGAAGCCTGAGGTTCTGGGGTCTTTGAGGGCATGGACCATTTGCAGAAGGATGGCCCTGAGGGAGGGGAGAATACTGGGGAGGAGACACTGGACTCGAGGCTCCATCCCGGGTGGGGCAGACGAGGCTTCTCCCTCCTCATTCCGAGTTGCCATGATTTCCTGCCGTCTTTCTCCTCCCCTTCCTCCTGCCAGAACTCTCCTTTGTAACCAGTGCAAGGGGGCCATGGTAGCCTCCCCCTTTGCAGGGGTAGGGGACTGGAGGCTGGGACGATAAGCGCTCCTCAGCGTCCATTGGGTCCCCAGATGATTCAGGAAAACTGTTTTCCTGAGTCTTCCACTGAGGACTTTTGCTCAGACCAAAGGTCTGCTGTGCTTTGGGCCCTTTGGCAGGTCTGTGGTCTCCTATGTGTGGGCATTCCTTGCAGTGGTGCAGATTACAGACCACCTGTAGCTCCTCCTCCCCACAGAGGTGCAGCCACCCTGGTGGTCTGCGTGGGAAGCTGAGCCTGCCATCCCACTCTCCTTCTAACTATCATCTGAAGACCCTCCCAGGGTTGCCGTGGACACTCTGGCTTTCTGCCCCTGCCCCAGCCACCTGAGATGAGCTAGTGCTCTCTCTGGTCACTGTACGCACACCCGGACTTGCTGAGGATGGAGGGCGGGGGGGCTGGGTGTGGCCAGGCCGGTATACGGGTGACACTTCTTTCTTTCCCCACAGGAGATGGAAAGGACCGTGCGTCTGTTTGAGACGTTCCTCTGAGCGCGCCTGCTCTGCTCTGCTCTTTCTCCACACTGCTGAGGATGGGCGGGCGCGCGCAGCCTTCTCTGAGCCATTCACTTCGTGATCGCACCAGGCCTGGGTGGAGCTGCGCTCCCCTCTTTCCCGCTGTTGCGTTTGGTGCTATTGTCTCAGGTACCTGAAACCAGCCAGCCTACAAGAACCAAACCGAACTTCAGGCACATGTTGTATTTCCACAGACAAAGATACAATGTCACCGCGTGGAGATTTTGGTGCTACAGAAATTGTTCCCCCTCGGCCCCACCCTGCCTTGTCGGGTGGTCGGCAGCGGGGTTGGGGGTGGTTCTGGGAACGGGCAGGCAGCCGCGGGTCTCCCCCTCCCCGTCTTCTTCTCGCCCTTTGTTTCTCATTCGCATTGGCTGCGGTGTGTTCTGTTGGGATGCTGGGGAGACAGGATGTCATGGGAAGAGGAGGCTCTCTTGGACTGCTTTTAATGTGCCTTTTAATTCATTGGAGGAAGATAAGGCTACAGATAGGGGGGTTTGTAGCAGATGACTGGGAGAGCTTCACAGGAAGGGGGGGCCAGTGCGCCCCAGGGGGCCATGGGAGGAAGCCGGTGCTGAAGCGGGTACTCAGAAAGCCACCCGACCGACCAAAATGGTGACCACTCTTTCCTGTAGTCGGGTTTCTTTCTTTTCTAGAAATGTCACATTGGAAAAACAAAACAAACCCTTTTCTGCATTCATTGCTGACCACGATGACCACAACAGAATCAGCTCGGGCCTCCCTCTGTTTCTCTCCATGATGTCTTTATCAATTGTCCAAGATGAGTGAATTCCACCCCCCACCTTTTTTTTTTGAAGCCGGGACTTGCCAAGTGGACAGAGAAAAGAGGGAGTTGGTCAGCAGGGTGTCTTGTATGCATCATCTGTGTCCTTTCCCCCGACCCTGGTTTTCTGTATGTCCCCATTGCATGGAGGCTCTCATGGCTCAGTCCAGGCACAAAACAGTATTAGTCAGAAATCGATTCTCCTGTCTTTTCCCCTGTGTCCTGTCTCCCCCCACCCCCGAAAAAAAAAAAAACTAATTGATTTAGGCCCGTTTTCATTCTGTCTCAAGCACTAATAGGTATGGATTATGGGTCAGGAGCCCAAAAAACTCACTCTAGAAATCGTACAGGACCCAGGCCCTTCCCAAAAGGCAGGCACCCTGCTGCCTGGTTCTCCGACCAGCTGCCCAGGGGCACCTCCTTCATCAGCGTCCTTCACCCGCGGGGGCATCTTTCCCATATATGCAACACGGCATGTTTGAGCTTGGTCCTTGCAGTCTCAGACTTCTGCAGAGGCGTGGGGCTACCTCAGCTTTTTGTATCTGACAAGCACCAGTGTGTTTACAGAACCCTGTAGCCCTCGGTGCCCATGGGAGCCCAGTCTGAGGTCCTCACTCCTCCGTGGTCTGTCCCTGCTGTGCGGACGCACAATGCCACTTGTTTCCTTAGAGACTCTCAGACTTTGTAGCATTCATCATTTGAGATGCATCCTGTGTCCAAGCACTGTCTGTATTTTGGAGGTGGGCAAGTGCGATTAGAAACTAGACCTTTGGGGAGGGGGGCCTGGGGCAGCTCCCACGGGATTCCCAGGAGGGTCTTCATGCTTTCTTCAGTGTTTATCACCATCATACCTGTCCCAGACATTTGACTGTCTAATACATTAACATTTTGTATTTTGATGAAAATTGTTACAGACTTTGAAGATTTGATGAAATAAAATGTAGCAGATTTTTGTAGCAAGTTTCTGGTAAAAGGGTTTTTGGCAAGTCTCAGGTTCTTGCTGCAGCATTTTTTTAATCTTGATTCCTGTTTCACTAATTCAGAAGCATTCTGTTCTAGTAGCGGCCAAGCTTGTGAACGGCAGAACTGCAGGCTTTCGGTGAGTTACTCGATTTGGACGGACCAGATTCTAGCCATCAGTGAGTTTGACAAGGGGATTTTAGGATGCTTCCAAAAGATCAAGTTTCTTTGTTTTTTTTTTTCCACCTTAACCTGACCCTTAGATATGGAGAAATGGGGGTGAGGACTGCGGGGTGGGAACTGCCACCTGGAGCAGACTCAGGCTTTGTTAGAAGCCCTGCCACGCGCTTGGTTTCCGTCACAGACCTGGAATAGTTCCATCGTGGGAAGCAGCTGGCGGGAATTCGCCAAGCGTGCTTGCTGTGGCTCTCTGACATGAGCTTGGTCTTCACTGCGTAGTATGTGCAAATTGACCTCTGCTCTTGCTTCCTCTTGTGAAAATTGCAAATGATGGGCTCGCTCTTGGGTCTGTCCAGCGGGTGACCCAGGGCAGCCGCCCCACATGGTCTGTCCTGGCGGCCGGGGATCTCACCTGGCCTTAATTTGGATTGTTGCGTCTTTTGTATGTTACTTGATTTTTTTTTCCTCATATGCCAATGTATTTATAGGTTTACTGGGTTTCTTTGGAGGGTGGGGTCGGGTGGGTTGTGGTAATACCTTGTCTTCCCATTCCTTGATTAAGTTTTCGGTGAATTCAGCCGTGGAACCGTCCAGCCGGTATCTTTAGTGTTGGGTTCTGTAGCTGGATACTGTTGTCATCATTATAAGTATAATTATTATTTGTAATCACAAAGTAAGCTTGAATTTGGGCTTGTACTTGCATCTTTTGTATTTTCTATGTTTGGTTATTTAGACTTTGGGCGTCCTGTTGTTCGGTTTTGTTCCTGTTCTGTCTACTTGGAGAATTAAGTAGACTCATCCGTGATGGTCTCTTTTGGATTCTGTAGCTCTATTTGGAATTGTGTTAAATTGATGTTTTGCATTTTGACTTCATTTTACATTAGTTTGAAGTAAATTATTTAATTTTTTGAACTTCTGGAATTTTGAACATTTACTGTAATTTGTAATATACCTGCTGTGAAATACTTGAATAAAGAGGACAAGAAAAACACATCTTGAGCTTGGTTAAAGAAATGTCGTCTCCTGAGGGCGTGCTGTGGGCTTGATCTGGCCTGAAGTCTGCCCTCATCAGAGGGAGATAGAGCACTTGGGGGCCACAGCTGGTCCTGGCTGGCCTCAGGAAGGAAGACAGAGGGTGAATGTCATTTGGAGACAATCCACATTAGCCGTGAAAGAGCTTGGGAGACATTGCCCCTTCCCTGGGTGGAGATCATATTTGGATGGTGCTTGGCTTTGCAGAGATGCTTATTCCTTCGCCCTCCATGCTTCATCTGGCTTCTCACTGCTTTCCTTTTCCAGGATGTGATGGTGGTGGTGCTGGTGGTGGCAGTTGTGGGTGGCTGTGATAGTGGCAGGGGTGGTGGTGATGGTGGCTGGGGGTGTGGCAACAGTAACAGTGGTGGCTGTGGTGGTGGCTGTGACAGCGGTGATGGCAGTGGCGGCAGCTGCAACAATGCACGTTCATAGAGTACTTCTTCTGTGCCAGGCTTTGGCTTAAGCACTTAACAGATATCTCATCTGAGCTTCACCACCTGGTTTACAGTTGAGGAAACTGAGGCAGACAGGGTGAAGTGACTCGCCCCAGGTCATGGAGCTGGTAAGTGTGTGAAGTCAGATTTGAATTTGGATCTCTGACTCCAGGGCTGTGGCCAAGTGTTGCTCCTCACCCAGGTTGAAAGGTTCTTTCTATCCTGAGTCCCTTTCCTGCTGCTCCCAAACTGGCTCTTCTTTGTTTGTTTGGAGATGTCCCCAGATGAAGGCCCCTGTGCTCCCTGGAAGGCCTGCCTTGCTTCCTGGCAGGGGGAGATGGTAATGCTGATGAATTTCAAGAGGCCCTAAACGGAGGAGTGGAGGCAGCATGTAGGAAGCTATGGATGGGGAGAAGGACACCCTGGGCAGGGGGTACATCCCATGCAGAGGCACGGGGGAAATGGAGAACAAAGCCGCCGGACCTGTGTGTCCATGACAGAGTGTGTGAGAGCTGGAAAAGACCCAAGAGCTTCCCACATGATCGAAGGCTTCAGATGCCGAATCTGTCTGGTAGGGACATAGGAGAGAGAATGGGACCACAGTCGGCCACGCGGAGGACGCATGGGGCAGAGGAGCAGCCAGTCAGACTGCACGTAGATGAGGCCTCTCTCTCTCCATGGGCTGACCAGGGAAGAAGGAAGGCTTCAGAGCAGCTGGTCCTGTGCAGAGACAGGGAATGGAGAATAAGGCAGCCTACCCATGTCTCTCTCCCCTGTCCCCTCCCCCTATTTCCCACCCCCCCATCCCTTTTCCCTTCCTTTTCTCTGCCTCTTCCTCTCTCTGTCTCCCTCTGTCCAGTATTCCTCTTTTCCCCCCTTTCCCACCTCCATCTCTCCTCTCCTCCCTTCTCTTCCCTACCCCACACCCCCTAATATATACACACATGCCCCATTTCAGCATGAAGCTCATTCATGAACATAATTGTGTTAACATCCACTTCTAACCTTTGCAAATTAAGAACTCAGAGCTTGGGAGTGGGTCCCCAAGGAGAGCAGCCCAGGTGCCCAGTTATTTTTCCCTTTGGTGTCATGCCCGTGTAGGCTCTATTTCTGGCTCTGTGTGTGGGTCCAAGAGATTTCTAGAAGTCCCTTTGTTCAAGCTGCTTATTTTACAGGTCGGGACCAAGCAGTGCCTTTCCGGTGATGGAGGAGACCCTCTTTCCTTTTCCTTTGCGTACTTGTTCCTGTTTTGTGTTGATGAGACAATGAACATTTCAAGTCTCTATTACCTTTAGAGTGCTTGGGGTGTTGAAATTCTTGTGTTTGGGGAGGACCTCCGAAGGTCTGCACCAACTCTGAGGGTCCTTGGAGGCCTTGTGGCCAGCCTTGACCCCTCTGGCCAGAAGCAACTTTTGATGGAGGGAAGAGGTTGGATGGAGAAGAGGTAGAGCTTTTCCATCTTATGTCCGCTTGGACGTTCATAAAAAACTCTTGCCCCTTTGCCCCAAGAAGAACAGGAACGATTGCTAGGGACTAAAGAAAGGTATTCCCGTGTCCTTTAAGCTGGTCAGAGGTGGACAGTAGAAACAAGGACTTTCATCCTTGGTGGCTTCTTGGCAATTGAGATGCTTGGCAGCCCCTGAGACTCCCTTGGTGAATGTACCTTCCTAATAGACACGGCAACTTCATTCTGTCTGCCAGAATTTCCCACTTAGGAATAGGGGTGCGCTGCATCCTCCACAGTGGGTGGGTGGGCAGCGGGCGGGTGGGTGAACTGCATCCTCTCCAGCCCTGAATGCCACCCAATGCCTCAGAGGGTAGGTGGCTTCTTCTGTGGCATCCCAACTCTCATTCCACAGGTCACTGTCTTTGGTCTGATTTGTCCATCTCCCTAGACACAAGCAAGCGGCTGTTTTCTTGAGTTGGCCTCCTAGGACTGCGTCTACTTGTATCTTGCTGGCTGTTACTGTAACTCCACTCAGTGGTATGTCTAGCTTGACAAATAGAGCCAGGTTTCTCCCCTCTCATTTCCTTTTTAGCTTAAAATACACATTAAAGAACGTACCTTGTCTTTGAGTACATGTCAAATATTATATTCTGTAGAACGAAATAGGGTTTTTAGCAGGAGTCCAAGCATGGTTATTTAAAAAAAAACAATACATAAATCTTATAGATGAGAAAACCATAGAACTCCCCAGGGAGATGGGAGACAGGAACACACCAAACTCTTCCTAGCAGCCCTTTTTGGTGATAACAAAGCCCGGGAAACAAAGCCAATGCCCATTGATTGGGGAGTGGCCAAACACAATGAAGGCATCGATGTTATCAAGCTGTAAGAAAGGATGCCTGCATTGTTAGCAGAAAGGCATGGAAGACTTACCATGTCCTGATACAATTTACCTAGTTAGGACAGTGACAAAAGAGAAGGGGCAAGAGGTTCTGAAGGCTGTCCAGTTGGAAGGACCAGGCCTGGCCCGGAGAGGAGTATTCATGCATCCTACCTCCCTTCATGGCAGGGGCAGAGGGGCCTCTGGGGTGCCACATTCTGATCATCAGAAATTTTTCTTACAGGAAGTGGTTTGGGATGGGGAATGGGGAAAGGATAGACTTGGAAATAAAGGTGATGAACCAAAATCCATGAAAAATAAATATTCTGACTGTTTAGGGAATGTCCAAAGGACCATTCCTTAGGTCCAGGCTCCTTTCTTGTAACCTCAGCCCAAATGCACAGAACTTCTCTTGCTTAATCTAAAAGAGGACTTGATGCAGCAGAGAAAAGTCTCACTACCTGGAGGGCCGAGTTGGGCCTGCCCCACCTTTACCACTCCTGCAGCTTCAGAAATCCTCTAAACAGCAGTGGCAGCAGAATGAGCATCAGACCATCAACCCTCAGGGACATCCTGGATGGAACTGCTCCTCGTTCTGAGCCCGGGGGTCCGCTCGCCTAGGTTGTCCCATTGTCTTGACCATCTTTGTTGTGACTGTCTATTTAGAAAAGGTAGGACCAAGGAAAGGGAGGGTTTTGGAGTGTCCTAGGGTAGACAGAGAAGCCCGCACTAGATCTGCGTTCTCAGCTAATGGGCAAGTAACCCTTGGGATAGCGGCCGACTTAACATCAGCCCCCATTCCACCCAAAGTTCCTTTCACAGGGACAGTCAGCTCCCTTTGGGGTGGTGGCCCCTTAGATGCCTTCCTGCTCCAGATACTGTGGACTTTTGGAGGTGGGGGTGGGGATGACTGAGTGTCCCTTGCACGTGGTTCATTGACTTAATGTCTGAATATCAATACTTTGCAAATTAATTTGTGGATTTACTGCATCATCAATCAAAGTAACAGGTGGCCACTTTGTAGATTTTTTTTTTCTTAGAAATTGACTTATGGGAAATATAAAAAAAAACTTGGACGGGAACAAGACCTGTGATTTCATTGGTGAAGGGAGCTCCAGGTGTGGAACATCTGCTGGGCACCTGCTCTGCCCAGTTTGAGTCAGAAAGTTCAAAAAGTTCTGAGAGTGGCTTGCTCAGGTCACATTCAGCTGATGTAACATGGGGCAGAGTTAGCATATGGTAAGGAGTCCATTCCTTAGAAATTCCGGGCTCAGTGGCTGGTAACCTGGGCTGAGCCATGCTGCCTAGACCGGGGCTTCAGGCAGGCAGGGTTCAGCAAAAGGGCTTAAAGAGCTGCCCATCTCAAGGCTGCCCCCACCCCCAACCCTGTTAGTGGAACGGAGTTGTCTGAGCTCATACTCTGCTGAACCTCCTGCCCCCAAGGAGCATTGGGGACTGTGGTCTCTAACAGCCCGGATGTATCAACTACCTAAATAGAAGAGTGACTGGCTAAAAACATAGAGGATGCAGAACCAGTTAGTATACTGTTCTGCCTCTTAATTTCTCTGATTCTGCTTTGTTGAGAATGTTTAGCATAATGTCATTCTATCACTTTGCAAATTTAAAAAAAATTATTTTATTCTCCCCCACTTAACATGTAAAAACAATTTTTAACATTTGTTTTTAAAACTTTGAGTTCCAAATTCTCTCTCTCCCTCCCCACCCCCCTCATTGAGAAGGCAAGCAGTTCAGTGTAGGTTATATGCATGTAGTCATGTAAAACATTTCTATGATAGTCATGCTGTGAAAGAAAATATAGACCAAAAAAAACCCTCAAGAGAAAGTTGTTTTTTTTTTAAAGTGTTCTTTGATTTGTATTCAGACACCATCAGTTCTCTCTTTGGGGATGGATAGCTTTTTCCATCTTAAGTCCTTCTGAGTTATCCTGGATCATTGCGTTGCTAAGAAGAGCTAAGTCATTCACAGCTGACCATCACACAATATTGCTGTTACTTTGTACACAATACATTTCCCTTTGCATCAGTTCATGTAAGTCAGTCCAAGTTTTTCTGAGATCATCTTGCTCATCATTTCTTATGGCACAATAGTATGTCATCACAATCGCATAGCACAATTTGTTCAACCATTCCCCAATTGATGGGCATCCCCTCAACTTCCAATTCTTTGCCACTACAAAAGAGCTGCTATAAATATTTTTTTTTTTTGTATATATTGGTCCTTTTCCTTTTTGTTTGTTTTCTCTTTTGGGATACAGACCTAGTAGTGGTATTGCTAGGTCAAAGGGTATGCATGGTTTTATAGCCCTTTGGACATAGTTCCAAATTGCTCTACAGAATGGTTGAATCAGTTCACAACTCCACCAATGGTGCATTAATGCCTCATTTTTTCCCACATCTCCTCCAACATTTGTCATTCTCTTTTTCTGCCCTCTTAGACAATCTAGTAGGTATGAGGTAGTACCTTGGAATTGTTTTAATTTGCATTTCTCCAAACAATTGTGAGTGAGAGCATTTTTTTTTATATGCCTGTAGTTACTTCGTCTAAAAACTGTTCATTTCTTTTGATCATTTATCAATTGGGAAACGGCTCTTATTTTTATAATTTTGATTCAGTTCTCTAAAAACTTAAGAATTTTTTTTCACAGTTACTATTGCTAACTGCATTTCCCTCCATCCCATTCTAACTCCTGCCCCTATTCTACCTTCTCTCCTTTTACCCTGTCCTTCCTCAAAGTATTTTGCTTCTGACTACCCCCTCCCCCAATCTACCCTCCCTTCTATCACCTTCCCCCTTCTTTTATCCCCTTCTCCTCCTTTCCTGTAGAGTAAGCTAGATTTCTACACCCAATTGAGTGCATATGTTATTCCCTCTTTGAGCCAACTCTAATGAGCATAAGGTTCACTCACTTCCTCCCACCTTCCCCTTCTTCCCCTCCAGTGTAAAAGCTTTTTCTTGCCTTTTTTTTGTGAGATAATTTACCTCATTCTATGGTTGATTGTTTTGTCAATGGTTATAAAGTAGAGCATGAAGATTCGAAAAAGGAATGATGTCTCTATTGTGAAGATAGAAATTCTTATCAAAGAAATGGAAGAAGTTATTGGAGACAAAACTGATGGATTTGAGGATATGAAAGAGATTTTCAAAACAAAGATTATCCAAAATAAAAAAAAAAGGATTGGGGAAAAATCTTTATAATCAATATTGTGCCTCAGTCTGAGGAAAAATGCCCAGCAATTGCTAACCATGCTTATGCTTGAGCTTTGAAAAATGACCTTCACAAATTCAAGGTGGGAGAGATGTACCTGGAGGGCAGTTCCTGGGGAAAATATGAGGGCTTTTTAGTAAAGAGTCCTGAGTGTGACCAACAACAGCTAATGCTATTTTGGGCTTCATTGAGGGAGGTGTCCGAAGTGTGATGAGGCTCAGATTGTATCTGGGTCGAGCAAGCTCACCTTCCATTCCTGGCCAGTCTCTACGTTGGATAGTGAAAGCAATGTTTAGTGGTGACTATCCAGAAGGAGCTGTAATTCTGGAGCTGGCAGGGTTTCCTCAGAAGGTCTGAAGGGGCATGGAAGCTGGAGACAAGGGAGAAAACTGTGGAGAACGTTTACCTGGATATTGGCTAAGCATTTGGTAAAGAACTATCAAGATAAAGGGGCTGAATGATAGTAGAGTAAAACTCAGAATTTGTTGATTAGTTGGACCCAAGAAGAGGTGTTGAGACACTCCCAGGATCTCAGAGCTGGAAGAAACTTCTGAGGTCATGCAGACCATGCCAGACCTCAGGAAGCACCTTGACAGTCACTCAACAAGCATTTATTAAGTACTGAAGCTGGAACTGGCCCTGCACCAAGTGACACCAGCCCAAGTGCCCAAGGAGTTCCCAGTGTAATGGAGGCTGCCATACAGAGTAGATGGGAGGAAGATGCTGTCCTCACCCCTTCCCAAAGCAGCCCCTTTCCTTGGAGCTCTAACAGTCTGGCACCATCTAACTGTTGCTCCTTGACTGTACTACTGCTTCTGGCTTGCAGTCCTTTGGATTTTAATCTGCTCCATCTCAAGAATTTACTAAGTGCCTCCTATGTACTCATGACAGATGTGCTCACCCTCTCTGATGCTTGAGGCCAGCTATCACACCCTCTCCCATCCAAGAGTCTTCTCTAGGCTACATATGCTCAGTTCTTCAACAGAGCCTCTTCTATTGGGTTCCAGACCCTTCCCCATGCTAGTTACCCTCCCTGGAGACTCCCCAATTTACCAGTGGATGCCAGTGTTAGATAGTCTGGAGCCAAGCACAGATGCCTGGGGTACTTCAGCTACTGAGCTGACATTCAGCCATTACTGACTCTCCAATCTCTACTTATGCTATGCATCTAGTCCATATTGCTCCATCTTCTCCACAAGAATAGCATGGGACACTTCATTTTAATTTTATTAATGCCTTTTTTCTTTTTTCATTTCTGATTATATCCCTCTTCCTCCTCTCCTACCTAGTGATCTATTTTTTTCTCTAACAAAGTTTAAAAAAGGAAGAGAAGGCAGTCATTGGGTCAGTAAAATCAACAATACCGTGTCCACACAGTATCAGTATTCCACACCTCTTGTTCCCCACCTCTGCCCTGAAGGGAAATGTTATCCCCTGTTCCTTGGGACAAGCTTGACCATTATCCCCTAGTGGTTTATCCTTTTGTTTACATCGGTGCCTTTGCCTGGACTGTTTTCTTGCTTCTCCCATGCTTTTTCCAAGCTCTTACCAGCCATTTTTTTCTTCACCAGAGGGTAAGTAGTTCTTCTGGGGTGCCTCATCTAAGGCAGCAACCAGTTCTCATTTAGGGTTTTGTCTCAGACCAGAACTCCAGATTTTGGGTTTGTTCTGAGATTGGAGCACATGCTCATGTCACAAATCTGAAAGGAAGCCGGGTTCCTCAGTGAGATGGGAAGATAGCCCTGGCTCAGCTGTCCTGAATAAGGTCAAGTGCCCCAGCCCACAAGGACCACATCCCGGGCTCCTTTGGCAGATGGGATGGTTGTGCAGCTCACTGTCAGGGTTGTTAGGAGATCATGGAGAACAGGGATGGGACCACAAGGGTGGGCAGAGCCTGCAGACTTGAGGCCAGTGACTAGCTGGGGCTGATATCTGCTTGTGGGCGTCTCCAATGGAAGAGGCCCGGCTGTTTGGTACTTGGATAAAGACAGTGATAGCAGAAATCCAGCATTCTGTAACAGCCGGGGGATAGACCAAGATTATCAGCCATCATCTCCAGAACCACACCCACCTAGCTGCCTGCCTGCCTGCTTGTCCACCTGCTTTCCTGCCTATCCACCCATCGGCCTGCCTGCCTTCTTTTGCTTCTCTGCCTGGACTCATCTCCAGTACTTAGCAAACCAAAAGATATCCTCCCCTCTGCCTCTGAGAATCCTCTCTTCCTTCAAGATTCAGTTCAAGCCTCCCCCCCCCCCATCTCTTTCCTGATTCTCCTTCCCCTTGCCCCTCCTAGTGCCCCCCCCCATTATCTTGTGTCTCTCTTGGTCTGCCCTGGCTAAGATTTTAAGTCCCTCTAGGACAGAGGCTGTTTCACACCTAGGAGTCATTTATGAAGCTGCCTTAATGGCTGTATCACTGGCCCAGTCCCTGGTGCTGCGTTTCTGAGTGAACGGAGCATTTACTAAGTGCTTACTAAGAGCAAAGTGCTACACTAAGTCCTAGGGGTTCAAACGGAACAACGAGGTGTTCCTTGCTCTAGGCAGGCTGGGAGCTCACTTTCTAGTGGGGAGACAACGCATATGGAAGGTTTCAGCGCCAAGACTAGGGCCACTAGGAGGCTCCAGAGTGGAGGGTTTACTGGGCCTGGATTCAGGAAGACCTGAGTTCAAATCTAGTCTCCAGTAGATAACAATTTGTGGGACCCTGAGAAAGGCACCTCGCTTCGGCTTGCCTTAGGTCTTCATCTGTAAAATAGGGATAATAGCACCCGCCTCCTAAGGTTGTTATAAAGGTCAACTGACACCGTAATAATAAAGTGCTTAGCACAGGGCCTGGCTTACTGTCGGCGCTTTGTTAATATTTATCCCCTTCTCCTTTCCTTCCCAAGTCGAATGGAAAGTCCCAGAGTCCTTAGGGTGCAGAGGCAAAGCAGACGGTCATGCCTCATCTTCGGGGTCGTTTCTACTGGTAAAACGGTATCCGTTTCTGAGGTTGAGTCTGGACAGGGGCGAGCGAGTGCTGTAAGGACAAGAATTTCCCTTTCAGACTCCTCGGCGGCCGTGGTTGTAGCCTCTGCAGGAGCAGTAACACCCTGGCCCGCATATTCCCAGGGACTGTGTCCCAGGATGACGGCTATTGGGCTGGAGGCTTTGCCATTCCCAAGGCTCTCGGACTCAATGAGCCTGAAGGGAGCTAGTGGTAGGGCAGTTTGACTTGCCTGGCATGTGCTGCCTTCTCTCTATCAGGGTGCCCCGATTGCTCCTCCAGGGAGGCTGTCTTATCTCCCGTGTTAGTTGCCAGTTGATGGAGATGCCGGGCTTTTCTCCACAGGAGTTGTTTCACGGATGTTGCATGTGAGGTCTGAGCTAGAAGCAGGGCAGGTGATCTGGGTAGTGGGGGATACGCAGTGTCGCTTTCGGGGCTCCTGTATTTGTCTGTTGGTGGCAGTTGGTCAACAGTTGGTTCTTGCCATGATGAGGAAGATGGACACCCCCCTCCACAGTGATTTCTCCCCTCAATAATAACTGTGAGGGCTGGACTAGAAACAAGTCTTGTGGTTTGGGGACACAGTCATTTCCAAGAATCTTGGGCTCAGGTTTCTGGCTTCTACCAATCAGGGTCCGAATGATGGTCTAGGGCAGGGGTGGGGAACCTGCGGCTTCAAGGCCACATGTGGCCCCCTCAGTCCTCAAGTGCTGCCCTTTGACTGAATCCAAACTTCACAGAACACATCCCATTAATAAAAGGATTTGTTCTGTAAAACTTGGACTCAAAAGACCATACTTGAGGACCTAGAGGGCCACATGTGGCCTTGAGTCCACAGGTTCCCCATCCCTGGTCTAGGAGGTGGTGATGGTAGTTTGATTTGGCTGGCACATGCTGGACTCTCCTCCTTGTGATTTGGTTCTTATTTCTACTCCACTCTCTACCCTGCAGCTTCTGCCTCTTGACCTGAGAATTATAATATGGGATGAGGCTTTGATGCTTGCCCAGACCACCTAAGGTGGAAACACTCCAAGTGGAAACACCAGGGACCTGATACAGAGAGTAGACATTCTATGCTAGCCTACTATGGGATTGGGAGCAGCCTTTTTACAATTGGCTTCATAGCCAGAACAAGCTGTGTCTTTCAATCTATGACTCAGTCTCTTTCTGTTTTCCTGCAGCATCCAGAAATGAAGTTTCCTTTACACACAGCAAAGAGGCCATGAAGAAAGTTGGGTAGGGAAGGACTTTTTTCCCCTTCTCCTTGGGCCATATGGTCATGAGAAATGGGGTTTGGGGCTTGTTTTGTTTTCCCTCTTCCATGCTAGATGCAGGGTAGGATCTTGAACCATGGAGACCTTGGACCTTAGGCTTCCAGGTAAGCCCTGAAAAACCAGGGTCCCAGCATCCAAGCCCAGAAGAGTTTTAGACTTGGAACTTAATGGACTGATGCCCTGTAGGAACTGAGATAAACTACGAACCTAATTTGCTTCCCTCTCCCAAGACTGAGGGGGTGTAGGAGCAATTGTGCCACCAGATATTGGGGTTCTGTTGGTATGGTCTTGTTATATCTTTGAAAAAAGTATTTCAAGATTTACCTTTGTAAAAAGCCAATCTGACTGTTCCTTGATCTGTGATGCTTGGACCCCTAAAATGGGAGCATCCAGTGGCAGAGATAAGACCACTATGCACCACCCCCCAACTTTTGTGAGGGCCCAAGAACCCCAGGGAGTGGGTGGAAATGAAAGGGACTGGACCTTTAAGTGGGGGAGGGGGCCAGAGAATTGCTACTTCAAATGAAATTTCATTTCCTACATGGCGTGTGCCCCTCCAGGAACCTTGTTATCTAGCAAGATCACATTAGCCCCTCCTCAGTACCCCTGAGGCCTCTCTGGTTGGAGGTCAGAGTGGAGAGCCCCTCCAAACCTCCTTTAAAGAGGTGCCCAGGCCAACCCTGTCTTCCTTCTCACTAGCTGAATTCCTTCCCTTCCCTCACCCACCTTCTTTTTAGCTCTCCCCATTCGATTGTAAGCTCCTCGAGGACACAATACCTGGTACGAAGGAGGTGTTTATTGACTGAAATCAGCACTATCCCTGGATCTGCCTGGTGCTCACTCACCATCTTTGCCTTCCTAGACCCAAACGCCCATCCCCCCACTCTCTACCCCACCCCCCACCCCACATCCATAGGAAGAGAAACTGTTTTTGTCACAGGAGAAGCTGGTTGTTTCTGTTTCTGTTTTTAATTCAGTTCTAGGATTTTCTAAGTCAACCATCAAATCATCTACAAAAACTGGTTGCTTCATTTCTTCTTTGCTTACACTTCTTACCTTAATTTCTTTTTCTTGTTATAGCTGGTACTTTCTGAACTATATAAATTAATAGTGGTGATAGAGGATGTCTTTGCTTTATGCCTGACCCTATTGGAAAGGACCACAGAGCTTTCCTGATGCAGATAATGTTGGCTCTTAGTTTAAAAAGTGAATGAATGGAAGGATGCTCTTACTATGCACTTAATGTGGGCTAGTTGCTGTACTAGGCCCTCCAGGTACAAATAGAACAGGACAGGCCCAGCTCTCCTGGGGCTTAGCCGTAGGGCAGATGGAAAGGCCCTGAATGCTGAGGGGGCAGCAACCTCAGTGGAGTGAACGGCAAGGCTCGGTGCCCTTCGATTACACAGTAAGACCAGGTTACGGGGCCAGGGACTGTGTGACATGGAGGCCAAGCGGGGGGGCAAGGTCTATAGGCAAGGTTCTGAGTGATGGAGTGGTTGCCTCCCATCCCATCCATGTCCTGAGTGCAGTTAAGCAGTTCAGGTCCATGGGGAAGGTAGAGGCACCAGTGAGTGGCCATAACTCACTTTTAAAAACTTTTCAGGTCCTTAACTTATTTATCTTTTTGTTAATTTGTCTAGGGGCACTTTGAGGCCTCCAACTAGTGTAATTTTTCAAACTATTTCACTTTTCTTTCAGAAATGAATGGTGCAATGGTCTTTGGTACACGTAATAATAGATTTAGATAGATAGCTCTAGTAATGTATCTATCTACAATTACATGTGTGTATATATATATATATATATACGTGTAAAATATATTTCATTGTCTATGGTGCCTTTATAATGTAGTTTCCCTGCTTATCTCTTTTAGTCATGTCTGTTTTTACAGTTGTCTTATCTGAAATCATGATTACCAACCCTCGTTCTTTTAGCATTTTCCTGAAGCATAATGAATTCCAGTCTATTCTATTTTATTTTTAAAATTGAATTCCTTTTTTTTTCTATTAGCAAAAATCTGCCTTAGTATAGTTCCTGACACATAGCAAGCACTTAATAAAGGTTTATTGATGATTGACTTCTCTCCCTCCCATCTTCCCACCTCTGCCTCCCACTTCCCATGTTGAGAAAAAAAGAAAAACAAAACCCTTGTTACAAACACATATAGTCAAGCAAACAAATTCCCTCTTGGCCATGTCAAAAAAAAATCTCCATTTGTCCTCTGAGTCCTTTGCCTCTATCAGGAGATGGGTTGCATGTTTCATCTTGGGTCCTTTGAAACTGTGGTTGGTCAGAGTTCTTAAGTTTTTCAAAGTTGTTTTTCTTTACAGTATTGTTGTTGTGTACATTGTTCTCCTGGTCCTACTCACTTTACTTTGCATCGGTTCATACAAGTCTTCCCAGGTTTCTCTGAAACCATCCCCGTCACCATTTCTTATGGCACAATAGAGTTTGGTCACATTCATACACCACAAATTGTTCATTCCCCAATTGAAAGACATCTCCCTCAGTTTCAGTTCTTTCCCACCACTAAGAAAGCTGGTATAAATATTTGTGTATGTCCTCAGTTAGATTTTATTTTGTTTAAGACTAATTCCTCCCTTAGTTCAGCTTCCCTCTTATTTCCCCCTCTCACCTTTCTTCTCTCCTTTCTCTTTCTCTGTTCAGTGAAATGTATTTCTAAATCCAACTCTCCTTTCTCCTTTCCCCTCTTCTTCCTCACTTTCTCTCTCCTCTAATTTGTCCAGTTCAAATGAAAATGAGATTAAACTGCCACCACCCCACCCCTCCCGTTTCCTCCATCCCCTAGTGAATTCCTCTTCTCTTCCCTTTCTATTCTGCTTTTAAGACCATTGAGAAGTAACAACTACTCCTAGACCCTTTGTGTGATTGACTTTTTCTATAACTCCTGATGAAGATGGAATTCTGGTGGGAACACATATATCATCTCCACATAGTAGAATGTTGACTATTTTATGTCTTTCTTGACTCCTGTATTTGCACTTCAGAGTTTCTATGCAGTTCAGGTCTTTTTATCAGATGCGCTGGTAAATCGTCCTGTTTCATTAAAGATCCATTTTTCGCTCTGTAGGATTATACTAAGGTAATTTGGTTGTAAGCCTGTATCTTTGGACTTATGGAATATCATACTACGAACTCTCTGCTCCTTTAAAATGATGGCTGCTAAGTTTTATGTGATACTGACTGTGTCTCCTTAGTACTTGAATTATGTTTTGTTTTGTTTTGTTTTTTTCTGGTTGTTTGCAGTATTTTTCTTTGACCTGGAAGCTCTGGATTTTGGCTGTGGTATTCTGGAAGTTTTCATTTTCGGGTTTCTTTCAGAGATGACCAGTGGATTCTTTGTTTCTACTTTGACCCTAGTTCTAAGAGATCTGGGCAGTTTTCTTTGAAGATTTCTTGGAATATGATGTCATAGCTCTTTTGTTGGTCGTTGATGGTCCATGTGATTTTAGGTGGTCCAGTGATTCTTAATTCTCAAGTTTTCTGGGTCATTTGTTTTTGCTACAAGATACCTTACATTTTCTTCTCCTTTTTCAGTCTTTTGACAAATATTTCTTGTCTTATGGAATCATTGGCTTCTACTTGGTCTATTCTAATTTCCAGGGAGTTTGCTGCTTGAGTAATGTTTTGTAACCCTTGTGCCAAGCTGTTAATTGTCCTTCCAGTTCTTTCTTTCATAGATCTTATTTCTCAGCTGGGTGGCACAATGAGTAGGGTAAATGAGATAAACATAGGAATTGGCATGAGTTTTTTTTGTTGGTTTTAAGAAAGGGAAAAAGGAGGGTGAAAGGAATGCATCAAGAAAGCACAAGTTAGCTTTTTCTGACAAATACCCTAAGTATCCCTGCATGTCCTTGTCTTGCCTTTTGGGGCCAGATAATGAGTCTAATCCCTCTTCCATAGGACAGCCCTTCCAACTTGAAGGCATCTCCTCCCCATCCTGGCTGCCTCCTTTGGATGCTTCAGCTGACCCAAGTCTGTCTTCAGCTCTGGTGCCCTGGTGAGCTGTGATGAAGGCAGAGGCCAGAGAAACCAGCACCACCTTGGTCCTGGATGCTAGGCCCTCCCCAAGGAGCCCGGGATGCCATGAGTTTTGGGGGCTGCTGTGGAACACTCAACTCCTGTGCAGCTGGCAGTGTGCGCAGACCCCCAGACTGTTTTCAGAACAACTGCAGTCTATCGTATCTTCCCATTTTGTCCTTGGGAAATGGCTTTTTGGCCACTTTATACGTATTGCATTTCATCATCTTAAATTCAACCCAATGTTATAGACATTGAGTTTTTTTGAATCTTGGCTCTATCATCTGCTGAACATCATTCTGTGTGCCTGAAGGCTGTCCCTCCTTATTTCTGCCTCCTGGCTTCCTTCAAGTCCTGATTAAAATTCCACCATCTAAAGGAAGCTTTTCCCAATCCCCCTTAATTGTAGTGCGTTTCTTCTGCTATTTCTAATTTATCTGGTTTCTGGGTTGTTTTCCCATAGTTGTTTGTGATGTCTCTCCCATTAGATTGTAACCTCCTTGAGGGCAGGGGCTGTCTTTTGCCTCTTTGTATCTCCAGTGCTTAGCGCAGAACTTGGTACATAGTGTTGTGCCGAAAAAAAGCAAGCGAGACTCGGATATAAATTTAGATGTGGATTTATTGAAGCACGTGACTATTTGGAGTAATTACTCAAATCGAACAGCCCTGAGCAAAGGGAGAGAAAGAATATTTAAAGGGAATGAACACAATTAGATTTCCGTGGAGATGGGGATACAAACCGGGGGACAAGCTGAGGCAGGATGGAGAAACTGAAAGGGGGGAGTAGGGCATAACATTCCCCACTTTTTTTTCGAAGTGTGTCAGTTCTTTGACACATTCTCAGGGGATTTGTCACAAGAATCAGGGGAACTGGGTTTTGAAAATCGGTAATGGAGATCTCTATTCAATAGTAGTTTAACAGAGTTTATGCGGGACTTGACAAATTGCAGAAAACGATTAATGAGGCAGGGGCCCATAACCAGAGCTATAATGAAGAGGAGGAGGGGGCCAGCCAGGGTTGTCACCAGGGTAGTGAGCCAAGGGGATCAACAGAACAGGGACTGGTACCAGTTCTCAAAGGGAGTTTTCCAGCTCCCTTTGTCTATTGGCAATATTTTGGCATACCAACCTCAGACTTTCCCGCACCACCCCAGAGTTGTTAGCGTAGAAACAAGCCTCTCCCAGGGCCACACATAGGCCACCCTGCTTGAGAAAAAGGTCAAAACCTCTACAGTTCTGGAGGGCCACCTCTGCCAAAGAGTCCACTTGTTCTTCTAGGACTGAGATGGACTGTTCTGTGTGGGAGAGGTCAGTGTTACCTGTGCACTTAAGGCCTCATAGTTGAGCCCCCCTTTGATTAGGGCTGCTGTTCCAGTGGTGGCAGAGCCCACAAGCCCCAGGCCCACTAAGATGGGGATGAGGAGTGGTATTGCTTGCCTTTGATGGTAGCTTGGTTGCCCTTCAGGGGAAAAAT
>CM053625.1:328621581-328675605 GCA_028646595.1 Phalanger gymnotis | reverse complement strand
GGTTAAAACCCTTTTGAACTATGGGAAAGACTTGGGCAAATCCATTCCTACTGTCCTCAGGACAGGCAGAGGGTGGCGTGGTGTCCAGAGTGCTGGGCCTGGAATTGGGAAGCCCTGAATTCAAATGTAGACTCAGAGGCTTCCTAGCGGGTGATCTGCGGAGATCACAGCCTTTCTCCACCTTAGTTGTTGCGAGGATCAAATGAGACCCGTTTGTAAAGCGCTTTGCCAATTTCCCGGTGCCTGGGGAGCTGAGCCTAGAGGGGCGTGGCCAGGACTGAATGACCGCCTTCCCCGTCTTGCACCCTAAGCTTCCCCGAACGCTGCAGCAAAAGTGCCCTGTTTCTGCCCCACAGCTCTGTCGGGCACCTCCTGCTTAGCATCTTGGTGTCCTGGGCCCTGGGACTGGGAGCCCTCTGGATCCAAGGACAGATAAGAGTCGGATTCCTCCTTTGGGAGTGAGCACCCATCATTCCTCTTGCTCAGGATCTTCACTGAGTTTTGGGAGCGCTCTGCCTCTCTCCTCGCCCCTCAGAGGGGACCCCTCCTCATCACTTCTCAGAACTTCAGAGCAAAATTCAGGTGATCTTTTGGTCTTTGGTGACCATCATCACCTCAGTTACTGAGACTTGGGGCAATGGGACTCAGCCCTTTAGTGGGGCTGGTGGGTGATCCCTGCCTGAGTGCCTTTGATCAAAGGCTGGCAGTGTGGTGCAATGGGGAGAACACTTGGGTCGAAGTCTGAAAACCTGGGTTGAGTTGGAGCACTGGCATCTGCTACTTGTGGGGTCCAGTGCAGGTCACCCAGCTGCTTTGTGCCTCAGTTTCCTCACCTATATAATGAAGGGTTGGCCCAAAGCCCTCCCTGCTCTGAGTTGATGGCCCTGGGAGTCTATGACTTGGGCATGTCTGCCTGGGTGATTTTGCCCCTGCAGACAGAAGGCCCCCTGTGTCCATTCACTGGAGGCCCTGCCCCAAGCTTGCATCACCCTGGCAGTCAGGTCCCGCTGATTTGTGACATGGGCTGGATGGCACATTCATGACTCAGTCTGGGGCCCTAAGGGGAGGAGAGACTGGCTTCCCAGCTTCTGTCTCTTGTTTATGAAGGTGGGAATGGAGCTGAAGGGGACCTTCATGGCCAGTCCAGGTGTGTGTAACTCCTCCCATTTTTCCTGAGTGACCTAGAGTCTGTTTGACCCCCTTGTGTTACAGAGAAGGAGACAGGCCCAGTGAGTGCTCACCCAAAGGGACAGGGCGGTAAGTATCTGAGGCAGCAGAATTTGACCCTAGGTCCTATGATTTTGCCACGGATGGGTGTGGCCCGTGTGCATGAAGTTTGTTATGGGAGGCGATCTGCAATGCCCCTACCGCCCCAGCTGCCCCAAGAATGCGCCAGGGAACCGTGAGTCTAGGTCTATAAATAGATTTATTACGGTATACCAAGAGCTAACCAATAAACATAGCTATGTACAATCCTGTACCAGAGAACCCTGTTCAGAGAGCTCACAGAAATTGCCAGCTTTGCTCCAGTGTGACCGATGAGGAGAGGAAGGGGATTGGACACGTGGTCAGACGCGATGACAGAGGACGGGTGGAGTCTCATTGTGCTTATTACTTTAAAAAAAAAGAATAAATAATGTCCCACATCACTGCATAAGCAGGATCGGTGGCGAAGCTGGGCCAGACCCTGCAGATCGGAGGTCCGAGCGGGGGCTCAAATCCTGAGACACAGAGTTTGTCCTGTCCGTGTCTCCGTGTCCGACCCATGGTCTGGAAACCGGTGGGGGGAGGGGGGCATGCTCCCCCTGCACACCTCTCCTAATGCCCAACGGCTGCGCAGGGGCGGAAGGGGGCATTCTGGCCGCCCGGGGCTGCCTCTCGGGGCTCACGCTCTGTTGACACGGACTAGTTAAAAATGTTAAAAGGCTGTCCCCATCATGAGCTCCCGTGGGAGCCACTCAATATATAGCTATCAATATAAAAATAATCTCCTGTGCTTTGTAGATAGACGCTCCCCCTCTGCCCTGCCCTCAGCCTGGTCCCCCACTAGCACTCAGCGCCCTTGCGAGGCCAGTCCCAGCTTCCCCAGGGGCACTCCCACAAGGCACAGCTTCCACAGGCCGCTGGGCTACAAAGGTTCCCAAAAATAAAGACAGGGGTGTGGTCCCCCGGGAGCGGCCGGGAATCTAAGATGGGTGTAGAAAAATTGGCGGGATGGCTATTTGCTTGCTTCCTCCCACCCCCGCGGATGCAGGGATCAGTCTCTCGCTCCCATCCCTCCTACTTACCTCCTCCTCCTTTCAGCCCCCCACAGTGGCCTTTTGCTCTTAGATCAAGGATTCGTACGGGATTGGAGAAAGCAGGCCCGGCTGCCGGACTCTCCCGCTGATCTGCACGGGGGTGGAGGCCAGGGGTGGGAGCTGGGCTGCCCCATCACCCTCCCCCGATGCCCCTGCCATCCCCCAACCCAGAGCCTTGGTTGTGGCTCTGCTCCCAAGCAGGTCCGGGGCTGCCGTCGCCCCGCGGCACCCCCACCCCAACACCAGGCAGGCGTCTGCACCCAGCCGCTGAGAGCCTGAGATGGTTTGAAAAGCTGAGCTTGGACTCAAAGTGAGTGAGGGCATGGGGCCGGACTGCCCTGGCCCAGCAGGTGCCCGGGCTCACGTGGGGGAGGGACGGAGGCCGCATCCCTCCCATCCACAAGTAAAAAAGAGGGAGTTTCTATTGCACCTGGGCTGGCTGAAGCCTGGACTCGCGGGAAGGGCGCGAATGACCCCGCGTCCGCACCCGAGCATCCCTAGCGTGGAGCACCAGCCGCACCCGGCTCCCTGAAGTTAGGGCGCGGGCGACTGTCGTACATTCGATGTAGAGAATGCTCTGGAGTCCGGCGCAGGGGCTTCCGCGTCCGTCCGTCAGTCCGTCTAGCTGCGCTTCTCGCCGTCGGGTGAACTCTCCTGTTGGGTGTGGCCTGCCTCCCTAGCCACGGCCGCGGCCCCACACGCCTGTCCTGGGGCCTCATCCGCTCTGGATGTACTTTTTAATGACCACGCAGCCGTGCCGGAAGACGGGGCAGGGCATGTGTGGAAGGAGGGTCCACGTGTTGGTGGCCGGCTCGTAGGCCTCCATGTTGCCCAGGGCAGGCCCCTCGCTGCTGACGATGCCTCCAGTGGCGTAGATCTTTCCATCCAGCACAACTGCGCTGTGGAGGAGAGCGGAGCGGGAAGTCAAACCCTGACGTACATCGGCTGTCCCCAAGGCCCCTTCAGGGTCCGTGGGTGGGGCATCCGTTCCATCCGCCGGGCACCGTCAAGGGAGTGGGAGAGGCCAAAGGGGGAATGGGAGCTCGGTCTTAGGACTCCCCAGGTAATCTGTTCTACGTCCTGCCTTTGACACACGAGGAAACTGAGGAAGCCCAGGCAAGTGAGAGAGGAGACAGAGAAGACCCCAGCCCATCACCCCTGGCTACAAAGTTACCGAATCTCTCCCAGGACAGGCACCCTGGCCCCTCTGCCTGCTGAGAGGAGGCAAGTGAGATGTGGCCTGGTCAGAGTCCACCTACCTGCTGTACAGAAAAGGGCTCTGTGTGTTTGTGGGTGTGCACAGGCACACTGCGCAATGTATGTGCGCATGTTTGCACAAGTACATGTGTGCATGCTCATGCACATGAGTGTGTGCATGTTTGTGCACGTGTGTAAGTGCATGTTTATGCACACATGTATTCGTGTATATATGCATGTTGATGCACGTGTGTGCATGTCTTTGCAGTGTGTGCACACATGTATATGCGTGTTGCACACGTGTAAGTGCATGTTTCTGAACATATATGTGTATGTATGCGTGTTTATGCCCATACATGTGTAAGTGTGCACATAGGTGAATGTGTGTACACCTATACATGTGTGTATGTATGCATGTTTATGCACGTGTCTGTATGTATTTGGGCACATATGTGTGCATCAGTGCATATATGTAGGTGTGTATGCACATTTGTGCACCGGTGTGTCCATGTGTCCATGCACACATGTGCAGGTGTGTTTACGCATCCTTGTGTGGACCAGCACGTGTCCCAGCTGTACTGGGGCAGCAGGAGAGATATCTGAAGTCTGGCCTGTCAGTCCAGAAGGGGACCTGGGCTGACCCCTGTGCCCTGGTGCAGTGTCTGGCTCACCTGCAGAATTGCCGGGAGTGGTTCATATTGGGCCCTGCCTTGATGTTGCCCTTGTCTGGATCATAGATGGTGGTGGCCCGGGCATAGGCACCCCCCAGGATGAAGATGAAGCCATTGAGAGTGACGGCCGGGGCATACTTGTTATCTGGATGGGGGGAGAAGAGCAAAGCCAGAGTCAAGGCTGAGAGGCCCCAAGGGGGCACTCAGGCACATTCTGGGCTCCCATCTGGGGCCCTCTGCCTCTCAGGCCCCAGATCTGACTACAGCTTCGTAGAACCCAAGACTATCCCAGCTAGAAGCTCCTCAGTGATTGTCTAGTCCAAACTTCTGACTTTACAGATGAGGAAACTGAGACCCAGAGGAAGCTCTAGTGCCAAACAAGACCAGAGTCTGGGCCCCCATCTGCTATGGCAGTTGCTGTGTTGAGCGGGGGAGCCTTTAATCAGCATATGTCCCAGTTGAAGTGGGGTGTCTTGGAGATAATGCCCTTTACTGTCTCCCACATCCCATATCCTGTCTGACCATTGCTCACCAATCATCGGGGACTCAATGAAACTCCACGTGTTGGTCTGAGGGATGTAGGATTGTAGCACCCCAGCGGCTCGGCCGGCCTCATTTACCCCTCCAAAGACATAGATCTTGCCCCCACACACGGTAGCTGCAGCTGAGTGCACGGCTTTGGGGAGTGGGGCCACCGTCTCCCACTGGTTGGTGATAGTGTCATACCTGTGGGCAGAAGATGGGGCCCCGATCATGCCCAGGCCACTGGTGGGGGGATGCTCAGGGAACCAGGGCACCAGCCAACGGGTCCTTGATCTTTCCCCCCTGCCCTGCTACATGCCTGGGGCACTGGTGAGGCCCTGGGGGGTCCCTCCAGGCTCTCCCTCAGCCTCCACACCATCGGGAAACTCACACACCTTTCCTTCTGTGTAGGAAGGTCTCCTCTCCATCCCCTCCTCACATTTCCCACCCTCTCCTCCTCCCCTTTGCTCCCACAATGTTCTCCTCCCTGTCCCCACCTACAGCCCCCTTTCCCTCAGGTCTCAGTCCTGGTTTTCTATGGTCCTTTAGGGGCCCAGCTTGAGCTCAGGACAAGGAGGGATGTAGCACCTACTCCAACAGGCTCTCCCACCATGATCAAGGATGTTTATCCATATACATGGACCCTTCCAAAGACCTCCACGTAAAGCGATTTCTGTACAATGTGAATTTGCCTGCAGATGTTGGGGAGGGAGGGAGAGAGGCAGGGGCCGGCACGTCATTCAAGGACACATGAGGGCTGGGGAGAGAGAGGTGAGACAGGAGGAGGAACATGCAGAGCCTGGGGCTGGACACGGACATAGACAGGCAAGGATGGTGACACACAGTGACCAGGGACAGAAGTTGGCCAGATAAGCAGAGAGGAGCAAAGGCTTCCTCTCTTATGCCAGAGGTCTCAAGCCATGCCCCTGATCTGGTAGTGGTGGTGGTGGTGGCATCAATCTCTCTGCCTGTCCTGCTTTTACTTGGAAGGTTTTTAAGTTTTGGGGGATGGGAGGCCATGGAGTGCTAGGCCAAGGAGCAGGAGCAGAGAGAGAGAGAGAGCCCAGGACTTGGACAGTAAAGTTAACAGACGTGGGTTTTTTGGAACGAGAATTCTTTAAGTAAAGCTGGTTTTGCATAATACAAATTTACACAAAGTAAGAACTGTCTGTATTGAATATATAGACAAAGTCTTTCTCTGAGAGTTTAACTCTGTGGCTCTGCAAAGCCTGTGGTTAACTATGATGCCTGGATAGAAGATCCAGAAAAGGGGACTAAGGGAGCTTATGTCCTGAGAAGTCATACACTTATTCCTTATCTTGTGAAGAAACATTAAGAGAACTCTTGGGAAAGTATCCAGAAAGGAAGAAATGATAGTGCTGCATTTCCAGAATTGAGGAGCAGTTAGCAGCTGTGGTGCTTAATAAACGTCTCTTTGGCCATGATCTTTCTCACAGTAGATAGATTGTAAATAATTATGTCTTTGTTTTATTCTTGATTACATTGTTAACAAATAGTATAAAGTGAAACTTTGGTGTTTAAGTTTAGAGATGAGAGGTTTAGAGACATTTATGTACATAAAATATAATGTATATAATATGTACAATATACATAATATTTTATGGAGAGAGACATGAGAAAAGCTTATGGGAAAAAATTTCCATTTTATTAAATGACATTTAGTAAGCTAGAATGATTAATCAAAGAACTAATTGAGAGATGTTGAACTTTTAGTAGTTGGTATATCAGGCTACATCAGAACAAATCCCTCCACTGGCCTTAGAGCCTGGTATGAACATTAATAATGAAAATGAATGGTCACAGGCAGATAGAGAGGTGATCACCCCACACAGGCCACGTAGAAAGGGCTGGCCACGAAACCTCCTGCTATAAGGATTTTTTTCAAAGCAATATTGGGAGAAAGAAGACGATCAAGGGAGGGCAGCACAAGGGCTGAGGAGGAGAGGGGTCGATGGAAAGGGGGAGCTGCTCAACTCTGACTTTGCTTCTTTTTGATCTGGTGAGGAGACCCTTCTTTGCTCTAAAAAGGAAAGAACAGAGAGGGCTAATGGGGAGCTGGACCCAAGAGAAGCAAGGAACTAGTACAAGAGAACACAGATGGAACAAAGAATTCCATCTTTCTTTTCATTGACCTCTACATGAAATTTAGTATTTGCTCCAATTAGGAACTTTTAAAATTCCAAGAAGCAGTTCATAGGCTTCCCCAAACCACCAAAGAGTCCAGACCTCAAGGAGTTAAGAACCCCTGAGATGCTAAGACAGTACATTCCAGCCAGCAGAGAAGGATCTGAAATGAGCCGAATGCCTCTGGTCACATATTAGTCATTAACGACTAAATGTCAGCCTGGGAGGGGGTCTCTAGAGGAGGATCAGGCCCCCCAGCCAGTGTCTGGAACCCTGGAGTTTTGTCATATCCTTCTTCCCAGCTGGAGAAATGCCAGGGGTGGAAGTTGGGGCAGCGCAGGGTGGGGCAGTGCTGAGCCAGAGAATGAAGGGCAGATGATGATGTGCTAACATCAAGAATGAGGCCACAAGCCTTTCTTAAGCACTTACTATGTGTAGGCACTGTCCTGAGCTCAGTGAGAGGCTTGGTCCCAGCTGTCCCAGAGTTGGAAGGGAAGGATATAGATAGGTGAGGCAGAGCCTGGAAGGTGAGCTGAGTGAGGCAGGATGGGCCTAGCTGGCCTCTCTGCTCTGTTGGCTCATTTCCAATGATCGAATGATGCTTAGTATTTGTCACTGAGTGTAAGTTTTCAAAATGAGTAATCAACATTTTAGAAGATTAAAAACAGCCGACAAGAGCTAGGACAGGATGACAGATCCAGTCCGCTTTCCTCCCACACAGAGAATATTCTTTTCTCCATGTGTTTATTATTGGATGACAAATGGCCTTGAAGTCAGGCTTGATCAGAAAGCTGATGCTCCTGCTGGCTGTTTTGTTCAGACTAACAGCTATGTGGGAGGCGAGGACCTAAAGATGCGGCAGCGGCGGCCGGCTGCAGTGTATATTACAGCCACTGTGCACCGTTGATCATCCTTGGTCTGGTGGGTGAGCACCAAGGCCACCTTGAGTGCCCCCTCAGTGCCCAGCCTGGCACGGGGCTCCTAAGGCCTTGCTAGGCTTAGGCAAGGCTTGGGCAAAGAGCCTATCTTGCTCAGGAGCTGAGCCCTTGGAGCAAGAGCAGAAACGGCCCCTGTTCTGGAGCTGAGCTCCATTTGACCCACAGAGAGAAGGCCCCACACCATCACGCACCTTCTTTGGTGGTCTGCAAGGAGAAGAATGTGCACCAGTGCACAGCAGGGCAGGGTGGGGGAGGAGGGAAGAGCCCCATCCCTCATTCCACAGCATATTGTAGGCAACCCTACACCCAAGCTGGGAAGGATGCTCAGAACTTGGCAGAGGTTGCCTACAGCTTTGCCTGGTCTTTGTTCTGTATGTAGAGAAATCTAGGATTCAATCCTTTTCCACCTCTCTCTAGAGCTGACGTTGGGCTCCACAGATTTCTCTGGACAGGCCTTCCTCTTGTATGGTGTGATGGGAACAATGCTGGATGTGAAAGCAGAGAGCCTGGACTCAAGTCCTCGATTTGAGGGTTCTGTGGGATTTCCCTGCGGATACCCTCTCTTATCCCACCTGTACAATGATAGATAGCATTGTGCCAACAGATCCCCAGAGTTGCTTCCAGCTCTAAACAGATGCTCTTTTGTGGCACAGAACCACAAGTAAGTGTCTCTGCAGAGACATGATCACTTCTCCCATTTCATGTTGTGGCCCATGGCAACTCCATGGTGATGACTCTTCTCAAAGGCAGATCCCTCCTGGTGAGAGTTCTAGCAGAGGAGGCAGAACCACATAGGGCAAGAGGCTGGGACGGGGTCTCTGGGGCCCCTCTAGTTGTGTGGCTCTGGATAAATTACCTCTCATCCTAAATCTTCTGTCTCTTCTCTTTTTGCTTCTTTGGAGAGACTCACCACTGTAGAATCACATGATCCTCCTCTGCTAATTGTTTCTGCTGTGCAGGTCACCTATTCTCTGGATTCTTCCAACTGTTCTGGAACCTGCTGCTGCAATCCCATGCTTCCTTGAGAACCCACAGGGTTCTGTGTTTGGTCAGTTGGATTTCTATTGTCTTTCAATGTTTATTTAAAGGTGTTTGAAATCTTTTAGATGTTTTGCTACTCACTTTTGCTTCTGAATTTATTCTTTCCCCTACTGGTTTATCTGCTTGTGCTCTACGTTTTCTTCCTCTTGAAATTTTTGTGGCTTTAGCTGGGTGCCAGTCCCTGGCCCTCAGGCCTGGTGCAGCCCCACATCTTGGCCTTCTGCTGGCCTCCTGCATAAGCGTGCTTTGTTTCTATTCCTTTGTTCTCTGGCTGGGCTGAGTCAGTGTCTGCTTCATTTTGCCAGCCTGAGGGAAGTAGTGTGTGTCTTGTGGGCAGGATTTCTTCCAGGCTGAGCACAGCCACCCCAGGCAGAGTGTGGTCCTCTCTGTGGCTCTCTCTTTTTTGCACATGGCTGGGCAGAGCTGAGGTCCTCTTCTTGTTGCAACAAAGTACTGTTGAGCAGGAAGGTAGGGGTGGCATGGGCAGTGGCAGAGAAATTCCTGAGCAGGTACCATAACACAAGCTGGGGGGTTAGGTGGTGTGCCCTGCTTGAGTGTGAAGGCTAGTGGGGGAAGAGTGCTGGGGCACCAGGGATTAGCCTTCTTCATTGCTGTGTCACAATGGATCTACTCTCTCCTGAGCAATTTCTCTTTATTTTGGAGTTAGTAGAGACTACAGAAAATGGGCTGCCATCTTGTTGACTATATTGTTGACTAGAACCTCCAGATTGCTCTTTAAAATCTACAGGAGAACCTTCACCTGAGAGCCTTCATTTCTTTGTCCCTGCCCTGCTCCCCTCACACCTCTCAGGAGTAAATGTGACTGTGAATTCCAGCCAGGCTTGGCCTCCATTCGGTTTCCTGTTTCCTCGTGGGAACACTGAGTCTGGGATCCCCAGAGGATGTGTTTGTTGAAGGATCCAAAGGCCACAAGAGTCAAGGAAGGGCATGAGGCCTGGGGTGGCTATTTCTCCAAGTCTGGAGGTTTTCAACTGGAGGACATTCTTGCCAGTTCAATTCAGTTGTTTTTCAGTTGTGTCTGGCTCTTTGTGACCCCATTTGGGGTTTTCTTGGCAGAGATACTGGAGTGGTTTGCCTTTTCCTTCTCCATCTCATTTTACAGATAAGGAAACTGAGGCAAACAGGGTGACGTGACTTAGTGTCTGAGGCTGGATTTGAACTCCTGAAGATGAGTCTTCTTGACTCCAGGCCCGGCGCTCTGTGTGCCATGGTGCCCCCTAGAGGCCAGGAGCATGATTCAGTTCTGCTGAGCCCCTGCACCATACCAGGCTCATTCCAGGCTCCAGGGACAAAGGCCCTTAGATTTCCTCTGAGTGCGAAGTGGTATCGCCTCCATTTGAGAGACAGGGAACGGAGACTAGTCAAGAGTCACACAGTAAATTTCAGAGGCAGAATTCAAACCCAAGGATCTTGATGCCACACCCTCCCTTTTTCTGCTAGCCAGAAATGGGTGTGGGTCAGTGCAGCCCAGTCACATATGGGAGGGAGTGTAATTGATGGGGCTAGCTAGGACTGAGCTGAGCAGAGCCCTAGGAAACAGATGGGGAGAGAGTGGGCCCTGATGACCGGGGGAATCTAGGAAGGCTTCCTGTGGGAGGCGGCACTTTGAGGGGTGGGTGGGGCAGAAAGAGGCATTGGGAAAGAGCCAGAAGGTCAATCTGGTGGGCCTGCAGAGTGTGTGTGTGTGTGTGTGTGTGTGTGTGTGTGTGTGTATGCATGTGGGTGCGTATGTGTGTGTGACAAATATAGGGGGAAAGGCTCGGAACATTGGCTGCGTGTGACTGTACTTGATTCCAGGGGTGACTGGGAGACACTGAATTCTCTGGCAGCTGCCCCACCTCTATGTACTGGGATATTGCCAGGGTCTAGCTCGCTTCTTTCCAGCCTAAATTGCTGCTGGCAGCTGAATACCAACTGTGGTGATGGGCCGGGTGTGGCCAAGGTTGCTTTTCCGGACACTGGGTGCTGAGCATACTCCTAAGAGGGCCTGTTTTGGGAGGCTGGGCTGGACCCCCTCCCCCAGGATGTCCCCTCACCTTTCCACGTGGTCCACATTGCCAGCCACACCAAGGCCTCCTAAGGTGTAAATCTTGCCATCGTACACCAGGCTATTGTGCCGGCACCGGGGGACTGTCATCCTAGAGACCAGGTTCCAGTTGTCAAGCAGGGACATGTAACACCAGACATCGGCCAGAGTCACCCCTGACTCCATCCCACCTAGAGTCAGCAGCAGGAGTCAGAGAGAAGCCTGTGGTGAGCACAGGGGCAAGGAGAGCAGCCCTTCCTCTGATATTGCCCCCTGCCTCATGCTCTTGGACCAAAAGCTGCCATCCCCAGATGTCCCTCCCCTTGTCCTGATCCATACCCCCCATCCTGGGGACTCAGACCAGGAGCTGCTATCCCTGGGTCCCTCAGCATCAGGGCCTCACCAGAGAGGTAGACGTTGTCCCCAGCACTAACGACGCTGAAGAACTCTCGATCATAGAAGGGCAGGGCTGCCAAGGGGTACCACTTGTTATTCTGTGGGTTCCAGCAGGTGACAGCAGCCAGTGACCGTTGGCTCATCCCTACCATCTGTCGGCCCCCGACCAAGACAATGACCTCAGCCACACCTGTAGGGACGTGGTGTCCCAGGGAGCCCATCAGGACACTCCCTGTGTTCTAGGACAACACTCACTCTCCCCACCCCCAGAAAATGGTGTGTGTGTGTGTGTGTGCGTGTGTGTGTGCGTGTGTGTGTGTGTATGAGGGAGAGAGAGAGAGAAAGAGAGAGAGACAGAGACAGAGAGAGAGATAGAGAGAGAGAGACAGAGAGAGATAGATAGATAGAGAGAGAGAAAGAGAGAGACAGAGACAGAGACAGAGACAGAGACAGAGAGACAGAGAGGTCCAGGCAGCTAGAGCCTGGTGTGCATGGGTGTAAGTAAGCAGCCGACTGATCTGTCCGGCCAGAGTCTGCCTGGCCCAGTCCTCAGGGCCCAGTCCCCCTGCCCAGCCCACTTCCTGGGCCATACCTGCTGAGAGCCGGGGCCTTGTACGGGGCGTCTGCATCTCCTGGCGGGCATGCGGCAGCATGTGGTAGCGCTTGGCCTCATTGACCAGGTCCCTGCAGGCCTCAGATGACTTGATCAGCTCCTCATTGTCCACCACATTGAGCAGGTAGCTGGGGTGGATGAAGGGCAGGCGCACGACGGCCAGCAGCTCTGCAGCATACTAGGGAAGAGAGGTGGCCAGCTAGTCCTTGCCCCAGGAAGGTGAAGAGGCCAGAGAGGGAAGAGGGAATAGGGAAGAAGCAATCCTTTCTTGGAGGGAGGTGGTGAGGGAAAACTTTGTCTTATTGTTTGACCCTTCCCCTGCATGGGTGAGAGACCAGATGATTTGTTTAACGTTTAACTCGCAAGTTAGGTTATGCTAACCAGATACCTTTCAGAGTTTCCTTCCGCTACCCATGTGTCTTGTCTAAAAACTGCCCCTGCGCTGGCTAATCAGCTGTTGTTTCCTTGGTCCTCTGACTCCTAAATGATTCCTGCCTTCCACAGACTCTGGGGGAGCAGCCACCACTGGATTGGCTCTCCCCTCTGCCGGATGACTTTATACACTTTCTACATTATTTCATTTCTGACTTTTGCTCTCTGCTGCCACATGGTGTCAGAAGTGGGAACTCTGAGGATCAACCCAAGAAGTGAGACTGACTCTGCAGCTCGAGAGCCAGGTGATTAACCTGGGGGTTCAGGTGGAATGCAGCCTTTGTTCCTTTGTTTGAATTCTATATAATGTAGGGAGCTGTGTGACATTTTGATGCAGGGCATTTCTCAGGGGAGACACCCTTACTGACAAATCAGGAATCTTCTTGGATTGATCAACCCAGGATTCCGGGAGCAGATCTTGGTTTATGTCATTTGGCTGGTAGGCCTCTGGCAGATCTCTCTGTCTCCATCTGTCACCTTTATTTTCTCTTCCTCTTTTTCCCTCTACCCTCTTGTGATTATTAGAAATAAGCCAGATACCTGTGTCTGTGACTTTATACTGGCAGCAGCCACCCAGGCATCCTAGTGAGTATGGAACTGTGATTTATCAATTCTGAGAAAGGAGCCCTGGAAAACATATAACCCTAGATAATTCAGACTTTCTCTGGAGTCAACACACTCAGCCCCGTGAGGTCTATGAGCAACTAGACTGAAGATAATGGACAACTCAATCACACACTCATGGCACATGTTAAGTGCTTCTTGGCTACCAGCAGGTCACTGTACTTGAGGCTGGGGACATAGACAAAAGTGAAGAAACCCTGTCCTCAGAGGAATTCCATTATATGGCCCTTGAACCCAGCACTGATGAGCCAGTGCAGAGAGCAGTCTGCTTGCTGTGGAGTGTGAGGAGCCTTTGGGCTGGGCTAGGGACCTGGGGGTGGTGGGGAAGGAGAAGAGGTGTTAAAGAGATACTAGTTCATGAGAGCCTCATCTCTTCTCTTTGACTGACTTGTCCCTGACTGATGCTGTGGTACTGGTGAGAGAAGATATATGATACTATAAGGAGAGAGCCCTTAAGGCCTTCCCATCTGAGACTGACAAGTGGCCAATCCATAGAAATGGCCTTTTATTCCCTGCCTTGGAGTTTGTTTTTTTGGTTTTAGGAGAAGGGGACTGAAGATGGCGGTGACCACATGAGCTCTGAGGGGCCTGGACAGCAAATCACTTGGAGGTCTGGGAGTGGAGTCAATCCAGCTTGGAAGTCCCAGAAATAAGGGATCCTTTGGGTCCTATACTATGGGTAGCCAAGACGAGGCTCATCCAGAAGCCAGGCTGCATTTGTTTGGGAACTGAAGTCTGAGCCATGCTCCCCATAGACCATGGTAGAGAAATAGAGAATGCATCCTCAGAGTGTTGGGGGGAGATGTTTGTACTTCTCGCCACTTTGTCAAAGCAAACATCTCTTTGTAGAAGCTAATTGATATTAGCTGGATAAACAACTGGGGTGCTAACTGTGAGGGGAGACACACCAGACTGGGAGTCCGAGACTAAAACATTAGAGAAAAGCCATCCCCAAGCCCTCAGGGGCACACACTAGAAGTCTGAAGGGAGATGTGTGGGCCCGAGAGTAATTACTACAACTACATGGGGAGACAACATATTTATGTATAAGTATATACATAATAGATAAAAATGAATACAATATTATTTGGGGAGAGGGCATCAGCAGCTGGAGGGGTCTGGAAACCCTTCATGGGGAAGGTGGTGCCTAAGGAGAACTCTGAGAGGTAGAGGCAAGGAGAAGGGGCATTCCAGGCATGGGGAACAGCCTGTGCAAAAACCTAGCTGGGAGATGGGATGACAAGAAGGCCAATGTGGCCAGTCCACAGCCAAATGGAAAAGAGTAATGTGTAGGAAGATGGGAAAGGTAGGAAGAGGCCAGGCTGTGAATATGTTAAATGCCAAAGGCATCTCCGACTGGATATCCAATGGTCATCTTAAAGGCAATATGTCCAAAACTGAACTCATGATCTTTCCCTCAAATCCTCACCTCCCACCTTCCCCATGACTGTAGAGGGCACCACTTTCCTCCCAGACCCCCAAGCTCACACCCTAGGAACAGTCATCCTGGGCTCTTCACTCTCTCTCACCCCCCCCACATCCAATATGGTGCCAATGCCCACCATTTCACCTCTGCAGCATCTCTTGGACATGCCCCCTCCTCTCCTGTGACTCTGCAGACCCTCATCACCTCACACCTGGTGGGTGAGCTGCTTGGGGGTCTGCTTTCCTCTAGCTTCTCCCTTCTCCAGTCCATCCTTCATTCAGCCAACAAAGGGATTTTCCTAAAGCACAGGTCTGACCATGTCACCCCCTACTCAATAAACTCCAGGGGCTCCCGATCACCTCCAGGAGCAAATATGAAATGTTTTGTTCAGCATTCAGAGCCTAGACCCTTCCTACCTCCCCAGTGTTCTCACACCTCATTCCCTACTCCCTTACTCTTCCATGAAGTGACCCAGTTGGCTGCTGACTTCCATGAACAAGACCCTCCATCTCCTGACTCCATCCTTTGCACTAGGCTGTGTCCCCTGCCTGGAATGCCCTCCCTCCTCAATTCTACCCTTTGGTTTTCCAGGCTGCCTTTGAGCCTCAGTTTTTATAAGAGATCTTTGCCAGCTCTTCCTTCCCCTGCTTCTACTAGTGCCTTCTCTCTGAGCTTCACCTTCATCACTCTCCATCTTGCACATACAAACTGGTCTGCATATTGTATTGTGAGCTCTTTGAGAGCAGGACTGTCTTTGGCCTTTCTTGATGTCTCTACCCATAGCACTGTGCCCAGCACACAGTAGGTATTTAATAAATGCTTGTTGTTGATGATGATAATGATGCCAGCTTTGGCTTGGTTTTTGTAGCCACTTGTGGAAATTGGGTGATCACTGGAGAAGGTCTGGCAGGTGCCTGTCCATAGCAGGTTTAGCTTGCAGTCTCACCAGGAACCCATCCTAATGATGTGGATGAAGGGAAAGGACTCAGCAGGGATAGGGTGGCCCTCTGGTTGAGCATCTGTCTGCTACTATGTAAGACCTCCTGCTCCACAGCCTTTGGCTATGGCTGCCCACACTGTTCACCCATCACAGATGCATCTGAGACTCATCCACTGAATAGTTAGGGGCCCCTTCACAGTACCAGAGGCAAAGCACTGGGGGCATCAGTCTTAATGAGATCATAGACAGAGCTGGAAGGACTCCAAATGTCATTGAGTCCTGACCCCTCATTTTACAGATGAGGAAACTGAGGTCCTCAGGGTAAGTGGCTCAGGTAGTGAGTGCTGCATCTAAACTTTGAATCCTGGCGCTCTGTCTTCAGAACCAGAATTCTTTTCACAGTTGTTTTCCTTGTGGAAGATGATAAGGCCAGTACCTTGTCATAGGGGGTCACATATCATTCAGAGTCGGGCAATGTTCTCAAAAGAACATGTCCAGTGTGAGGAAAGGACAGTGTGGACCCTAAAGGGCTTTGTGGGAGCTGCTCTTAGTAATGATTCCTCATGATAATTGCCATCAGGAAGGTTGGGTAAGAGAACAGTTGGGAAGCCCTATGGCTGGAGCCACTTGGCCAGTCAGAGGCTGTGGGTTATGGATTCCTTATGAAGACCTCTAAGGTGGCACAGTACAGAGTTGGGATGGGGGGAGCCTTAACCCTCCGGATCTCTTTTTCTGTCTCTTGGTCTCTGTCTCTATCTCTGTCTCATGCTCTTTCAAGCAGAGCAGTTGACGCATCCCTATCTTGTTTTTTCTGGCCACTTCCTCTTTCATAAGGGGGAAAAAGCAGACACAGGGGCTGCTAATGGAGGAGGAAAGGACCACTCCTTGGTGATGATAAGAGAGGAAGGAAAGGCATTTAGGGTTAGGGGCCTGACACCCACTGATTCCAGGCAGTTCATGGAAAGATATTAACCCCTGGGCTTGGGCTATGGTGTTGACTTCAGAGGGATGACACAATCACAACTGAATTCAAGGGGGAAGAACCAAGGGAAGGGGTCTACAAAGTCCAAAGGAGACACCCAGGGAACTTGTCAGAAACCTCACAATCTACACAGTCATGTTCATGAGATGGAAGCAAGGGCAGGTGGAGAGATGCCATAGGTAGAGTATGAAAGCAGGGAGCAGTCTTAGAAGAGCCCTGCCAGGACTAGCAAGGCTCAGAATGGGCCATTGTGAGAGGAGGCTGTGGACAAGATGGGGGTCAAGGAGAAGGTCAAAAACAAGAAGACCACTGTTCGGGGTGCATGGGAAGGTGAGAAAGCAGAATAACTTAGGTGTGGTGCCATGATTTTCCATAAGCCCTCACAACTGACAGTATCAAAGGCCTTGGTCAGATCTACAAATATTGTGTCCAGACCTCTGTTCTGCCCCCGGAGTTGTTGGGCATCATCCTGTCTGTTTCTCGGAGTTTTCTGAAACCACATTGGCTCTCAGGTAGATGACCATCTTCCAGGCGAAGGATCAATCCACAAGAATCTTGCCAGCAATGACTAAAAGACCCCCATAATTGTCACAGGACAATCTATTTCCTTCACCTTTATAGAGATGGACAATGAAGGCAACCTTGAACTCCTGAGTGGTGGTGGTAGGTAACCTCTTCTTGCCATATAACCCAGAAGATCTCAGTCAGCTTTCATAGGAGCATTGGACCTCCTCTCTTGTAAATTTTAGCTGGAATAGAATCAGTACCAGGTGCTTTGCCACATGAAAGGAGCCTAATAGCATTCAAAACCTCTTCTTCAGTTGGAACTTCGGCTAGGGAGGGATTGACCGGTCAATGGCCTCATCATTGGTTGAGGACAATCTGTCGAGAACACTATGGAAGCATTCAGACTATCACTCTAGGATCATGTCCTTATCACTAATCAATGCGGCTCCAGCACCATATATAGTCTTCAGGGCATCTTAAAAGTGCTTTGGATTGTTACTGTAAGCATAAAACTGAATTGCATCTGTTTTCTTCCTGAGCCAAGAATCCTGCATTTCTCTAGGCTTTGCTTGTACTTTAGTTTTGATGGAATTAAATCCTGCCTTCTTAGAGATGGATGAACTATCCTGCTGGTAAACCCTGTGGAGTTCTTGTTTTTCATTTAGCGGCCTCTGAATTTCTCCATCATTTTCATCAAACCAGTCTTGATGTTTCAAGTGTTCTGACCCAGATGAACAAATGCAGTGCTGTACACCAAATCTCTGAAAGATGCCCACTCCTTTTCTGCTCCACTATTGCCAGCTATCTGTTGGCTCAACTTTCCTTCCAAGTCAGCAATGAACTGTTTATGTCAGAGAATACCAAGAAGAGAGAGCCTCTACTTTCTTTCAAGCAGTGCAAGTCACCAGGCCCAGGCAAACTATATCCCAATTTATTAAAAGGGCTGGTGGATATGCCAGATGAGCCACTCTTAGTGACACTAGAAAGATGGTGGAGAGCAGGAGAGGTACCATAGGCCTGGAGAAAGGCAAATTTTGCCTTGATTTTTTAAAAAAGAGGCATTTCCAACCAAAGGATGGGTATCCTGATCTCATTGCAATCACAAGGTTAGTTAGCATTTATGTAGTGCCCGCTCTGTGCCAGGACCTCATTATACTAAGTACTTTACAAATATTTTATTTGATTCTCACAATAACCCTGGGATGTAGGGGCTATTATCATCTTCTTTTTATAGATAAGGAAACTGAAGTTAAGTGATTTGACCAAGGTCACACAGCTAGTAAGTGTCCGAGGCTACATTTGAACTCAGGTGTTTCTGACTCCAGGTCTGGCACTTGATGCACTATGGTGCCACCTAGCTGCCTAAAACTATAGGCAAAATTCTCAAATGTTTCATGCTATGGACAAGTTGGAGAGATTTGGACTAGACAATAGGGTGTTCAAATTCTGTTTGGAAAGCTAATATGGCCAGCAGAGGCAGGGTGCCAGGGCCCAATGCAGTTGTGGGGAGATGATGATAAAGTCTTCTCCCCGTGGCTTACTCACTCTCCTTCTCAAATCTCTGTGTCTCAGAGACAAAGGTTGTTCCTTAATATTATCTCATTTGACCCACATAGAAATCCTGGAAGGTTGGGGCAACCATTAGCCACATATTATAGATGGGGAAACTGAGGCAGGCAGTGGTTCAGTGACTTGCCCAGAGTCACCTAGCTAGTAAGTATCTGAAGCTGGATTGGACCCCAGGCCTTCCTGCTTCCAGGCCCAGTGCTCTGCCTGCCTTTGATCATTCTCTCCCCATTCTCAGAGCTCATTTCCTGGATCACAGACTTCCTTTCCCCCACAATCCCTGAGTCTGGGGACAACCTCACTCCCAAGATTCCGTGGACCTCAAGCCTCATAGGAGTCGACAAAAAAACAAACGTGGCATAGAGGAATAGGGAAGCCTCCTGCCCTGGTCAGACTAGACCAGGAGGAGCCTGTTTAGTTTTGGGTCCAAGGTTAAGAAGGGCAAGAGAAGCCAGAGAGCATCCGGGAAAGGGCAGCTGGCATGGGAAAGGTCTTGGAGTCTGTGGCATAAGAGTTGGGGCTGTTTGGGCTGGGGAAGAGAAGAATCAGGGGAGACACAAGGCTCATCTCCAAGAAGTGGAAAGGCTATTGTCACTGGCCAGGGAAGCAGAGCCAGGAACAATGGGAGAGAAGAGAAATGTGCCTGGACCCTCTTCCTGAGGGCTCAAGAGGAAGTGGGATGAGCCCAGGCTGGAGCCGGGCACAGAGGCAATCCCCTTTTATGCTGCAGGTTGTACTCTGAGGGTTCTGGAGGTTCTGTGATTCTGTGACTGAAATACAGGTCATGGTCAAAGCATGTGTGTTGGTAAGCAAAGCGGGCTCTTAGCACTCAGTTCAACCAAGTGCCCTTGAAGAGTTTGGCTTTTGTTTCCTTTGAGTAATTCAGTGTACTTCATTGAGTCTTACTAGGTGCTAAGCCCCAGGCTCAAACCCCTATTAGGTGCTAAGCCTATGTGTATGCAAAACTCCCAGGGTACTAAGGGGAGGTGGTGCACGCTGATGCAGAGACTCTGGGCAGCTGTAGCTAAGAGCCCTCCAGCTCGTAAACCTGGATGTTGGGACTTTGTTAAATTCTGGTAACTATGTATTGGGATTTGAATCAGACAGGGTCTGTCTGTTGATGTACGTACTTTGTTTGTATTTTGTTCTGAAGTTTAGTGTGCTGGCTTTTTCCCCTGAACTAAGTGAGTGATATTTGTATGCTGGATTAAAATGAGCTTGTTAACCCCTTAACATTGCTTTCCTTAGTAAAGCAGATCAAAAGAACCTGGGCTTTTGCTACCAAGCGCGCTGGTAGCGTTCTTGTCGTTGGGCTTGTGTTGGTCTTTCACCCCAACAACAGCTGCTAGCTGGATAGTTGAAACAGCATGTTGCCCAGAGATGAGCATCGGTAGCACCACGGGGATTGCCTCGTCCAGCCCTTCTGCCCACAGTGGCCATGTCTTTCTCCAACAGCCTGTTTGGTCTTGGGTGTCCTATCAGCCTCTGCCCCCAGAGCTGTCTCCAATGGGGCACCCATGGAAAGGTGAGGATGTGCTGCTACCCAGCCCTCAGGCTCCAACTAGTGGTCCTGGCACTTGGTCTCCAGCTGGTGGTCCTGATGCCTTGTTCTCAGGCTCCGGCTGGTGGTCCCAGCGCTTTTGCTCTCACTCCTCTCCCCTTCTCACACCCCCCACAGCTACCCAGGCTGCTAGCCCTTTAGCTCAAGGTCAGCTCCTGGACTCTGCCTGCATCGCCTCCTCCCTCTCACACTCTCCCACATGGCCTCACCTGCGCCCTGGATGCCGGGTCCTTCTTAATCCACTTCATCACAGTCTCGTAGACGAGCTCTTCTGCTTTGGTGTTGAGGCTGTCATTGGACACATAGGCGATGAAGTCATCCTTGGAGATATTCAGAATCTCCTCCTGGGTTGCCACCTCAGGGAAGATCTGCAGCGCGAAGGCCTTTGCCATGTGGTACAGCTCGCTGCACTGCATGGCCTCAGCCATGGCCAGCACTCCCAGGCAGTTCCCAGGGGTCAGTTGCTTCTCTGCAGGGCAGAACAGGACCTGGTCACTCCACTGACTTGGTAGCGCCATCCCTCTCCCTGCCTCTGGACTGACCAGAGACCTCCAGCTCAGGTTCCATCTTCTTGGTGGAGAAGGGACAGAATTGGAATGGCTCTGGAAAACTGGGTGCCTTAATGTCCAGCCCCGCTGGCCCCAGGGTTGGCTTTGAAGGAACCAGAGACATGGTCAAGGTACCAGCTTGTGGCTGAGTCAGGAGTGGAGGTTGGTTTGTGTTTGGGCCAAAGGTCTATGGCTGCTTCAAGGCTCAGGATGGCTCAATCCATGGCTAGGCTGGGGGTTAGGAGGGGTCAGTCTGCTGGGTTAGAGGGTCGGTCTATGGCTGGGTTAGGGGGTCAGAGGGGTCAGTCTGGCTGGGTTAGGGGGCCAGAGGGCTCAGTCTGGCTGGGTTAGAGGGCCAGAGGGGTCAGTCCAGCTGGGTTAGGGGTTGCAGGGGGGTCAATCTTTGGCTGGGTTAGGGTAAGGATTTGGTCTATGGTGGGGACAGGATCCATGCTCTGTGGTGTCCACAGCCTGGTCACTGCCTCAAGCCTTTTCTCTTTGGGCCCCAGGTAAGCACCCGGGGTACCTCAAAGCCCCACCTCCCTGGGCGGCCCTTGCGCACAACTCACCAAGGAAGGACACGCAGACTTTGCAGAAGGTATGGAACTGGAACTTGCTGGCGGCCTCCAGCAGCGTCTTGGCATTGGCCGCGTCGATGGTCAGCGAGCCCGTGTAGACGAACTCCAGGAGCAGCTCCAGGACGTCTGCGCGGAGGTCGGGCAGGCTGAGCTCCAGCTTGTCGCGGCTGTCCCGCTCCCGGGGAGACCTAGGCACAGCAGACCAGAGCCTTCTCAGCTCCCGGCCCCGCCAGGCCCCCCGCTCCCCAGCAGGGTGAGGCCTCGCTTCCTTCCCTTCCAGCCTCAGTCACGTGCTTCTCTTTGGGGGATCAGAAAGCAGGGCACACCTGACCCCGGGGACCCAGCTCCGCATCTGCAAGAGAAGAGCGTGACCCGGAGGGAGCCCGAGGGGCAACAGAAAGCCCTGTTGGGTGCTAGTCTGCCTTTCATGCAAAAAAGGGGGCGAACCAAAGAGGATGAGTCACACGGATGGAGATGAGGGACAGGTTGGCTCCCCAGGGAAACAATACACTTTGGGACCCGCCGCCGGGGCGGGGCAGGGAGCCTCGGGCAGGGCAGCGGCCACTCTCTTCAGGCTGCCTTCCGCGGACGGAGGGGAGACAGCGGGGAGCAGGTGAGGCCAAAGGTAGGGCGGGGCAGGAGAGGCTGGGGTGGGGGCGGCAGGAGAGGCCCGGGTAGGGGGACAGGAGAGGCGAGGGGTGGGGGGCCCGGGAGAGGCCCCGGGGGCTCCCTCAGGGAGGCGCCGCTGCCCAGACCCTCCTCCCCCGCCCAGCCCAGCCCCCAAACATATTGTTCCCTGTTGGGCACAGCAAAGGAAGCCTGTCATGATATTGCTTGGAAACGGAAGACGAGACGAGATAGACGGACAGAATGGTTAGAGCCAGGAGGGGCAGGGGGAGCGACCCTCTCCCTCTGCCACAGGCAGCCAGCAGCCATCCATCCCGCGGGGCCTCGCCTGGGGTCTCGGGGCAGCGCCTGGGCCTGTGTGTGAGCTCGTGCTGGTGAACCTGGGGGGGATGCTGGGAGAGGGGGCACGTGGGGATGGGGGGAAGGGAGGTCTGTCAGGGTTCGAGGGACAGACAGCGGGACAGAGGGCATGCCGCCCGTGGGGGCCTAGCAGGCACCAGCACCAATCCTAGAGAGGACCTAAAAGACAGAGACAAAAAGAAAACCCCAGCCCCAGCCGAACCAGTGAAGTCGGTGATGTGCCGGCAGGAGGAGGAAGCAAAGATGAGGTGGGTTAGGAGACATGTGAGTCTTCAGGAAGAACAGGCCCACCCCACCTCCCAGAAGCCATCAGGTTGAGCCTGGCAGATGCCCAGGGCAGGCCAGGCAGCCGTTCTCTGCCCTCTTGGTAGGGGGAACACACCGAGGCCCAAGCCCGGGCAGGGACTTGGGCTGGCCACATTGTTGGGAAAAGGCGGGGGTCTGGCCTGGTGTGACCCTAGGCCCCCCAATCCCTGAGAGGCTGCAGTCTCACTGGCTCACACTCTGCCCCACCGCCCAGTCTGGCCCTCTCCTGTGGCCGAGCTGGCTGCTGGGGCAGGCTTCCAGGGTGGGTGGGTTGCTGGACTGGGTGTCAGGAGTCCAGGGTCAGCCAGTGACTTGCTGAGAGATCACTGGGACGGCCTTTGCCTGCCCTTCCCTCCCTGGGCTCCTCTCCTGTAAAGCATGAGGGGTTTGACTAGACAGTTTTTCAGGTCTTTTCCAGCTCTGATGTGCTGTGATTCTAGGTGAAGGAGGCCAGAGACACCCCCAGCCCTGCCATACTGCCTGAAGTTCTACCATTACAGCGGCCTCTTGGGAGCTCTGGAGGCCAGGTCATTGGAGATCATGCACACTAGTCACCCTGTGAGTCCATGGTGCTTTCCCCCAAGGCCCTCTATCACCACCAGGGACCGAATAGTTACAATCACAGAACCCCAAAGATGGAAGGAATCGACAGAGCAGGAATAGAACTGAAAAACTCACCCTCATGAAATGACTCATTCTGTTCAAGTCCCAGACTTGTTCCCTATAACCTTAATTTCTGCTCAGGGGCTCTAGGAGACCTAAGGTAAACAAAGGGAGGAAAGTGCCTGATTGCCCTCAGTGAATCTAATCCACTGGCCCCACCCCGAGGGTCATAGCCCCCCAAATCTAGAGCTGGCCAGCCCCCAAGAGGGAGACAGAGGCCCAGGGAGTTGGACTGAGTGCCAGAGGAGGGGTTTGAGCCCGGGGGCACTGTGCTCTCCTGGGCATCTGGCCTCTCTTCCTGGATGACTACAGGAAGGGCTAGGGGGAGCAGGAGAGGTGCCCAGAAAGGCAGGATAGGTGACTCCGTTTTCAAAAAAAGGGGGAAGGACTAAAGTGAGATTGCATTGATTTCCTTGAAAAAAATCTAGAGCATATTATTAAAGGGGTGGCTAGTGACCCTCTTGAAAAGGAAGCAGTGAACACAGAGAGCCAACTAAGCTTCAGGCCTTGAGGCAGCTAGATGGTGCCATAGTGCCTAGAATACTGGGTCTGGAGTTAGGAAGATGTAAGTTCAAATCTAGCCTCGGACCCATCCTTGCTGTGTGACCTTGGGCAAGTCACATAACCTCTGCCTCAGTTTCCTCATCTGTAAAATGGAGACGACATATGCACCTACTTTCCAGGATTGTTGAGATGATATTTAGAAAGCACTTGGCAAATTTTAGTGTGCTATATAAGCAACAACAACCATCGTTATTGTTATTTATTATTATTATTGAGATATTGACCAGAACAGGTTAATGTTATCACTGGTCAAATCATACGGACTTCAGTGGCTTTTTTACAGGATTTGTTTTTCAGAGTCCTTCTATGGACACAGAATTAAGGTTAAGGTCATAGGTTTTAGAGCATTTAAAGTCCTCATTTTACACACGAAGAAACAGAGTTGGCCAGAGCTTCCGTAATACACCGACGGGCTCCTCTCACGGCCGCCTTGGGAACAGAATGGAGATAGGGGATCTGGATGGCGGCACCATGAGCCTGATTCAGAAACAGCTGATAGACCAAGTCCAGCAAGTCCTGCCAGAGGAATCGATGCCAGTCCAGATGGTGGTCACCAGGGAGGGACCTGGGGCTCACCTGTAGCTTTATCAGTGACTCAGTTAAGCCCAGCTCCAGGGGATGTGAAGCTGTCTAAAGCACACAGCCAGGACCATCTGACCATGTAGATCTGGAGTGCCTCATGTTAGGGAGTAAGCTGGTGAGCACCCAGGAGAGGGGACCCCATGGGGGCGGGGTGAGGGATGGGCTCCAGGGCCCCACAGAGGGATGCACGCCACCACAGGGGTGAGCCTCACGTCCATTTGGACCAGGCAGGTGGAGTGCGGAGCAGCAGCGAGGCAGATTCCAGGCAGCAGAAAGCTTCCGAACAAGGAAGAGCTGTCCAACAAAAGGAAGTAGTGAGCTCCTAGTCACTGGGGGCTCAGCCCTGGGAAGCACATGTGGGCATGCAGAGGTCAGCTTGGAGGTGCCTGGAAACAACCCACAGTGGCAGGGGGCAGGTGTCCAGAGGAGGGGGCAATGAGTGACCTCAGAGTGGGATCACAGCCACAACAGGCATCACGGGGCTTACACCAAATTGTGCCTCGTGCCCTGCCAGGGTTGTGGGGCATTGGCTCCTAGCCATCCCGCTTAGCTGGGGCACCTCCTGAAGATGCTGGTGGGGTATTAGATTGTGAATGGGCCTCTTGGGAGTGGGGCAAGCATTGGGAGAAGCAGGCAGTGCAGGACGACCCACCAAGAGCCTACTAGGGCCTCTGGGCTCTGCATCACTCCATAGGAAAAACTGGGAGATGGAGGTGACTGAGGACACCACTCCTCAGCATGTCCTGGCATCCCTTTGTTGTGTAGGGGTCTCTCTGTAGCACAGCCCAGGGATCCCAGGAAGGCAGAGAGCATCCAGGGGCTCTCAGGGCACTGGTGGCTGAGCTAAGATTGGGTACAACAAGGACAGACCAGCCTATACGAGTGGCTGGTGTTTGTGGTGTGGAACCGACTCTCCTGCTGGCTTCCAGGTCTGGTGCTTCCATGTGTGATGAGTTCAAATGAACTTTGTGATGGGCCTTCCCGTGGGCTTAGGACACTCCCCATGGCATGGACTTCTCGCTCTATCCCTGTCTCTCAAGACCAAGCCAAGAGGGTCAGTGCAGGGCGTGGCCCAACTCCAGGCAGGGCTCTGGGCCAGAGACCCACAGAGGGGCAGACCCTTGTAAGGGGAAGGCTGAGCATAAATCAAGGCCTCAGTTTCCTCACCTGTAAAGGCAGGCTGCTTGGTTTCCCTCAGGATGTCCTCCACGATCACCTCTGCTGTGCCCACCATTAGGGCTCCCATTGGAGTTAGCATGGTGCTGGGTGCTGGAGGCCCAGAGACAGATGTGACCAAGTCCCCACCTGCCAAGAGTGGGGTGGGGCAGGGTTTTGGCTCAGTGTTCTTGGAAGTTCCTCTGGCTTTGCCATTCAATGCTTTTGTGAATCATTGACCGCTTTCAGAAACCACCAAGTTATGAAAAGATGTTTTTTGTTCAGGGAAAGATTTAATTCATTGTGTGGGCTCTTTAAAGATCATGTGACATCAATTTACATGTTTAATTAAATGGCATGATTAGAGTTGAGCAAAAATGTAGTTTCTTTTTCAGATGAACACCCCATCTTTGGGCTTGGGTGGTTGGCTCTTCAGATGGCCATGGTACATACATGTCTGTCTGCATATGCGTGCTGATACATGTACATGCCCCTCCAACACGAAGGCACCTGATGACCCTGGGGTTCCCCTTCCTTCTTCATGGATGCACTCAGCTGAGCATTGCTCTAGACTCTGGACCGGGGGACCTCCTGCTTCTTCCTGGGAGGCCCTGACTGGGGCTCAAAACTTCTGTACTTTTGTCCTCTCTATGAGACCTTTGGCCCTCCTGCACAAAAGGCGCTTCGGCTTTCCCAGCCCCCTGCTCCCTGGTCATCTCTGAACATGGCCTGGCTCTCCAAGCCAGGAAGGGCAGCCTGGGATACCCATGCTGGGCGCAAGGGTCCTTTTTGCAGCCCTGCTTTGACCTTTCCCCTTGGTGGGCCTAGAACCTGGCTGTCCGTTCATCTCATGCTTCTCACACTGGAGAGGCTGGAACCACACTTTCTCCTGGAGTGCTGTCACTGACCTTACTGGCTGTCCTCAGGCAGAGCGACCTCTATTTGGTCAAGCCTCCAGGGCTCAGATTATTCCATTCCTTGGCTCTTCATGCTTTTCTCCTCCTCTTGCCAACCCCCAGTCTGGGTCCAGTTCCCTCCTTGGGAGCCTCTGGTCTTCTTTCCTGGTTATTCCTTCCCTTGGGTCAAGGGTCCTGAATAAACCCCAGAGCAGAGGAGAGGGAGCCTCCTTGAGACCCTGAAAGCAGCTGGCCCCCTAGCGCTTCTAGTAGAAAGCTAAGCAACAGGCCCCTCCCCACAGAGCTTACCTGCCAGGGGCTTCCTGAACCCTGACCGGCAGCTTGGTGCCTCATCTGCCTGGATGGGACCCCCAACTTGGGGGGTAGCTTCAGGGAGCACAGCCTCCTAAAGCAACCTCAGGGGGCCTTATCTAGAAGAGTTCAGGCCTCCCAGCCTCTTTGATGGGGCCTATATGCTAGGTCCAAGCTGCTGACCACCTTCTTCCATGTCCCTTAGGGTACTCAGAAGTGCTCAGTAATTCTGACTTGGCTCCTGGGTTCCAGTGGAGACAAGTATCCATAGTGACCTATTTCCCCAGGCAGGACCAGAGTGTCCCCATAAACTGGGCACTGTGTCAGCTCACCTGGCATCAGGTGAGTGCCTCCTTGGCACATGGGGGACAACTGGATGACCCTAAACCCCAGAGACCTCAAAGACAGAGTGTGTACAACCTGGGTCTCATTGAGACCTGCGTCTCATGGCAAGATTTTGCCTCCAGGGTAGGTCTGGCCCAGAGCTCAGTCCTGGGGACTGTCTTCCCTTTCAGTGCCTCGTTCTGGCCTCCAGGATGGGGCTGGGTTCCATGTTCCATCTCCAGGGATGGGGCCAAGCTCCATGGTCTGGCTCCAGGGATGGAAGTCAAGCTCCACATTCTAGTTCCAGGGATGGGGCCAAACTCCATGGTCTTTTTCCAGAATGGAACTAAGCTCCATGGGGTTGAGCTCCATGATGTGTTTCTAGGATGGGGCCAAGCTCCGTGTTCTGGCTCCAGGGATGGGGGCCAAGCTCCACAGTCTGACTCCTAGGATGAAGGTGAATTCCACAGTCTGGTTCCGGCGATGGGACCAAGCTCCACATTCTACCTCCAGGGATGGAGGACAAACTCCACATTCTAGGTCCAAGGATAGAGATTGAGTTCCATGGACTCCTCCAGGAGATGGCCAAACTCCATGTTCTAGCTCCAGGAATAAGGGTTGAGCTCCATGGTCTCATTCCAGGGATGGGACCTAGCTCCATGTTCTAGCTCTAGGGATAGGGCCAAGCTCCATGGGGTTGAGCTCCATGGTCTATCTCTGGGATGGGTCTGAGCTCCACATTCTAGCTCTAGGGATGGGAGTTGAGCTCCATGTTCTAATTCCAGGGATGGGGGCTGAGATCTATCTCCAGGATGGGGCCAAGCTCCACATTCTAGCTCCAGAGATGAGGGCTGAGCTCTATCTTCAGGGATGGGACTGAGCTCCATGTTCTAGTTCCAGAGACGAGTTGAATTTCATGGTTAATCTCTAGGATGGGGCCAAGCTCCACATTCTAGTTCATGAGATGGGGGCTGAGCTCCATGGCCTATCTCCAGGATGGGGCCAAGCTCCATGTTCTAGCTCTAGGGATGAAGGTTGAGCTCCATGGTCTGGTTCCAGGGATGGGACCAAGCTCCATGGTCTGGTTCCATGGATGGGACCAAGGTCCGCATTCTAGCTCCAAGGGCAAGGGTTGAATTCCATGGTCTGGTTCCAGGGATGGGACCAAGCTCCACATTCTAGCTCCGGGATAGAAGTTGAGTTCCATGTTCTACTTGCAGAGATACGGGTCGACCTCCATGGTCTGTCTCCAGCCTGGGACCAAGCCCCACATTCTGGCTCCAGGCACAGGGGCCAACCTCCTCCAGGATAGGGCCAACCTCCACATTCTAGCTCCAGGGAAAAGGGTTGAGCTCCATGATCTGGTTCCAGGGATGAGACCAAGCTCCATATTCTAGCTCCAAGGACAGAGGCCAAGCTCCATGTTCTAGCTCCAGGATGGGTCCAAGCTCCATGTTCTAGCCCTAGGGATGGTAGTTGAGTTTCACGGTCTAGCTCTAAGGATGAGGGCAGAGCTCTATAGGAATAGGGCCAAGCTCCATATTCTAGTTCCAGTGACAGGAGTCAAGCTCTATGGTCTATCCCCAGGATGGGACTAAGCTCCACATTCTAGCTCCAGGGACGCTGAGTTGAGTTCTCTGGTCTATCTCCAGGATGGAGTTAAGCGCCACATTCTAGCTCCAGAGACAGGCGCTGAGCTCTAACTTCACAGATGGGTCCGAGCTCTATGGTCTAGCTCTAGACTCCCTTCCCAGGGAGCCTCTGGTTCTGGTGCCCAGCCTCTGGCTTCCTCAAGCTCAAACTCTCTGCTCTAGTCAGGCCATTTCGCTACCTGCCCCTACCACAGCCAGTTCACACTCAATTGTGCTTGTTTATTTACACAATTCCCTCTGGCTGAAATGCCTTCCTCTTGCCCTAGGTCTGCTCAAAGTCTTCCTCCCTAGGAAGCCTTCCCTGGCTGCTCCAGCCCAGATCGTGCTGGTCTCCTCTGACCTCTGGGAGCAGCAACACCAGCACTTGCCTACTCATCCCTGAGACCATCGTGACACAGCCAGCAGGACAAGCCGTCCTGCCCCATGTCCTCAGGCTTTCTCAGGCCTTCAGGGGGAAGAAGAGTCCCTGGATCCCAAGCACACAGGGATGAGGTGGACAGAGACTAGCGGCTCTAGGAGGGTCATCCTGGGAGACTTAAGACTCACTTGATCAGCAGGAAATGCAGTTGACTGGGGCCCCTGGAAGGAATTACCCATGTCTGCCAGAGCTCTGGGCCCACTGGTCCTCCAGTCTGATCCAACTTCTCTCCTAGCAAAGGCAGCCTCTGAACCACAGCATTGCCCTAGAAATGCCTTCTGGGGCTACACCTCCTTTTTCAGGGGTTCCTGTCAGCCTTGAGAATCAGAGCCCATCAGAGCTGGAAAGGACCCTGCAGGTCACTGGGCATGGCCCCTTTGTTTTCTGAAGAAGGACCAGAAGGCCCATGTAGCAGAGGTGATGTGTCCTCCAAGACCAGCCCCACCCCAGCCCTTTGGCCTGGTCTTCTGAAAGAGACTTCTCTCTGGCATCCTTACCTCCTCTTTCCCCAGACTCATCTGGCTAGATACCACTCCCAGAACATCACTGCTGGGCTCTTGAATGGACAGTGGCCTATCAGATCAAGTCCCAACTCCCTTACCTGGTTCTAGAAGGGCTCCAGTCATTGTTGAAGGGGAAGGGGCAGATGGGAGATTACCTAGGCTGTAGAAACATAGTCTTTGAGGGAGGGAGAGGGAGAGGAGTCAGGAAGTAAGAAGCCAAGGGATGGGAGGATGGACAGATGGAGAGAGACAGAAGGAGAGGAGGGCAGTTCTAGCTGGAGGTCCTGGTGACCCCTCTACTCCAGGGCTCCTATCCAAAGCAGAATTTGTTAACATCCTCCCTGGACCACTGACTTCCAAGAGTCTCCTTTTCTCTTGTGGGCACCATCATGTCATAGCCTTGGAGTCATCCTCATCTCTTTCCCCTCCCTCATCTCTCATGTCCAGGCCTTTGACAAGTCTTACTGACCTGACCTCCACAGCCTCTCTTGTATCTGACACCTTCTCTCCACTCCTTGGGCCATCAGCCTCCGTCAGCCCATCACCCTCATTACCCTTCACCCAGACTGGTCTAATAATCTCCTGCCTCCAAGGCATCCTGCACAGAGCTACAGATTGGATCTTCCTAAGGTCTGGCTCTGACCAAGTCATTCCTGGGCTCAAGGTGCTATAGGGGATCCTACCGCCTCCAGGATCAAACACAAGCTACATTCGTTGCCCTTAGAATCCTCCACAGGCTGGATCCAGCCATCCTTTCTAGTGCTTAGCACAGGGCCTAGTATGTGGTAAGCACTTAAAAAAGCCTTCCTTCTCTCCTCTCCTCTCCTTTCCTCCCCTGTCCTCCCTTCTCCTCTCCTCTCCTCTCCTCTCCTCTCCTCTCCTCTCCTCTCCTCTCCTCTCCTCTCCTCTCCTCTCCTCTCCTCTCCTCTCCTCTCCTCTCTTCCCCTCCCCTCCCCTCTCCTCCCCTTCCCTCCCCTCCCCTCCCTTCCCCTCCTCTCTCCTCTCCTCCCTTCCTTCCTTTCTTCCAATTAGGGCAGGGACCTTAAGGAGAGAGCATGCTTTCTCTCTCCTCAAATTACTCAGCATCCACTCATCTTTGTACATAAATGTAACCCCCTGGAGGGCAAGGACTAATTCATTGCTGCCTGTGTTTCCCTAGGGCCAAGCACAATCTTTTACACAGTAGGAGCTGGATAAACGTTGGCTGAAGGGGGAAGAGTGGAGGGAAGGGATGGGGAGGGGAGGAGAGAAGGCCCAGCACCAGAGTTCCCCCTCCCAGTCAGACAGAAGAAAGAAATAGTCCAGCCCTCCTTGGGGATGGGCCAGCTCTGCCCCCTACTGAAATGTGGATAATGCCATGGCAGAATGACATTAGAGGAAAGTCACATATATCCACAAGAAACAGGAATGTAGAGCTTAGCTCAGGACACAACCATGTGGAAAGGAGACACTGGCCAACGGGCCATCCTGAAATAAAAGGCAGTCACTGGGGCGTTAGCTGGAGGCTGGCAGCATGTTCTGGGCCCGGCGTCTGTGGGGAGGGTGCTGTAAGGCAAACGTCCAGTGGCATTAATGTGCTGACGTCGGGTCAAGGGGACTGGTGAGACTGGGCTCCCCCCTGCTACTCTCACTGTCCAGGAGGGCCCCAAATAGTGGCTGCCTACAATCCTCTGCCAAGACAGGAAGGACAGGAATCCAGAAGTCAATAGGGATGGATAAAAACTATTTGCATGCACGCAAGAGGGTCAGTCTGCTAGAACTATCAGAGGATGGGGCAGGAGGCAGAGGAAGAGCAGGTGGCATCGAGTGAGTGATTGATGCTCAAGAGGGAGGGGTTGGCCTGCGTCCTGATGCTCAATGGGCACCATTGGTGGTGGAGAAACCTTGGTGCCCATCCTCTGACTCCCAGGCTGGGCCTAGGGACAAAGCCGTCCCACCCCTTGGGACCTGGCCCAAAGTGCTCATGGGATGAGCAGTGTCCTGAGGGCCAGTGCAGAGAGAGGTAGGAGGAGGTGTAGGTGAGTGTGATGTGGTCCCTTGGGAGTGAAGACAGTCCCCCTTCTATTCTGGGGTCTGGCCCCTCGAGACTTGGGCTGCTTTGGGGAGTGAGGTGCTTGCCTTCAGCTGAATTAGGCAGAGTGGCAACAACTGCCTGTCAGAGTCTGAATCTGAGTCTGAGTGAGTGATGGGAGATGCTGGGAAGGGATGGATTGGAGGCGGGGTAGGGCCCCCGCTGAGGAGGCGGACAGCGTGGCTGCTGGCTCTGGGAGAGGAGAGTCACTCTTCGGGACCTGCAAGAGAGGGGGGAGAAAAGCCACACAATGCGTCCTACAGAGGAGTAGACCAGATCGCGGCTGGAGGGGAGCAAACCTTTTGATCAGGTCCTTGAGATACAAGCTGCAGGAAGCTACCACATTTTGGTGGACTTCAAACACTTTGCCGTCAACAATAATTTTCAGGTCTGTGAACTCTTTCGTTTTCCGCTGCTGGTTCAACTCCTTCAACATTTCTGCAGAACAGAGAAGACAGACAGGCCAGGTCCCATTAAGGTAAAGGGTCGGCGGCTGCATGGGGGGGGCTTTGCTTCTGATTTTTTTGGGGGGAGGGGGTCAAGAAGTCGAGAAATCAGAAATACTGGACACTGTTTCTTGGCAACACTGACTCAACACTGACGGTCAAAAGGAGTCACAGACAGAAGGTGTCAGACAAGCAGCAACAGGAGGAGCCAGGGAGGTGGGAGACCCCCCAGAACCATCACTTTTAAAAAGCAAAACAACAACAAACCACTTAAATTTGAAAAGATAAAAAATAAACAAGGTTTCCACACAGATAAATCAGAAGCACAGAGGTGTTCATTTTCATGGATAGTTGAATTCACAGCCAGTCCTCACCCAATGTGGCAGCATTTCTTGCACCAGATGGGCATGATTGCAATGGGTTGGGTACCTGGTCAAACAAGATGTGAGGATGCGATGGGGACTGGGGATGGTACAAAGCCAACGTGGCTCATGGGCAAGCAAGGCAGGGGCAGCTGGCAAAGGGATCACCTTTCCCCTATAGCCAAGCCCACTAGAGCCACCACCACTGGCATCCCTGGGTTTACGTGATGTTCTGGGGTAGGGTTCTCCTGCATCTTCTCCCATTTCTCAAGGGTGCCTGAGGTGTGGACTTGGACCCTTTTTGGTTCTTAGCTCAAAGGTATCCTTGAGTCTGCAGTTTGAATGAGCCCTGAAAAACTCTGCAGTGGAAGAGTGGGAATGAAGGATCAAAGGAGGAGAGGAGTGGGGCAGCAGTACCTACCTCTGCCTATCCACAGCACAGAAAAGCAAATATTTGCCTGCAGGTCTCTGGCTCAGATGAGGATGTGGCCTGAGCACCCTCCCCCAGGGAGGCTAAGGCATCCATCTTGGAGGCTTTCCCCCAAACAAGTGGGAGAGGCCCTGCCTGGGAGGAGGGTGGGAGGGAGACTCAGCTGCCCCAGGGTGGTTTCAACCATTGAAGCTTGTATTGTAGCAAATGGTCAGAGGCCAAGATGTGGTGGGATGGATGTCCACAGCCTTGTTCTCTTTCATCTCTCCTACCCAGTAACTAAGTCCTATCAATCCTCATGGAATCAGGGTTTGAATGTGACTTTCTCCACCTTCCTGATGTCATGTCCTCTTTGAGAATGAAGGACAAACAAGAGACTCTCCTATCCTCTGGTCTTTCCCTGTCCATATAGGGTATAATACTCTTACCTGTGGGTGCTCTACCAAAGGAATGCAAATTTTGATTGCTGAAACCTCACAAGATATCTTGAGGTTTATGCGGTAGACTTCTTTCTTAAGCACCAAGCCTTCAACCCAAATTACTTGGGCTCTCATTGATCCAACTAATAAGTCCCAGCCCAAGCCCCACCTGGCCATTTTGGGGCCCTTATGGCTCAGAGTGAATGTAAATAGCTACTGTTTCTGTTTTGGCCAGAAACCCTGAGCTTCTTCCCTTCCCATTGATTTTTTTGACTACATAAAAGAGGCCATTCTTTGCCTTGTTTCTTACCTAACCTTAATGGCTGAAAGGGCTTGCCTTTGTCAAAGTGACAACCTGTGTTGGTAAGCAAAATGGGCTCCTTAGCACTTAGTGCCCTTGAAGAGTTTGGCTTTTGTTTGCTTTGAGTAATGCTAAACCCCAGGCCCAAACCCCTATTAGGTGTGGAACCTATGTGGGTGTGGATTGGTGACTGGGGTGGGACCCAAGGTGGGGCTGGCTAAGGGGAGGTGCTAACTCCAGAGCCATGCCCCATTAGGTGTTAACCTAACCTATGTGGATGTGAACCTCCCAGGGTCCTAAGGGGAGGGGCTAACTCAAGAACCTATCATAGCAGCCTGAATTCTGGTCATTCAGATAATGTTTGATGACATCTGAAGCCTTATAAGAAGGACAGAGCCATTTGTGCGGGGCTCTTGAGATGGTGTTGATGAAGAGACTCCGGGCAGCTGTACCTAAGGAGCCCTCCAGCTTGTAAACCTGGATGCTGAGACTTTGTTGAACTCTGGTAACTATGTATTGGGATTTGAATCAGACAAAGTCTGTCTGTTGATGTTTGTAATTTGTTTGTATTTTGCTCTGAAGTTCAGTGCACTGGTATTTTTCCCCTGAACTAAGTGAATTGTATTTGTGTGCTGAATTAAAGTAAGCATGTCAACCCCTTCCCCCTGCTTTCCTTAGTTAAGCAGATCAAAAGAACCTGTGTTTTTGCGGCAGTGCTGGCAGCTTTCTGAGTGCTGGCTGTGGGTGGGTCTTACACCTCCACAGAAGCTGCTAGCCAGATTGTGGAAACACAACCTTAACTAAATGGAAAGACCTTAGATTAAAAAGGCCAAGGTCTCCTGCTGCATCCTGGGCCATCTCCAATCTTGTCCTGATCCATATCTGGCCACTGGACCCAGATGTCTCTGGAGGAGAAAGTGAGGCTGCTGACCTTGCACAACTCTCCCCCACTTAAATCCAATTCATTGGCAAGTTATGGCATCACCTTCCTGATATCATGGTCCTCTTTGAGAATGAAGGACAAACCATGACAACAGTATAGGGCTGGCCCTCCTGGTCTCTCACTTGGATTTTGTACACACCTTCTATTGGTCTCTCCAGTCTTTCCCCTCTCTATTCACCCTCCACAAACTGCCAAGATGAACCCCCTAAGCCACAAGTCTCATCTCCTCATTTCCTCACTCAAAATCCTTCAGAAGCTCCCAAGGTTAAGTGACTTGCCCAGGGTCACACAGCTAGTAAGTGTCTGAGGCTGGATTTGAATTCAGGTCCTCCAGACTCCAGGGCTGGTGCTCTATCCACTGCACCACTGAGCTACTCCAGAAGCTCCTTTTTGCCTGGGGCAGAGGGAGAGACCAGCACATTCCTTCTGTACAATGGGAATGTTGAGCCAGATGACCTCCAGGGTGCTTTTACCTGAGAGTCTAGGAGTCTGCCTGGCTAGCTCCCCCACCCACTCCCCACCCACCATGTACCCATTGTCCCATGTGTCACAATCCTGGGCTTGTTTGCCTTCCCTCCTTCTCTGCTCTGAGCTTTCTTCCCGTACCTCTTCCACCTATTAAAACCCAACTCATCCTTCAAGGCCTTGCTCTAGGACCACCTCCCCCTTGAAGCTGGCCTTGCTGCTCCAGCTGCTCCAAGAGTGACTCTTCGGTCCTTGATCTCCCACTTGGTCCCCCTCCCAGGACTTGGTATCACAGTTATTTCTCTATATGTCTTCTTTCTCCTGGCACAACGTGAGCTTTCTCTCTTGTCTCCCTCACAATGACCAGCCCAGGCCCTCACACATAGAAAGTATTCATGGGCGCCTAGCTCAGAGGCCTTTGAGGCCAGCCCCTTCATTTTACAGATGAGGAAACTGAGGCCCAAAGAGGGGAAATGACTTCCTTAAGGTCATACAAGGAGCAAGCATCAGGGTGGGATCTGAACCGAGGCCCCTGGACTCTAGAGCCAGGGGTCACTATGTGGCTGCATCCACTATGATGGCTAACAATCCACTGTTCTCAGGCTCTCTTTCTGCTTTCTGACGACCAGCTGGGCAGCCACCTCTGACCAAGGAAAATGCAAAAGAGAGCTGGGTCTCCTGCAGCCCTTTCCACTTATGGCAGGAGAGAGGGAGAGGAGGCTAGGACTCACTTCCTTTACCTGGCAGTTATTTAATAGTGACATCTCTCTCTCTCTGTGGGGCTGAACCATTGTTGGATTGGCCTTCTCATGAAAATGAGACCAAAAGCCCAAAAAAGCAACAGCTCAAAGGAGGGCATCTGACCAGCTCTCCAAGGAGTTGGCCAGGTCAGTTCTGCCTGTGGTCAAAGGCAATAAAACCATGGTGAAGGCATTTTCCTGACCCCTCCAGGTTCCTGAGAAAGCAGGTTGCATGGACATGACTTGCCCAGGGCATTCAACGCAAAAACAGATGCCTTTAGCCACTCAGGCCAGACCAATGCCTCAGAAACGTGATAAGAGAGAAGGCTTTGGAAATGGCACCATTGCAAACCGTGAAACTGACTCTGACTTACCAGAGATGAAAGGACTAGCCACTCATTTAATTCTGCATGCAACATGGCCATCAGTGAGTTAGAGAAAAGAGCAAAACCAAGACAAACTAGAAAAAAGGATAGAGATGAGAAGATACTGTGAGAAATTGCAAACAGGTCCAACCTGGCCAATTCAAACTGGCTTTCATTGTCCCCAAAAAGGAAATGGATAAAGGAAGAGACATTGACTCTGATCACCAACATTTCCTAAAGAAGTTTAACTGATATAAAGTATTCATCACTATGAAGAGGCCAGAGAGTGGAGAAACAGCCACCACTTAACCTTGTAGCCAAGCAGAAATACATGGCAGCTGATGGAAACAACAGTTTAGTGTGTAAATGACTTTACAAAACATGGGGAAAGATAGAAAATTTCTAGTAAAACTATTTCAGAAAAGACTGAAGAGTGAACAAAGGGAAAACAAGCCTGCAAAGGACGTGCTATTTGATCTAACTAGGGCAAATCATCCTAAGAGTAATAGGTGAAACTAGGAGGTCAGCAAGTAGAGGAAAAAAGGAACAGATCTGCCTGAGTATTCTCATCATCAATGATGGTCGAGCCCCAATGTTCTGGTGCTAATATGTCAGTCCCAGATGATGTGGAATAGGAGGAAATGGATGTATTTTTACCCAACAAGCGTTGATGTGGCACCTTCTGTGTGCCAGCCACCATGCTCCTCCTCTCTCCATCCTTCTGTCCGCCATGCCTCTTCCTTCTTACCTCCTGCTCTTGGAATCCCTAGTTTCACTGGGGCTTTAGCAAGGCACTACTTTCTGCATGATGCTTCTCCTGGTCCTCCTTGCAACTTCCTGCAAGATTCTCTTTTATCTGTTTTTTATTTGTCTATACCCCTCATAGGTGTAGACAAGACAGATTTTTTTTTTGCATACTGTCTCACTCATTAGAATATGAACTTCTTGAGAGCTGACACTATCTGGATTTTGTCTCAGTATTTCCTGTGCTTAGCCATGCATTTTAAGAGGTGGAGGGGCATCTAAGAATAGGGAGAGGGCCCCTCTCCTTCTGCCCTAGTCAGCCCTCCCCTTGAGGATTGTGTTTAGGTCTGTCACCACCACAGTGGAAGGAAGACCATAGCTCTCCTCTTGGACTCATCTTCCCCTCAGCTGTCCCAATGAACTTCCTTCATGCCCAGGTCTGACCAGATCACCCCAGCTGCAACCAACTCTGGTGGCTACCTGTTGCTGTAAAGATCCAACCCAAAATCCGGTGTGGCATTGAAAGCCCTTCCCAGCTTGACCCCTTCCTACCTCTCCAGCCTTCTTCCTGGATGGAAAGTGATGTCAGAAGGAAAGCACTGGAAGGTGGGGGTGGAGTGGGGAAAGGGGAGATTTGAGCCGAATTTTAAAGGACGCCAGGGAAGTCCGAAGAAAGAAGTGATTAAGGAGGGATGATGGCATCAGTAAAGAAGCATAAGGACTGAGACCAAGAAGTCAGATTTGGTGATTAAAAGATCATTGGTGACACTGGGGAAAGGAGTCAGACCAGCTTGGTGGGGCTGGATGCAAGTTGTAGAGGGCTGAGAAGGGAGAGGGGGGAGAAGATGCGGAGGCAAAGGAAGCATGGGTTGTCTAGGAGTTGATCCATGAAAGGGAGAAGAAGACGCTAGCTTGAGGGGATGGTGGGTCTAGTGAAGGTTGTTAAGGATGAGGGGATGTGGGTGTTGGTAGGCAGCAGGGAAGCAGCTCTTACGTAGGAGAGGCTCAAGCTGAGGTGGGGGAGGAGGATGGAGGCTGTGCGCTTCTGGATTCAGCCTTGGAAAGGAGAAGGGCCGCAGGGACTGGAGGGAAGGAGAGCAGGAGATACTCTGGGTGTGACAAATGGGAGATGGGGCCCTTGGGAGAAGAAGAGCATGTGACAGACAGCCCCTGTTTCCTGTGTACAGTAGGAAGTGAAGTGAGAGAATGAGGAGGGGGTGGTGTAGGAGGCTTAAGGGGAAGACGGAAGACCTGGGACAGACGCCATGGGAAGTGCAGCAGTCACTAGGGAGGAATAAAAGGTCTGGCATGCGGCAGGGAGGATCTTGCTGAGATTCAGTAGGAATTTATAGCTGATTCAGTCAGCCCAGGCAGGAGACTTTCTCCATCACTGGTGACAAGCAAACAGGAGTGAAGGATGCTGATGGCGGAGGGAACCTAGGGTGGGGCCTGGGAAGGAAGGAAGGAAGGAAGGAAGGAAGGAAGGAAGGAAGGAAGGAAGGAAGGGAAGGAAGGAAGGAAAGAAGGAAGGAAAGAAGGAAGGAAGGAAGGAAGGAAGGAAGGAAGGAAGGAAGGAAGGAAGGAAGGAAGGAGAGAAGGAAAGAAGGAAGGAAGGAAGGGAAGGAAGGGAAGGAAGGAAAGGAAGGAAGGGGGACGGAGAGAAGGAAAGAAGGAAGGAAGGAAGGAAGGAAAGGAAAGAAGGAGTTAAGGGGGAAGGAGAGAAGGAAGCAAGCAGGAGGAAATCAACATTTATTGCAAGTGCCAGTGACCTTGTAGGATGATGAGATTCTGGGGAGCATAATGAGGTCCAGATGGGTGCAACTGGATGGAAAATAGAGCAGAGCATGTGGTGAAAAGAACTTATACTAAGATGTTGATGACTGATAGCTGCATACCCTTCTCAGGTACTTGCATTTTTAAAGAGGCCACTGTTCACCCCAAAGATCAGGTGGCACAGCAGATAGAGCACTGAACCTGGAATGAGACTTGAGCTCAAATCCTGCCACAGACATTTAGTAGCTGTGTGACGCTGGGTGTCACTTAACTGCTGTCTGCCTCAATTTTCTCCTCTGTAAAATGAGGATAATAGCCTCTTCCTCCCAGGCTTGTTGTGAGGATCCAATGAGATAATATTTGTAAAGCACTATATACACACTATTATTATCTAATAAAAGTGAGATTAATAAGAATCCTTTGCCTATCTTTGTATTTCAAGCACTTAAAATAGTGCCTGGCACCAAAACAGTGCTTCATCTCTGCTTGCTGATTTGACTTGACGTGGAGTGGCCTCAACAAAAGCAACAAAGGGCTGTAGCCCCTGTGGGCAGGAGAGCCTCCTGTTCACTCCTTGCACAGGTGAAGCCGTATTTAAGGGCTGGAGCGGGATGCTCAGAGGAGGGATGCAGTGAAAGGTCAGGAAGCAGTGGGGTAACCCCCATGCACATCTCTGCCCCCGCCCCCATCCCAAAAGGCTGGCCTCACTGCTCGTCTGCCCTTCCCACGTTGGAATTGGATAAAGGGAGTCTCTTGGGCTGGCTTCTAGGAGAGGAGCAGATGGTGACTTCTTCTGGGTAACCTTGGGGGAGTCATGCTCCTTCTCTGGGCCCCTTTCCCCATCTGATAAATAGATGCGTTTGTTCTATGACTGTCTGAACCTTTGTTCCTACTCACAAAATGGAGTTGATCTGGTGAGCCATTTCCTCTGAAAAAGTCACAAAGGGCTACTGGTGTGACGGGGGGGCTGTGGGACCCTGGGCTGGAGATCTCCAGCTGAGACAACCCTAAGGACCCTTCTGGCTCTGGTATTCTGTGAAAAAGCTTGAGGAATTCTACAAATGTTGCTTTTTCTGTCAAGTGAGGTGTCACAATCATCAATATAAGGCACTTTGGTACTCAGCTCAGGACCTCTAAGTAATTTGCTATAAGCCAGAGTGTCTGTTACTTAGACAGCATCATCACCTTCATAAGTAATGGGCCGTGCCCTGACGCTGAAGACCCCTGAGAAGCCTTTCAGCTTTCAGGTTTTCTCATTCTACCTACCAGCTAGCTCCCAAGTCTATTGGGCTAGATGGCTTCATTCATCGGCTCACCTTTCTCACATATCACAAACCCCTTGGGTGTGAATGAAAGGAGAGAAGACCAGGCAACAATGTGATGGTATAGGCTACAGTCCACCCAGGCAGATGGTGGACACGGATGATGCTTTCCAAAGATATGGAGGAACTTTGACTCTAGACCATGTCTCTTTAGATCATGGTACTCCTCTAGACACTAGAAGCATGTCTCTCTTTGCTATAGGCAGGGCAGCTCCTTGCCTAAAGTCATCTTTTGGGAAATGGAGGAGAAAGTGAGAGGAATTCCCATTCCAAACTGGAACCTGCCTAAGAAGGAGGAATGGGCTGATGGAAGCATCAGGAACTTCTGGAGGCCTAGGGGTTTGCAGTGCACTGGGTACTCTAGATCTCCTGAGGGAGGACGGTGATGATCTCACCATCTTGTGGACTTCCACAGGAGACTGCTAAGGATGCCTTCTGATGACCCCTCTGAAAACAAGCCTGGGGAAAGACAGAGGATCCCTGAGGGTGCCAGCATATAAAAGCATGTATTCTAAAGAAGTGAAGATGTCCACCCAGCTCAGCCTACAAGGGTTGTGCTTGGAAAGTGAGGCACAGAGTGTGTCCTGACTCTTGAAGAAGGAAGGAGAGAGCTGGACTGTCCAGTGGTGCGAATGACTGGCAGGGGAGGACAGGCCAGGGCTGCTGTGTAGGGCGACGTTAGTGGGATGGCCAGACCCCAAGATCCTAGCCACAGCCTGTGCATGACTGCCATGACTGACTACCCTTTACGCCCCATGAGGCTTCCCAAAACTCCGTGAGGAAAAACCAAAAACACCAAAAAGTTTCTTCGGATGTCCCTGGAATGTGCCACTCCAGACACGCCAGCTAAGCCTGGCTCCTGGGTCATTGGGACAGTTACTACGGGAAGTTGGAAAAATCACCTGGACCTATCTTAGCTTACTACTGAAAGCTAGAAGGGGTGAATAACCCATGGGGTCTGGGGAGGGGGCTTACAGTCTCCAGTCCATTGGGCCACACTCAGGACAGAGAGAGCAGCCGCGTGAAGGCTTGGCTGGGACGAGAGTGGGATATCAGGGTGTTGATGGAAGGCCGAGCCCCCTCTTCAGAGGACAGTCTGCTCAGGGCATTGAGGCTTGTGTTGAGTTGGGCCTATGAGTCATTAATCGATGGAGGCATGAGTGTCTTCCAGCTCATTCTTCATGGGTAGTGGGTGATGGGCTGGGATGGGGGCTTTGCATCTAAGCTGCTGGTTTTTCCCTCTCCTGGCAATGTCAAGAGAGGCCTGGGACTGTTCCCATTCACTGGGTGAGAGTGTTGAGGAGGGGAACCCGCTGAAGCCAATTTCAAATCACTTGAACCTGGGTGCATAGGCTGAAGATGTGGGTCTCCAACCCATGGGTGCCATGCTTGGAGGCAGGGCCTCGGGAAGAGCCCTAGATGTGCCTCTCTGGGTCTCAGCCGTTCCCGAGCACCAGGCGCCCCCTGGATAGCGACATCAGGCAGACTCGTTTAGAAGCAGTGCCTGGACCTCCCCTTCCTCCTCCTCCTCTTCCTCCTCCTCCTCTTCTCTATTCACACAGCCATGGCCTGCACCAAGCCTTCATCCCCTCTCACCCAGACTAACTGATCTCTCTGCCTCTAGCCCCTCCTGTCCACCAGCTACCAAAATCATTTTCTCAAAAAATATGCCTCGCCATGTCACTGCCCTTCTCAAAAAGGCATCTTTGTTTTCCTATGTTTCTAGGATGAAATGCAAACACCTTGGCCGGCCTTCAAGGCCCTGTGTAATCTGGAATTCATCAACTAGTCTAACCTCAAGTGTGTTACTGCCCTTCACACAGGAGGCTAGTTTCCTGCCAAGATAGCCTATTGGATAGGCCACCTCCCACCCCTACACCTTTGCCCAAGCTGTATCCCCTCAGCCCTGCCTCTGCCTTCTATTGGGGGACTTTCCCAATGCTCACAGTGGCTAGAGCCTTCCCTTCCTCCAGTGACTTGTGCCTGGACTTGGTTAAGTCAATGAAGGCAAACTCCCTGAGGGCAGGGCCTGTTTCCTTCTAGTCCCTTCATCCCCAGCACTAAGCCCAGAGGCAATTCATGTAAAGCACTTTGTAAACTTGGAAATGCTGATAAATGCTCACAGTGGTCATGGGGGAGATATTTGATTAGAGCTTGAACTGAATTTGGAAGGGGTTTTGTGGGTTTTTTGGTAGGGTCCTAATGCTATTTGCAAAGGCTGATTCTAATGGCCCTCCTTTTGTCAGAGTCAGACCCCTGGATGCCCAGGCTGGGACTATGCCTCAATGGGCCTGTGCTACCCTCCCCCACCAAAAAGAGGCCATTGGTTTAGATGGCCTCTGAGGTGTCCCGCAGCTTTACACAAGGGAGCTGAGTGTTTGAGCTGTGGCTCCAAGTGGGCAGAGAAAACACTGCATCAGAGTCAGAGGACCTGGGTTTGAATCCTGCCTATAGATTTGCATGACCTCTAAAGAACACTGTCTGTAAAATATGGGTATTGGATTATTGGGAGCTCATCTAAGGGATGCCATAGTGCGCAGAGTTCTAGACCTGGAGTCTGGAAAAGCAGAGTTCGAATCCAGAATTGACTCATCAGGTGACCCTGGGCTCTGTCTGCCTCAATTTCCTCTGTGGTAGAAGGTGTTAATGAGAGCTCCAAGGCTGAAGTGCTGCCATGGACCCGCCCCCACCACACACACACACACACACACACACACACACACACACACACACACACACACACACACTCCTGCTCTGCCCCAGGGAAGCCAGGCTTCAGTCGTTTCCCACCTTCAATTTGGAATTTCACAGATTCCCCACCTCTGGCCATCCTCAGAGGAAGGAAGAGTCAGATTCCTAGTTTTCTAAAAAATGAAGAAATCGATATTGTGCTCAATGCATTTAAATCATGCTCATTAAGGCAGGCAGCCAGGAGCTCGCCTCTGCTTCTGAGTCAGCGAGAGACGATCACTTGACCTATTGCAAATCCAAGAGTATTTCCAGCTACCTTTATTTTTCAATTGATTAATTTTTAAATTAAAGTAGCCAATTAAGACTCCAGCACCCGTTTTGGCAAGTCGCTGAGCACAGCCTGGCTAATACCCAGCCCTTCAAATGGGTGAGGATGGTACTAAGCGAACAGGGGCATTTCAGGTTAAGGCACTGATGAAGCCTGGGAATACCCAGGTCCTGCCCCCTGGGCAGGAGATGAGAGGGCCCATCTTCAGGCTGGCTCTCCCAGGCTCCACTGGAATGTGCAGAACAACAGAGCAGGGGAAGCTCAGATGCGGGAGTGGACGGAGCAGCACCCTCCAGGTGCCCTTCGCATACAAGAATGGAGCTGATGGACGGTTTTCAGAGCTTGCTGACCCCAGGGGCAGCACTGGTGCCATCCCACAGCCCACTGGTAAGTAGAAATCACCCAGTCATTTGACAGGAGCCGTGAAGGGTGGCAGACGCTGAGCTGATGCCCAGGAAGGACCAAGCATAGCTCCTGCACCTAGGCAGGGACCAGAACTGAGACTGCCCAGGAAGCCCTGAATGGGCCTGGGAAAGCAGCTGGCTGGCATCTCCTAAAAGCCAGCTTGATGGGGGACTCGGTAGAACCAAAGCAGGCCTGGCCTGTTTCTGATAGCTGTCCTCTCCTCACCCCCGAGTCCTGCTGCCTGCCCACTGGGCCCCTCCTGGCCCTGGAAGGATGAGGTCTCCACAGGTTCACTTCACTATTTTCCCCCTCTGGGGCCAGTTCCAAGAGGGGTGGGAGAAATGTTAAGGTCTCTGCTGACTGACATGCCTAGACAGGAACAGGATTGGGTCCAGGCTGTCTCATTCCAGCCCGGGCTGCCTAGCTGTCTTTGGAAGCCCTGCATGAGACAGAAGTCAAGTTTTGGGGTGGGACTTCCCAGTGGTTAGAGCTCAGTGTCTGTGAGGTTACAGACAGAAGCCCTGGGTCTGCCCGGGGCTATAACCCCCAGGAGTGGGCTTCTGGGCACCAAGGGCAAAGGGCCAGTTCACCCTCTTCTGAAGAGCTGGAACTGTCCCTAGCATGGACTGTTAGGAAAAGCCCTAAACTGCCACTCAGTTCCAACAAAATGTATTAGCAGTTTAAAAATCCAAAAATAAAGGAATTAAGGACTAGCCAACCAACAGGGTTCTTAGCCCTAAGATCAGCTCCCTTTCAGCACTGCCAAAATGTGGCACCTCACATGGGATTTTAGCTGCTCTGGAAGGCTGGGGGCAGAAGCCCAAAAGACAGAACCAGTTTACTTGCCCAGCAGAGAAGTCTGTCTGTGGTCTGTTTGAGGTCTGTCCAGGGCCCTCTGAAGTCTGAAGTTTGCCTGGCTCATCTGCAGTCTGCCCAAGGTCTGTCCCGGACTGTTTGCATTTTGTCTGTGGCTTGTCCTAGGTTTGCCCAGCCCATCTGCAGCCTGTCTGAAGCCTCACCTTGTAATAGGGCCATCTTGGGTAGGCTGAAGGGATGTCAGAGAGGGCCAATCCTGTCCACTGAAGGATGGCCATCCAAAGGCTTTCTTTGGGTCAAGAATGGGGGGGCACCTGAAGGCATTATAAGCTTTCCAAGGAAGGGGCAGCTCTCCTCTCCACATGCAGCTCAGGGTCCAGGAGGCCCACGAAGGTGGTCAGCCTTGGCCTCCTAGGGAATCCTCCACTCTTCTCCCTCGTCCTCCCCTCCCTGCCCTTACATCTCATTGCTGTTCTTCCAGGCTCCTCTCTATCCTTCCTGCTATCCCTTCCTTAATCCTTTGCCCCTCGTGTCTTTGGCCCCCTGACAGTCTTCAGCCTCAGACCTTCATCCCAAACAGCTGTCTCCTTCCCTCACCCTGGCCCAGCTGAGGCCCCAGTCCCAACAGACCTCTAGATGGATGGGGGCCTCATGGGAAAGGCCGGCCTGGCTCTTCCCTGGCCCAGCTGGGGCTCAGTGCGGCAATATGAGCCCTGGGTGGGGAGGGCTGTGAGACCTACCTTTGGGGTGCCATGGGTCTGTGAACTCGTATTTCCCCATGCCAATTGTCCGAAGCATCTGTACGCTCTGGCCCTGGGCAGAGTCTGTGGGAGGGGCTGCAGGCCCTGCCGGCCCGTTGGTGGTGGGGATGCTGTTGGGCAAGGCAGCCACGGGCACAGAGGGAGGCGGTGGTGGCGGCGGCAGGACCGGGCATGCCATATGCCCATTGCCTACAGCTGCGGGGCCTGGGCGGGCCACTGGTCCCACACCAGGCATTGAGGTTAGGCTCAAGGGCTGACTGCCACTATACAGGCTCTGACCAGGCAAGGTGGCCACTAGGCTGCTCAGGGGCTGCGGAGGCTGAGGCTGGAGCTGGTAGTGAGCCGGCATCAGCGACAATGAAGGGGTCACCCCGATGACGGGGGCTGGGACGCTCACGGCTGGACTGAAGGCAGGAGGCTGGGTCATCCCATAGGTGTGGGCAAGGAGGGCCGGCTGGCTCCCTGCGGTCACTGCAGTCACCCAAGGTGTGGTCCCTGCAACAGAGAGGGGGACAAGCATTAGCTGAACTCATTCCTTTGGACAAAGCCTACAAGATGCCCTTTCCTCTGGGGGTGGGGGACCCAGGCTGAGCACCATCAGGATCCCTGTGCTCAGGAGGCTCCTGCATGCCCCCCAAGAGGGTAGAGGGAAATGAAGAGAGCCCCCCAGCCCTGGGCCATCTGGTGAGGGGGGACTTTATGGTGGAGTGTGCGCTTAATCTGTGCCTTAGAGAAGGATGATATTGGGCAGGCCCGGCTTGGGGGGAAGGACTCCAGAAAGGATGAGGTGCCTAGCCTGGGCTTTGGAGGGGCCACTGGAGCCAGGTTAGCCTCTCAAGAGCCCCTGGAATGGGAGACCCAGGCCAGGAAGGAGGGATGCCCTGCGAGTTGTTGTGGCAAAGGCCTGGTGTGGGGAGGAGGGGGCTGGGAGGTGAGAGAGCTGGTCTGAGAGGACTGGAGGAGGCAGCCAAGGATCAGGTTCTGGTCAGGTCTGCTGCTTCTCGGGTCCCGGGAAGAGTTTCGGCACTTTCCTTTTGCTGGGCTGGTTTCCTAGGGCCCTCCCTGCTTTAAGCCAGTGGGCTCTGGCCAGATCGTGGTGATCTCTATGCCAAGCCCCAAAGAAGGCCCTCCAAGCATGCCACGGATCTGTGAGACCTCTCTCAGCACTCTGGAGACAGGGTAGTGTGCTGGACAGCTCACTGGGCCTGAGGTCAGAGATCAGGGTGGAACCGCAGCTGGGCCACATTCTGGCTCTATGACTCCACTTTGGGACTCAGTTTCCATCCCTAAAAGTGAGGGAGGAGAACACCTGTGGGACCAGTCTTAGGTCTATTGGGCCCAGAGGAGATAATGGAGTGACAGAAAGGGCTTGGGATCAGCAAAGGCCCAGAAAGAAGGGACGTGTCTTCTCAGCATCCCCAGGAGCAGCCTCTGATCCCCTGGAAGGAACTGGGATGTGTCTGGGTCCTGGGGGCATCTTCAGCCTCAGCTGTCATGTTGGCCCCTCCCCACCTGCTGCCTCCTGCTTCCATGGCCTCACCTCCCACTCACTTCTCACCTCCAGATATGGCTTCCAACCTCCCCCACAACAGAAGCAGTGCCTCCGCCCCAGCTGCCAAGGTCACCTGTGCCCGTGGCTCATTCCATCTGACAGAAAGCACTTTATAAGCCCCCAAGGACATAGGTGGAGGTTAGCTCCTACAGAGGAGGGGGCTTCTCCCTGTCCCCCAGGATTCTCCCTCCCCCTTCTCCACTCCTGAAATCCTGGTCCTCGTTCCAGGGCCAGCTTGGGCTGCCCTTCTCCCCAGGCTCCCCTGGCTCTGGCTCAGCCAGTCCCTTCTCCAGGGCCACGGGCTCTGATGGCCCTCGGCTTTTGACCCCGGCACACTATGCCTTGTGCTGTACTTACCTGGGTGTGTCCAATTGGAGTGCAAGGTCCCTGAGGACAGAGGGGCCTCCAGCCCTGGGCTAGGGCCTTGCCTCCTGCACAGCAGTGAAGGGAGGTGTCAAAGGGCCAGAAAACCTCCCTAATGGTGAGAGTCATGCAAGGGTGACAGGTAATGAACTCCTCATCCCCGACTGTGTGCAAGTAGAGTCTGGATGCCCACTTGTAGGGTGGTGGAAGTACCTGTTGGGTCTGGGTTGGGCTGGGGGCCCTTCCTACTCTGAGGGTCTGTGATTCTGTGCTTTGAATTCAAAGGGGATGAATGGAATGAGGTGCCTGGATGGGGGGGATGTGGAGTCAGCCATATGCATATGACATGACCAGAAACTTGCCCCAGAAAACAGTGGCCACCTGTGCTTAGGGGGCACCTTCTCAGCATCCCTGACCTCTGTGACATCGGGACACAGCCAGGCTGCTGGGGGGAGTCCCTAGTGTCGAGGCCGGGCTGGCATTTTGGGCAGAACCCTTGGAAGGAGGGAAGAAGAGGTTGAGGCAGATGGTGAGCGAGCTCTGAAGGCCAGAGAGATGTAGCTAGGAGTGTGGAAGGGAGGGACGAGAAGAGAAGTGGGGAAGGGAAGGGACTCAGCGCTGGCCACTACTGCCCCTGTATACCTGGGTTCTCACTTTCCCGAATCTGCTTAGGTGGCGGCTCATCCGTGTCCCAAGGCGTGGACTGGTTTATGGGCGTCTGACCCCACCTGACGCTGGTCGCCAGTCCTTGCGATGGAGTCTCTACCTTGGAGAGGACAGGGACCTGTAATGGAAGAAAAGGGAAATGGCCCCTGTGTACCTTCCACCTTGGCCGGCAGGTCAGGATAGGCCCTTCACACACACACACACACACACACACACACACATACACATACACCCCCTGACTCTCACTGGCTGGTCTCATGAGCCCACTTGGGCTCCCTCCTCAGGGAAGGACCAGCCTAATGGCACCATAGACATTCCTAGGAACACCATATGTCAGCCTAGCAAGGGAAGAATGACCACTGAGGTTAGTGTCCACCCACAATTTGGAGCATGTGGAGCCATGGAGGGAGCCTAGGGATTCCCTGTAAAACGAGAGCTTGGGCTGACTGGTTGCCAAAGTGCTGCCAGGTCCACATGCCTGGTGCCATGTGAGAGATGTGGACCTGGGAACCAGGAGGCCAGAGAGCTGGGAAGGGCAGGGCTACCCAGGTTGGCCTGGCGCCATCCGGATAAGGGCATGCCGGACTAACCCATCTCCTTTTTGGACAGACTACTGCATTAGCAGATGAGGGGAATACTGTGGTCTCAGCTTACCTAGGTTTTAGCAAAGCTCTTGACACAATGAACCCCTTCCTACCTCACCCTGTTTGCCTCAGTTTCCTCATCTGTAAAATGATCTGGAGAAGGAAATGGCAAAACCACTCCAGAAAACCCCAAATGGCCCCACCAAGGCCCTCCTGTCCTGTTGCTTCGTACAAGGCAAGATTCTTGGACAAAGCTCTGTTCTGTGAGGGGGCTGAGGTCCAGAATCTCTCTGCTGGGGCCACCCAGCCAAACTTCTCCTTCTACAGAGGAAGAAGCAGAGACCCAGAGAGGTCCCCCCAGTGAGTACATTGGTGACATGGGCCAGGAGTCAGGCCCAGATCTCCTAGCTCCCAGCCCGCTAATCCACAATGAAGGGAACATGCCATCTAGGAGGGGAGCAGCCAGAGGGTCCTTCTGGGAATGCTGCCAGGGTCTGGGTTGCCTCATCAGCAAAGGGCTTCCAATCAGAGCTCAGGAGGATCCTGGCCCTTGTGCATTTCAAGAGGCTGGGTCTACTTTTCAGACTTGGCTAGTCCGCAAAGGAAGAACATGCCAGCCCATCCCTGACGCCTCTCCCACTTGGTGAGAAGCACAGCAATATTGCTATGATTCCAAGCACATGGTCATGAACAAGGCTACACTGATTACTGGGACCAGACATCCAGACAGGGAACCTCTGTTGAGGACCTCTGGCTCCTAAGGTCGACCACATTCTCACTTAAAATTTTAGAGAGATGCCTTGACCACGGGCACCCAGACAGTCTGTATCAGAGGCAGGGCTTGAAACCAAGTCATCCCTACCCCCTAGGCCACACCGCCTCTCGATGCTCACACCCCCACCAATGACAATACCTGACTTTAATAACATGCTTCAAGGTCACAAAACTGCACGTGCCACCTCATCTGAGTCTTACAACTGCTCTGTGAGGCAAGGCTCTACGAGGGTCCCCATTCTACAGAAGATGAAACTGAAGGTCAGAGAGGGAAAGACTTATCTAGAGTCATGGCACTTTTTAGAATCAGAGGAGGATTTGAATTTGGGTCTTTCTGACTCCAAGTTCAGCTAAGAAGTGTTGGGGTTGGGACAGCCAGAGCTTGTGCCTTTGAGAGACCAGAAGTGGTGCCACATCACACGAAGACCCTGATGTCAATGCCTCCTTTAGTCACTGACCATGGCGGATGACATACCAGAAAAGATGAGCTTTGTGGCAAAGCAGAGGATGACGAATGAAGAAGACACAAAGCCAGTAGGCAGTAGCGTGCCCCTCCCCCCACCCGGCTTCATTCTCTGTCTTTCTCCCTCTCTCTTCCATCTCTCCCTCTGTCTCTGTTTCTCTGTCTCTCATGTCTGCAAACATTTAGCTTGGGAAAGAGTCATCAATGACTTTCTTGATGTTCATGGATGTTTACTCCACCTGCCCTATCCTGTGGTCTTTCTTGCCCCAGGTTGGGTCAGGTCACCACACATCAGTAAAAGATGCAGTTTTGTGGATCACTGGCCTCCTCTGCCAACAGGGGCACCGTTCACAGGAAGGGAGGGGAAGCTGATTCCTCTCTGCCCACAGGGTTTGCTCAGCCCAACAAAAGCAGGTGTTCAGAGTGACTTCCTGGCTTCATCTCAGAATTCAGGAGCCCTGGATCCCCGAGAGAGGGGATGCTCTGAACTACTTTGTTGCCTCATCATTAGCTTCTTGGTTTGAAGCCTCAAACATGAACCAGACACAAGCCTGACACAAAGACGAGCCCACCCTTGCTGTGGTTCTCATGAACATTATAAGTCATTGCATAGACTCAATAGGAAAACCAGCCCGCTTCCGTCCCTTGCCCAGATAGAGAAAACCACCTGTCCACCACGCCCATGGCTAATTCTCCAGCAAAAAGCAATCTGTAGGAGAGGAATTTTGCTGATTTATTTCTGAGGGTAATGAATACTGCTGCCCACCTTCTCCACCTTGATTGGGATATGGGCGACACCCACGGGCTGGCCTCCCTGATGCGTCAGCACAACTGCCTGGCTGTCCAGAATAGCTGGGTAAGAATGCCCAGCAATGTGGTCATCTCTGTGGGTCTGGGACTCCTGCTCACATCTGCCCACTCCTCGGCTGGCACTGCCAGCATGACCAACTCCCTAGGCTATCAGGGTGAGGGGCCTTCCCCACATCTCACTCTCAGCACGGTTTGTGCCCCAGGAGCAAAAGCTTGTGTGAGGCTGGGGGACCAGAGCTTGGTGGGTGGCCCAGCAACAGCCTGGACAGCCCCTCCCCAGAGGAGGCTGGTGGGACACTGAGCTAATAGCCACTCCTGGGCTCCCCGGCAATGAGATGCTAATGTATGCCCTATTAATGCAGGGCTGTCTTTCAGAGCTCTGGGGCCTCTCCAAAGGTCATGTTGGCAGCCCCCTGGCTCCTTTGGTGACCGAAAAACAACAAACCCTCCAGAGCCTTCATTTCTTCTTAGTTTGAGACCCCATCCCGAGGAGGATAGCGGGAGGGGTTAGCCCCCTGCTGGGCTCAGACACACGCCTGCACATGCCCCACAGCTGCCCTGAAGCCTGATTTGGAGAAAGGCCAATGGTGGCCGATGAAGCCCAGGCTTGACTGGGTGGGGGTGGTCTGAGAAATCCCCTCCTTCCTGGCCCCTTCATAAGTGTTGCCTGCACCATCTGGGCCTCTCTAGCTCCCACCAGGCCCCCCAGTGGGGTTGAGCAGCTGCAACAGGCAGAACCAAAAAATCTGCATGAAGCCTTATACTGCTTGGCCCCCGGGGCAACTGAGGCCCAGACCCTCCTACCACCCAGAGCCGTCCCAGGGTGTAAGTGCAATCTCTCTGGAAGGCTTTGAAGATGGGGGAAGGGAAGGGGGGCCCGAGGATTCTTACCTAGATACAAAGGTCGGGACCAGAAATCTGCTAAGTGCCCTGCACCTCTGAGATTCAGTGATTCCTGTAAATGAGGGTCCTCCCCCTCTCCTGGGGAGGGGATGGGGTGGATCTGAGCCCAGAGCCAAAGACACGGCCTCTGGGTGGGCTGGAGGAGGGGTCAGAGACAGCCAGGGACAGACCTGTAGGGGCAGCTTTCCTGGGAGAGATAAGGGAGCAGGGCTAGCTAATAAGACTGAGCAGCCAGACTGGGAGGCAGAGGACCTGGGTTCCAATCCTGGCTCTTTCTCACGCCATTGCCACTTCTTGTCTGGACTGTCCCATTGGGGATGGGGTGGGGGTGGGGGTTGTCCCTGCCTCCAGCTCTTTCTCCCTCAGCCTCCAGAGGGACCTTCCTAAAGCGCAGGTCTGACCCCATCCTCTTGTGGCACCTCCTGTACTTTCTGTCCAGCACACTGAGCCTGTCCCTTTCCTCTAGCCCTGCTCCTCATCCTCCCCTGTAGGGGCTCAGCCACGGCCCTGCTGGCTCTGGAGCCATGTGCTTGCTGCTGCCTGCCTCCTGGGCCTGGAATGCCATCCCTCCTCCCCTTCAAAAGCCAGCTTGACTAGCTTCCTTGAAGACTCAGCTCGATCCCCTGGCTGCCGGTGACTGCTTGCTGAGATGCCCTTCCATCTCCTCTATAAGGAGCCTGTACGTACCCAGTTATTTACACGTCATCTCCCCCATCTGAGTATAAGCTTCTGGGAGATGAGAACCACCCCTCCCCTTCGTTGTATCTCCAGAATGTAACACAGGGCCTGGTACACAGTAAACGTCTAATAAACGCTTGTTGATCGCCGGGCGTCCCCCTCTTGAGTCTTCTCCAGATCAAACGCCCCTACCCTACCCGATGACAAAGCCTTTTAACAACCTGCTTGTCATGTCTTGGCCACTTGGCAGTAACAGGGAAATCTGTAAGATGTGGAAGAAGCAGGAGAAAAGGCTGGGGTTAGACATACTGAGTGCAGGACGCAGGGCTTGGTAGAGGCTCCTCCGTGCCAGGCTGACTCATCCAATTGATGCTGCTTCTGCCATCCCGGATCGTGAGCCGGAGCGCAGGGCTTATAACAGCAGACGCCATGGGAGGTAGCCACCGCCCCTTCGGGGCAGTGGAGAGAGCCCAGGCTTGCCGCCGCACTCCTGGCTTTTCATCCTCCACCTTGATCTTGGGTGAATCCCCTCTCCTGACAAAGCCTCACCTTCATCCTCTGTGGCAGCTTCCATCCAGGGCGAATGTGAAAAGATGCTTGGGGAATCACAAGACTCCCAGGCTGCAGGAGTCGTTGCCTCAGCCAGCGGTCCTGCTGCCCTGAGGGTGGGACCAGGGCATGGCCTGGGACGGAGAAGATGCCCCTCAGGCCCGGTGTCGTCGAGTAATCCAAGGAGCTGCTGGCCTGGGGCTGATTGAGGTCCTGCGTCCCTTCCCCTCCTGGGCTTAGTGCCCCTGTAGGAAGCAGGGTCTGATGAACTCAGCCGCGCTAAAGGGTGGGGAGATGAGTGGGTGAAGGCAGTGTCTCAAAGAAGAAAAGTCAATGACCAAAGGAATGCAGCGGGACCAGGGAATTTTCAGACATGAATCACTCTGCAAAGACTCTAAGACTCCTCAGATCATATCACAGAACACCAGCTACACAGCCAGAGGAACATGGGGTTAACCCCTCATTTCATAGATGAAGAAGCTCAGGTCCAGAGAGAGATGACTTGCCCAAAGTCACCAGAAGGATAGTGGGCAGCACCAGACATTTACCTAAAGTTCTCTGACTTCGAGCTCACTGATGGCGGAGCTGGGGCTGCCTCCTTCCCTGAGTCATGGCTGCCTTATTTCCAGGGTCTGGGCACTGAAGGCCCACAGCTGGGGGCCCTGGCTTCAGCGTTCTGCTCCACTTACATCACTCTGGTCATCAGAAGCGCTCCTGAGAGATCCGACCCTTTCTTCCTTCCTCAGCCATAGCCCGTCTCTCCAGAAGGAAGGTGAGGAAGGTGCCGCGGGGGACTCCAGCCGCCCCAGAAAGAGCAGAGAACGCCCGCCCTGACCTCCACCCACAATGCTGCTCAGCCCACGGCACAGCGTCGAGCCCAGCGCTGGCTCTTCCTGCTGGGGAGCAGAGAAGGGGATTAACTGCCAAAGACTCACTAACAAGACCCCTCTTTCGGTGGCCCCGGCCGCAGACTTCCCGTTTAGACTCTAGCCATGAGCTGGCGCGCTCCGTGGCCCAACGAAATTTCTAATAATACAAACCAATGATGTGTTAAATTGGACACTTGGAGCGCCAGCGCCCACAGCTCGGAGGGGCTGAAGGAACGAGGCTTCCTTTTCTCAACCAATTCACAGCCGGGTTGGTCTCCATGCTCCTGGCTGTTTGCAGGGAGGTAATTTTTTGTTTAAACTTTAATTTCTATCTTGTCGCTTTAAATATCTCTTCAGATCCCCTTGACATGACAGTGTACGTGCCTGTCTCCAGAAGGTCACTGGCTCTTGCAGATCTGGGAGTGGGCAGGGCAGGGCAGGGCAGAGGGCTCTCATACAGCACCTTCAGATTGGAAAAGCACAACACACACATAGCTTCTCACTGCATTCTTTCCCTCATTTTATGGGGAAGTAAACTGAGGCACAGAGGTGTGGAATCACTTGCCCACGGTCTGAACCCAGCTCTCTATCCATGACACCAACAGCCTCAGACCATGAGATGGGGAGGAAAGACTGAACAGGCCTGGACTCTCTGACCCACGATCTGATGTTATGGGGACGGTGTCCCTCAGAGCCCCAAAACTCATGCTGCTCAGAGGTCTCATCTCCTGCAGGGCTAAGTGCTGCTGGATCACTCCTAGGTGCTCTCTCTCTCCCTGTGTCTCTCTCGCCTGCCTTAACTTCCTTCTCTCCTTTTTAATCTCACTGTTTCTCTCCCCTCTCTTTGTTTTTCTCTCCTGCCTTCATTTCCTTCCTCTCTCTCCCTCTGTCCCTCTCTCCTCTTCTCCATCTCTCTCTTCCCTCCCTTCCTCCTTTTCCATCTGTCTCTCTCCCCTCCATCTTTCTCCTTCCTTCCCTTTCTCTATCCTTCTCCCCACTCTCTCCCTTCATTCCTCTGACCCCCTCTCCACCCTC
>CM053625.1:328545772-328621081 GCA_028646595.1 Phalanger gymnotis | reverse complement strand
GTCCCTCTCTCTCCATCTGTCCCTCTCTCCCCTCCCCTCCATCTCTCTCCCCTCCCCTCTCCTCTCCTCTTCTCTCTGTCCCTCTCTCCCTCTCTCCCCTCCCCTCTCCTCTTCTCTTTGTCCCTCTCTCCCCTCCATCTCTCTCCCTTATCCTCTCCTCTTCTCTCTGTCCCCCTCTCCCCTCCCCTCCATCTCTCTGCTTCCTCTCGGTGTCTCTCAGCTTGCTGTGGTCTGGCTCGCACTCCCACCTCTCTGGCAGGACTCCCATTCCCATGGCCTCCCCCTAGTGATCTTCCACCAGCCCACCCCAAGGGCCTGTTTTCCCTGGTCACTGGCCTTGGCTCCTCTGGGTGGCCTTGGATGCCCACTGCTTCCAGTTCTCCTCCTCATTTCCTGCCCGTTCCTTCTCTGTCGGCCTCTCTGACCTGCTGACCTCTGCTCTCTGCTGTCAAGCCCTACCAGACTGATTAAAGCTGGGATCTCGAAGTGAGAATATTTTTATCATAAATCACAGTAAAATCCCAGGGTCCCCTTAAGTTGTCTGGACTGGCATTATCTGAACCTTAAGCTAGCACAGTGTCTTGCCTCGCTCCTTGCTCTGGCCCCCAGCCCTCCTCAGCACCCTCGAGTGGTTGCTGAAGACAAAGGAGATGGTGCCAGCTCTTGCCAGCCTGCTCTGCCCCCTACCTTTCTTGGGGCAGCAGCACCTTGAGTGTACCCCGGCCCGCCAAAGCCCAACCTTCCCAGTGTACAGGAGCCAGGGAGAAGGGGAGCTGGTATGGAGGGTGTCCTGATTCCTGCCCCCTGAGGTCCAACCTCCTCAGCACACAACAGTGACAAAGAAGGCAGAGGATGTGATCACACCTGGGAAATCAAAGCTTTTGACCGGTCTCCAAACACTTTCAACTGCAAACTTCTCAGGCCCCATTTCCAAGGAACTTTTCATCCACAGCAAAATCCAAAAACATTTCAAAGGAGCTTTGAACTAAGATCACTTGAAGGACCCCCCCCTCCCCCAAGCCCAACCTCCCTAAACAAAGGTATCTTTGAAAAGACTGAGCCCCTTCTTCTTCTAAGAAAGGCCGGCACTGTGATTGCTGATGGCTCTCCTTCTGTTCTGCCCTAAGATGTCGGAAACAGGGGCGGGCCCCTCTCAGTGGCTGCCTGTGATGTGGACAAGGGAAGAGGCCCATGTGGACCAGCAGCATTGGCCAGGGTCCTCTGAAGGCCCCTCCTCTAGCTGGCCCACTTGGTCTCTTGGGCTCCTGGCAGGCCAGGGCCTTTTCATCCCCACAGCAGGGGCGGCTGGGGGCTCTCTAGGCTGAGAGTCATGGGGTCTTGGCCTTTCTCTGAAGCAGAGAGGGAAGGCCTAGGGAGGCTCCAGCCTTCCATAGGATGCCACTTCTCAAAGTCCAAATCTGGGCCCTCGAAGTCTCGGAATGCTGACCCACTCCGCCCACCCAGGATGTGCCCGCCTGTGAGCAGCAAGTATCTGAAAATTGCATTCTAGCGGCCTTCCTGATCTGGGTTTAGTCTCATTCTCCTTATCATGGCTGACCGCTGGCATCCAGGATTGGCAGTGAGACCATGGGGGAAGACCTGGCTTCCAGTCCAGCCCTGGCGGTGGGGCATTGGGGAGTCCTGGTCCTCCCAAGCCAGCTGGATGAGGGGACTTCTACAGTCTTCTCCGGTCCTGAGGTCTTGTGGCCATGCTGAGTCCTCCAAGGAGGCAGCAATGCTTTCTACTCAGAAGTGAAGCTCTGACCCATGTCCATGAGCATGGTGACTTTGGAGAAGTCCTGAAATCTCTCTTCTAATCTGTAAAATAGGCTAGTCACCACCTGGCTTGCTGAGCAGGGGCATGAAGGCAGCACAGCACAGTGGAGTTCCAGACCCTGGTTCAAAAGCAGCTTTTGCTACTTAGCTAAGTAGTCCTGGGCAAATCACTTCCCCTTTCTAGGACTCAGTTTCTTCATCTGTAAAAGGAGGGACTGGACCTGATGATAATATTTATGAAAGTGTAGGCAGCACATGTAAGCACCTGCCATGTGGGCATGTCCTTGGTGGCTGGGTGCTAACACCATGTGCCTGGCACTGTTTTAGGTGTCAAGGATACAAGGTCCAGACAAAAACAGTCTGGAAGGGGTCAGCAAGCTTCCTGCCCTAGGTCTGAAGATTTGTTCTAGGCTCAGAGGAGGCCTAGAAGTCTGAAGGACTTTGTAGGCCTGGGGTGGGGGCACGAGCCCCAGAGCGATTGGCAGGAAGTCAAGCATATCTGTAGGGACCATTTGAGGTCTGGGGGATGGTGTAAAGAAAGGGACAGAGAAGGTAGACTGTGCAGTGGCCTTGAATGACAATCTAAAGGCTTTATTCACCCACGGGTGGAAAAGAGACTAAAAATATTTACCAGCAGAGGGAATACTGTTCATTGCTGGAAATGTAGCCCAGAAAGATTTCTGGGTCAATGTTTGCTGCACCGAGGAGCTCGATCTCGGGATGAAGTTTGGGTTCCACGGTTTCTCACCTCTCCCCTTCATTTCCAAAGCGCTCTCCACTCCACCTCCCTGCCATCCTTCTCCCCACCCTGGAGGCCGCCAGGGAATTGTGAGCTTCGCGAGGGCTGGGACCCAGGCAGGAGCAGAGCCTCAGGAAGAGGCAGAGCTGAAGGCGGGAACGTTTGCCACCAGCGGAGGAAGCATACCAGGGATGGCTCCCAATTTCCCAGATCAGCTCCAATTCCTCATTTTGGATTTAAAACAAGAAAACACTAACAAACACAAAGGGGGAACCAGATGGCAATGGGTACAGGAGCGGGGAGGGAGACGTATCCTACGAGGGAGGACAGCCTCACACACCGCTTCCTTCCAATGTGGCTAATGGGAAGAAGACAGCCTGCCAGAGGCAGCATCCGGATGTTCTCGTGTGGCCGTGGGGGCTACACGTGGTGGGCTTTTTAAAGCAGCTCCCCAAGTGGGGTCTACAAGCACAGAGCAATTGCCATCTGCGCTGTTGAAATGAGCCGCGGTGCCTGCCCCAAGGGACGCCAGGAGGAGGGAGCAGCACCGGCCGTTCTCTCTGCTCTCCCCAGCCCACCCGGCTCTCTTGATCCTCCCCAGCCCTCGCTATCTTCCCTAGGCCGCCCCGCTCTCCAGCCCCACTGCCCTTAGCCTCTTCCGGGAAAGACCAAGCTGAGTAGTGAGACAGGTGGCTGTCCAGTGGAGGAGGGCGCGACGAGAGGTGGGGCAGAGTCCGGAGCAGTGGGGCGATTCAGGGACAGTTGGCAAGGGGCTCCCCTGCACTGGAGGGAAGTGGTTTCACTTTAGGCAGAGGCGGAATGGCCTCTTGTCAGCAGGGGTCTCCTTTCGGATAGGGCTGGACTTGAGGTTGCTGAAGTCCCATTCAGTGTTGCAGGCCGGGCCGGTAGACAAGCACCAAGTGCTGGCCGGTGCTAAACGCAAGGAGCAGCCTTGCTCATGATCTTGGCCCTGCACCTTCCTGTCCGGGTGACCTAGGAGCAGTTTCAGCCCTCCTCTGTGCCTCAATTTCTTTATCTCTAAGAGGAGGAGGAAGAGGATGCCAAAGGTCCCTCTTTGTAGTAAGCCTATGACCTCAGAGGTGCTAGGAGGTTCAGCGGGTCTGTCTCACTAATCTCTGAAAAAGAATCCTCCACCCTGCCCCTCCCAGAGGTCTGGCAGGAGGAAGACAGGGCAACCCAGGCTATCCCTGGGGCTGCTTGGACAGTGGATGGGGTGGGGACCTCAGGGACCGGAAAATGGATTCTCCTAGCCCGCAGCTTGTCCTCTTCTCTACTGGCAGTTTTTGGGGGCTGGGCAAAGGCAGGGTCCCTTGTCATCAGGCTGTCACTAGGGACCTTGAACTCCTGGAAGTTGGGGTTTCCTGCCATAGGCAGGGGTCACTGATCCCGTGGGGAGCCATGGATTTCCCTGCCCTGGCCTTCCCTTCCCCTCCCCTTCTCCCCACTGCCCCTGAGCTCGGTGGGTGTGCCCATTCTATCAACATGGGACTCAGGGACTCTGTGGAGAATCATAAGGAGCTGGAGGCTGGGAGTCCTGGCCCTGCCTCTTCAGAGGAGGACCCTCAGGCTCAGAGAAGTCACAGAATTTGAACACAGGGCTCCTGACTGCAGAACCTATTGCTTTTTGGTCCTTGAGATCTCCAGCAGTCCTGCAGAGGTTGACTCCATGGCCATACTGCCAAGTACAGTGCTGAGCATCCGGGAGATCAACAGCAAACTACCCAGCATGGTATCTGCCCCCTGCCCTGGCCACAACCATGGGCCCCTGTCCTTTTCTTCCCACCCCACCCCCTCCTTTCAATAAGCCTAGGGTGTTCTTAGGAGGCCTGCCTGCCCCCTGAAGACAAAGGGCTGGAGGTGAGAGACAATCCCCTTCCCAGAGAGTAGGTATGGAGGAAAGCTTCCCCTCTAGAGAAAAGCTTTAGCCTCTTGGCCTAAAAGGTCTCCCTCAGGGTCCTCTGTGGATACCACTGAGCTAGGCTGTCTTTGCCCTCTGGGGTCTTACTGGGGGATTCTGTATTCCTAGACCCTGAGCTCCAAGGCCTGACCCCCATTACACCAGGAAACATGTGTCAGAGTCCATGTGGAGTCGCTATCACCCTGGGTTACTGGGCAGAAAAGAGGGGAGGCTCCAGTGGGGCTGGAGCTGGTGCTGGGACCTTGGGGCTGTCTCTGGTCTTCTTAGCTTACCCTGCCCCTAATCTGTGGCTGCTGTGTAGGGGACAGCCACAGGTCTGCGCAGGGCAAGGCCAGGGTAGCCTGTTACTGCCTTGGCTCTGACTGCATCTGAGCCCACCTGCCTTCATACATGGGGCACAGTCTGCCAGCCCTATGCCCTGCTGGCTTCTGTGACCTCCAGCTCCTAGCCAGCTTCCTGTGGGAGCTTCCTCACTGCTCCCCAGATGCTATGGTCCCGGTGACCTCCACCCCTTGCCCACACCTCTTCCTCCTTCCTTCTCTCTGGCTTCCCTCTGGCCAGCCACAGCCCACACAAGTTTCTTCCATGCACTTGCCTTCCCTGGGCACCCTTCAAGGCCCCAACTTCCTGAGCTACTGGTTCATATATGACCTACACCACCAAAAATGTTCCACGGGTGGTTTCAAGATTCCTTAAACACATATTCGAAACAACTTGAGTCTTTTTGGAAGGCGCCATCCATCCCAGGGGGGCAAGATGCTTACTGCCTCCACACATTCCAGACAGTGTTGGGCTCTGGAGGTGATATGAGTCCTGTCAGCCCCTCAAGGACCCCTGCTAAGGGTCCAGGCTCAGGCTTGTCTGTTCCACCACCTGTCATCTGTATAGCCCCACAACCCCCCCCCCCACTTCATGCCTCCCACTGAAGAGGAACATCTGTCCAAGGATTTCTTCCTAATCCTGGGCAGTAACCCCCAAAGGGTAGACAGCCACCCAGCACATCAGGCATTTACTCCTTGCTGGTTTCTCATGTGCTACTAAACAGTCCAAAATCACCAATTGGGCACAGCGTTCACTCTGTGATCCTGGAGCTGGTGCGGTTGGCGCAGATGTCGCCTCAGATTACCCAAAATCTCTCTACAAGGCACAAGCTGTTTCTCTCCCCTCCACCCCTATGAGGATATATGTGTCGTAAGGGCAGGCACCTGGTCATTTTTGTCACTGGATTCCTGGCCCAGACTACAGTCAGAGTAGCTCCAGTGTAGACTTGTAGCTCGGTGCCCAGGGTTGGGAAGACCTGGCCTGGACTTGGCCTGAGAGGCAGAGGAAGGGATAGCAATTGGCCATCAGCCAGACCTTGTTTCTCTGGCAGGGAGAAGGGCAAAGTCTTGCATTTTACCCCCAGCAAGACCCAAGAAGCAGCTCAGATTCTGGCCCTATCTGACCAGCTATGTGACCTAAGGCAAGTCATCTCTCTCTCTCTGGGCAGGTTGGACGAGAGCATCCCTAAGGTGGCTGGCCACTCAGCCACCCTGTGGTTCAGTCACCCGGGTTAGCAGGGCCAGTGATAGCCTGGGCTGTGATCATATGAACCACTTTCAAATGCAAGTTTGATTTTCAAAAATAATGGTAGCAGGAACATGGAGAGTGTGGCCAGGAATGCTCCAGCTCCATCATCTCCATAGCCTCTCCCCCAGGCTCCACCATCTTCACGGCCTCTCCCCAGTCTAGCTTCTCCCCACATAATTTTATCAAGCTGAGATAAAGTAAGTCAAATGATACAAATGATTCAAAAGGTCAAAGGACCCCAGGTTGAAAAACAAAGTGAGCAAATCGCACCTATCTGTGCGGGACAGAGGCCGGCTCCACAATGAGGTGCCCCACCCCCCCCAGTGACCAGAGCAGAGCGGGGTGGGCAGGGATGTGCGCCCCCAATCCTGTGACCAGAGCAGGGGGGGCAAGAGTGTGTCTCCCAACCTGTGACCCCGCCGCCAGCAGTATTGGGGGGGCCGGCGGCAGCTGTCTGGTTGTCTGACATGAGCAGCCAGACCTAATGGCTAAACAGAGGGGCTCCCAGCACGGGCACTGACCTGGGAGACAGAACAAAATAATTAACACAGAAGGACGGCGATAATTGAAACACCTGACCCGGTAAGAGCGGAGCCGTTGGAGCCAGGAAATCGGAGGCTGTAATTAGCTTAATTCCTTGAAAAAGGAATCACAGACTGAACCCCGGCAGGACATTGAGTGTCCCCCGTGTCCCGCAGGGAGCTGCGGACACTGGAAAATGTTAAACGGTGAAAAGTTAGAAAGAAGCTCAGGGCTGGTGGGTGTAAGCCACCCTGAGCTAAGGCACCGCCAGGCGGAAATCTGAGCCTCGCCCTCCCTGAGAAGCCAGCGCCCCTCAGCCCCCGGGATCAACAATTCCCGAACCTGGAGCGGGGGGGCCCCGCCGCAAGAAGGCTTTCACTCGAGGGGGATCCACCAGACTTGGGCGGGGGCAGGCAGCCTGAGGTCCCTGTGGTCTCAAGGACCAGAAGGAGGCTGTCAAGGGATTGCAGCCACCAGGGTGGCTGGGAAAGCTTGGGCGGGGGTTAATGATTTACTCAGTCCTGGAATTGGGGGGGGGGTGGGCAGGGGCGAGAGAAGGCCTCCCGCGTAGAGGCCGACATGCCCCTCCCAGCTGTTCCCCAGCCTGCTCCTCTCCCGGCCTCAGCTTGCAGCGCCTTTACTCTTCTTCAGGCTTTCACAAATAGTGAGAGGCAGGAAGGTTTGAGTGCCTTTGAGGGCTTTTAATGAATCTGAGTGCAGAGGGAGCATTCCTGGTTCTAGGAAACAGAAGACAACCCCTACGGCCCCTGCTCGACCATTGGCATCCGTTATCCCCCACAACATTTTGGAAACAAAGAATTCTGGGTCACCGGCTTTCCAGCATCCTCCAGAACCTGACTGTGCCCTGTCCATTGCCTCCGTCTGGTAGTGACTCCCGAAGGGGGTTGTCAGCAGGCCAGTGTTGGCCTCAGTGACTCCTGAGGTTCCCCACCCCAGCAGGACGAAGAGCCCAAGGAAAAGGCCAAGCCCGAGGGCAGTAGCTCGCTGTTGGTTGGAGAGGGCTGCGCTGAGAATGCCTTGCCAGGACTCAAAGGTGGCTTCCCAGGCAAGAATTTCTGCCTTTTTTTTCTCCTCTAAGATTAGAGAAAGCCTGTGCAGAGGCTTTGGCCTAAGAAGGCATGGCAGCATCCTCTTTTCCTTCAGGCAGAGCTAGCCACGAAATTCAGGGGAGCCAACTGGCTGGAGAGCAGAGCTGAGGGGGATCTCCGTGAATATTGTGTTGCCTGCAGAGATCTGTGCCCCAGCCTGGAGACCCCAAGGTCAGGGCCAGTGGGAGCAGCCTGATGAGGGGCCCAGGGCCTGGTGGAGGGTGTGGCCAAGGCCCACAGTCCACACGGGTTCCACTCCCTTTTCTTGGATGATGTGTATTTGTGGGAGAGTGCAGCCCAGGTGTGAGGCCTCAGAGCTCTGGACCAAGCCCTGGGGCAGGCTCCAAGCCCTCAACCCCTGACCCCTTCCTCTCCCCTGCTGCTGCCCCACCCTGGGGCAAAGCCTCATCTCTTCACACCTAGATTTCAGTATCTGCTAGGGGGGTGGAGTGGGGTCTGCCTGCCTTGAGAGCTCCCCTCTCTGGTCCATCATCCACTCAGTCTTCAAAGCACATCAAAGTCACACCCCCTTCTCAGTAAACCTCAAGTGGCTCCCTATCACCTCTAGGAGCAAATATAGGACCTTCTGCTTGGCATTCAAAGCCCTTTATAACCTGGTCCTCTCCCACCTTTCCAGTCTTCTCGGACCCCACTCCCTGACACTCTTCAATCCAAGGACACACTGGCTGTTCCAAACACCTAACTCCATCTCCAGACTCCTGGCCCTTTCTGTGGCTGTGCCCCATGCCTGGAATGCTGTCCCTCCTCCTGTCTGCTTTCTGGCTTCCCTGGCTTCTGTAAAGGCCCAGCTCAAACCCCATCTTCTCCAGGAAGCCTTTCCCAACTCACCTTGATGCTGGTGCCTTCCTTTGGAGGTCATCTCTCTGTGTCCTGTTTGTAAATAGGTGTTTGCATGTTGTTGTCCCTCCCACCCCAGAAAGCAGCAGGGGCTGCTTTCTGCCTTTCTTAGAATCCCTGGTGCTTATTTAGCATGGGGACCAACACACAGTAGCTTTGCAGATGGCAGGTGACTAAGAGCACCTTGAATTTGAGAGAATAAATGCCCTGGGGATGGAGGCCGGCACCAGATGCTGTTGTTCCTGAGGCTTCTCTCACTCCTGGAATCAGCTGCCCCCCTCACCCCACCCCATTCTACCTTCAAGGCCCAGGTCCCCTTACCTCCTCCAGGGAGCCTCCCTGGGTCAATTCAGCCCACTCAGGTGTTACTTGTCTGAAGGTCTGGTAGTGAGACTAGCTTGGCCCACCTACCCAATAAGTCAATAAGTCAATCAGGGAGCATTCACTACGCCTTTATGTGCTGAGCAATGGAGGAACAGAGAAAAGGCAAAAACCCCATCCTGTCCTCAGGTGCTTTCCCTCTGATGGCAGAAGGTGCCTACACAGGTGAGCACCCACCAGCCACTGAGAGAGGAGATGGACGATGGGGAGGGAAACTAGCAGCCCAACGATTCCGCCTTGAAATGTCCTCCTCAAAAGATGACACCTCTTCCTTGCTGGGTCACTGCCTTTCAGCAGACCGTCCCTCCTTTGGGGATGGGGACAGTTGTCTTTTTCTGCTAGGGACCCAAGGCTCTTGGCAGCTCTCATGGCTCTCTAGACGCCCATCACCTCCAAACAAAGGCCTCGCATGCAAAAGGTGGCGGGCTGGGGTCTAGGGCAGGACCTTTCCCTCTGCTTGCTCTTTTTATGGGAGGACTGGGGGGAGGGGAAGGGAATAAGCATTGATTAAGCATCTACTGTGTGCCAGGCCCTGTGCTAAGCATTTTACAAATGGGATCTCATATGACTAAGTCCCAGGTCATGGTCAGTGGCTGAACCATAACAGAGACTCTCTGAATCTAACTTGACCACTGGCCTCCCTCTCCAGCCTCCATACCACCCTGAATGACCTCCTGGCCTCCTGGGGAAATGGCAGTTTTCATCATTATCTCTTCTGTCCTCTGAGATACCTGAATCCCTGAGGGACCACTTACTGGGAAAGCAGCTGATGCCAAAATCTGACAACAGTTTCTGCAGTCATGGGAATGAGCAATTAAGCCTCAGCCTCTGGAGGAGCTGCCTGCTCAGACTTTGGTGGGGGGGGTGGGGAGGGGGTGTCACCGGCGTCCTGGATAATGACGCAGCCTTGCTAGGACAGGGGCTGACCAACGGGGGTCATGTGAGGTCGCCACTCATCCCTCGGGTACCCAACGATCCCCCCAGCATGGAGGGCCAGCCCTGCTCAAAAACAGGCAGGGGGATGTCTGTCCTTGCTGAGTGAGGGTGGGGCAGGCTCTATCCACCTGCTACCTGATCTGAGTCAGTGTGGGCAGGAACAGCAGGAGACCTGGGGACAACCTCCCCCAAGGCCAAGTGCTTTCTCTGCACTCCTCAGGCTTGGCGTCAAAGCCTCTTCTCACCACAGACTCCTGACTCCTGTTCCATATCCTATGATGTGGTCATGGCAGCCTCCAGCTGTTCTTGACAAATGAAGCCCCACGGCTTGGTTCTGGACATACTCTCAGGCAGTCCCCAGATGCCTGGAATGTTCTCCCTCTTCTCCACCTCTGGGCTTCCTTCCATCTGCCTCTTCTGAACTCCAGTCCCTCTGGTCATTGTTTCCTGCACCTTTATCCTGACAGTCTCTCCCCACTTGAATGAGAGCCCTTTGAGACCAGGCCTGTTTCTAACTTTCTTGGTATCCCCAGACTTGGCTCATTGCTCAAACACGGGAAGTACTTTGTCACTGGGCTGGTGGGTCATTGCTTGGGGCTGACCTTGGAGCATTTCTGATTTACTCCTCCCCCACACCCAGCGCTAGCTGATGTCACTTGTCGTGACATCTTGCTTAGCCCACCCCCAAGCTGACGCCTGGACCCCTCACAGCAGCTTGCTCCTGCCCCCAGAATGGACCAGTTCCTGCTGAGGGCCCCTTTGGCACCATGACCTCCCGTCCCATCAGTCACTGAAGGATTGAAGGCAAGATTCCATATGAAGCTCTACACTTGAGAAATTCAAGAGAATTCATGGGCAGAGGGAGGGGAGTCTGAGGCAGGTCAGCTCCTTGAGGCAGGAAACATTGCTGCCCCTAGGTGCTGGCTAGAGAAGGAGGCCTGGCCCAGGGGAGCCAGATGGGAGGACTCGGGGCTTCTGATGGGCATGGGGCCAAGAGAGTATCCCCAGACCCTGGCCTCCACAACTCACCATGGTCAGAGAACCCTGGTTGTGGGGCCCATGTGGGCAGTATGTCCTTGAGCCTGCTGTCCCCCTCATCACTCATCTAGCCCAGGCAGGCATCTGTACTTGGTGCTGGTCCAGGACTGCAAACAACTTTGCTTCCTAGGCCCCCGCAACCATCTCTCTCCAAGGAAAGATTCTAATAGGTAAGAACTGAGGGTTACTGGAAGGAACCTCAGTTTAGAGGAATCTGAAGCCCAGTGGGGCAATGGCTTGCCCAAGGTGATGTGGGTTTGAAGTAGCTTAGCTGGGATTCAAACCTAGGACCTCTGACTCCATCAGCTCCTGGGCTTTTCTGTGGGCCCCCCAAGAGAGTTGTCTCTTGGGGGCTGGGCTCAAGCTCTCCCTTCTAATAGACATTTAGATAGCCTGATGGCCTCCCTTTCTGTCCCCAAGCCCTGCTGGGGGCCAAGAACACCAACTTCTCTTTGCTGAAGGAGGCTGAAGGCCATCCTAGGGGTCTGGTTCCCTGTGGGTGTCCCAGTCCAGACAAAGGTGGATTCCCCCTGGCCTCAGCCTATGGTAAGGTGGCCTGAGCATCAAGCCCTGGCTGTTGAGGTTGCAGAAGGGGAGCCTTTCGGCCTGCAGCCAATTTCCCTCTTTCTTAGCTCCAAATCTTAAGCCAGGAGGCTCTCTAATCCATGCTGGCCAACTGGGATGAAGGCCTCCATTCTTGCTTTGGCTCTACTTCCCTAAAGGGTCCCCAGCGGCCTGTCTAGCCAGCCTCTGGGCAGACTCTGCCAGCTGACTGTGGAAGGCACAGTATCTCTGGGACTGGTTCTTGGGGCAGTCCCCTCAGTCGGGCCAGCCCACAGACTGGGTCTGGACAGTCTCATGGCTCTTTCCTTATGTTATCACGGTGCCACCAGTCTAGCCTCCTACTCAAGGAGGAAAGGCCCCTTAGTCTCCCTGTGGGAGAGGCCCACATCGGCCAAGCCCAGAGGAGAAGAGGGTGTGACTAGTGGTGAGTGACATACATGCACTTGGCAAAGCCAGCAGCTAATAATTATCCCAAGTGGCTGAGTGTCGGGGCCCTCATTTATAATTCTCCTTGCTCTGCTCACTTTCCAAAGAGTGAGTTTTTAATTTAAAAAGAAAGTCAGTCTCTATTTTGGGAGTGAAAGTGATTGAAAAAGTGATGAACAAACAAAGTTCTTTGCTAGGCAGCTTCTGTGGGGCCGCCCATCAGCCATGCCAACACCAAGAAGACAGTTGCAGGCCTGGACAGGGAGCTTAAGGCTCTCAGCAGCTCTCTCCATTCGGGCTCTCTGGGTCCTCCCAGTCAGCCCACGGGGCACAGTGCAGGGAATCAGGTCCCTTCCCATCAGGCTAACAGAGAAGCAGGATGGGGAGGCTGCTCAACGTCACACTACAGGGCCAGGACTAGAACCACTCCCTGAGAGAGGGCATCACAAAAGATGAGCCACAGAGTTTCTGCTTTTCTGTCTTTGCTCTTAGGGTCCTGGCATAACAAGAAGGCAATGAGCCACGTGCCTGTGCTCCTCTCTCTCTCTGGGCAGCAGTCCAGGGCCATTGGAGGAGCCTCCAATTTGGGGGCTCCCCCTACCTGCCTGCTTCCCTCCTGGGCTCTCCAGCCTCTCCTTGGGGAACACAGGCCCCGCATTGAAGCTGCTTTGAAAAGCTGCTCTGCTGTCCAGTCCCTGAGTGGGCATGGGGAGTCACAGATGAGCTCACACAGAGAATGCCCTTGGGGCACCCCACTACCAAGAACAAGGACCTACAGCAGCTCGCACACTGGCACAAACGACTGATGATGCCTGCTCTGCTCCCCTTGGCTCGGCTCGGCCGACTGCCACCTCCAAGTAATCTGAAGTCAGCCCAGAGAACCAGTGCCCAGTGCGAAACCACAGCTGTGGTTAGGCTCCCCCAGAGAGGGCACACCCCCTGTTGGGGTATTTGTGGGGATGCTTGCCTTCCAGGGGCCCGCTCTCATGGAGACCTCCCCCACAAAATCCTTTCAAAATGGCCCCATATCCAAAGCAATCTCCATGAGGGTCCCTGTCCTGGAGATCTCCCCCCCACAAAGAGAACTCTCTCAAGGGGTTGTAATGGGGCCATTGAGGACCCTTGGATGGAGGTTGGATGGGGCAGGTCAGAGTGGATCATATGAGGGGCCTTGAAGGCAAGGAAGAGGGCAGGGAATGGACACAGAGGATGCAGGTGCCAGCCCAACTGACCATGTAGGGGGAGGCTGAGCAATGGTGAGGAGAAGCTGGGAGCAGAGGTCTTGGACCCTGCATGGGTGCTGGTGGCTGGAGCTGACAGTCTCCCTTCCACCATCACTGAGCTCCATCTGGGCTGGCCAGCCTTCTTTCCCTCTTGGCTTGACTCTTTCGATACCTTGTGGGTACTTGTACCCAGCCCCTGCCTTCCCCATTAGAGTGTAAGCATCTTGAGGGCTGGGAATGTCTTTTCTTTTTGCATCTCCATCTGTGGGCACAGTGCTTGAAATGCAGGCCTTGTCTTCTGGGTGGCACAAGCCAATGACTATGCTGAAGAACCTTGAAAAGCTTCCTTGTACCTCGAATGTCCACAGGCCAAGGGGAAGGTCCTCTCTCCCATGCTCTGCCTCCCCATCCCTTAAGACAGCAGGGGCTTAGTGAGAGCACTGGCTGATTTTCAGATAGAGTCCCTCTCACCTGCACGGGCATTAGGGAGGGTCCCGCAATGAATTCCATGATCTTCAGAGCAGGTCTGGGGTGCTGTTTGGATCCAAATGAAATTATACAAGCCAGGTAGCCCCCTGCCTCCCCTGCAGCCTCCTCAGGGGCCCCAAGCCCTAGGGCAGCAGGATGCTTGGCTGCCCGGTCTGGGGGACCCTGGCAGTCCCGGGCTTCCGGTCCTAAAGGGGCCAGGCGGGGGCAGTGATGGAGCTCTCCAGAATCCGGTCAAACCAGGGCACTCACTTCAGAGCCAGGCCGGGGAGGTCTCAAGGACTCCGTGGCTGGGCGGGTTTTCTCATCAGTGGAGTGACTTTTCAAAGAATCAGTGTTTACTCTTCCAGCCTTCAGACACTGCCAAGCCCCATTCCTGGGCCTAGGTTTGTGGCAAATCCTGCTCAAAGAATGTGGAATGGGAAAACAGTTTGTTTTATGAGCACATGTTGTACGCCCAGAATATTTCTGGGGATGAAAAACAGTGGCTTCAGTGGCCTTGGGAAGAGCTCGTAGCATTTGAGGAAATGGCAGTGATGACAGGAAAGGCCAGAAGAGGCAGGAAAGGAGGTAGGGTGCACATGTCTGCCCATGTGAGTGACCCCTGCAGAGGGCCAGACACATCCCACCCCAACCATGTAGCAAGTCAGGGGAGGCTAGAGCTTGGGCCAGGGGCAGGCCAGGGGCCTGGGACCAAATTCTGCCTCTGTCTTTCAGCTCCTGCAAGGCTTTGGGCAAGCGGGGTCCCCTGCATCAGTTTCCCTCTCTGTATAGTCAGAGAAGTGGATAGGAAAGTGTGTAAGGTCCCTTCCAGCTCCCAATCCTAGGGTCCCACTCTATTCCTACCTTATAGATGTGCCCTTTGGTGGTTTCAGAGATGAGGAACCATGGAATCTGAGAGCTGGGGAGGACCTCAGAGCCTACTGAGGCCAAGCCTCCCTAACATGCTGGACAGCCTTCACCTGAAAAGCTCCAGTAGAGGGGACCCCTCCTCCTCCTGAGGTGTCCCTCACTGTTCTCACTCCCATTTCCTCCCATCAAGCCCAAACCTGCTTCGTGTACTTCCTACCTCCCCCCCCACCATGGTGGGGGCCTGGGGACACAAGGCTAATCTCTCCTCAATGGGACACATTTTAGGTATTTACCAACAACTGTCCCATCCTTCTGAGTCTCTTCCCCAGTGCCCTCAGGAAACCCTTGCATGGCCTGGACTCCAGGTCCTTTCTTATCCTCATCACCTTCCTTTGGACCCTCTCCAGCCTAAATGTGTCCTTCTTAAACTGGTCCCCAGGACTGGACATGGTCCTCCATGTGAGGACTGATGAGACCAGCCTCTCGCCTCCCTAGCTTGGGAGAGATGGGGCCCTCTTATAAGACAAGCCCAAGATGGCACTAGCTACTGTGATCTCACCCTGCTCAATACCACCCCCTTCTGATCTTTCTCAAAACAGCTTCTGTCTATTCATAACTCCCTCACTATATACTTGTGAAACTGTGAAAGCACAGTGCCCTAGGGGCACTCTGCTGGAGACCTCCTTTCTAGGTGGTCTCAAGCCAGCCATGGCAACTCATGGATATAGGGATTCGACCAGTCTGAAGTGGCCTGTCATCATGAGCCTAGACCCATTGACCAAAGCTCTGCCAAAAAAACCAAAACAAAACAGGTAGCCCATATCTATGGCATCTTCTGGATGTATCTGCTAAAGGAGTGAGGCTAGCTCATCATGTCTTGTTCTTGCTGGAGCCATGGGGCTTCATTAGGACCACTGACTGAGAGCTGAAGGAGGCTCTGAGCCTCCTGTGACCTTATGGAAGACACATGCAGCTGCCCCCTGGCTCAAGGACAGTGGAGAGAAAAGCTAGTCTTGCATCTCGAGAGGACCTGTTAGACATGTCTGGAAGAAGAACTAGCAAATATTTGGCATTAATAGTCATTGGGCACCAGGGAAAATTCCTATCAATTAGCACTGTCGGGAAATGGAGTGGACTGCACCCCATTATAGGGAGGTAGTGAGCTCCCCATCCTTGGTGGTATTCAGCCCAGGCCCAGTGGTCCTCGTCCAGCCCCTTCCAGCTTGGAGTTGCTCTGATAGCTCAGATTCGATGGACACCCCCGATGGTCACATCCCTCCTCCAGCCTGATCTGAGTCAACAGCCCCGTTCCAAGTCCCCACCCCAAATCTGTCAAGACTTGAACCCCGGAACCATCTCTACAGGCCAAGGCAACGGCTTTAATTGATGAAACAGAGCGGGAGCAATCCGCCATCTTCGGGCAATTAAAAGCCGTCTTACTCTTATGAGCAGAAGAGATTCTGCCGCGTGTGAACAACGCGAAAATAATTAAAATCACTTGTGCTTTGGTCATAAATAATGATGATAAATGAACACCGTGACCTTCAGGAAAAATATGAAATTAAAACCCATTTGGTATGTAAATGAATTCAGGATGGAAGAGAGAAGATGCCTCCCTGCAGGAATCACCAAGAACGCCCAGAAACAGGAAGGATGAACCCAAGGACTAACTGTGCCCCTACTCTGGCGGGGGTGAGTGTGAAGCCCCCCAGCCCACGACGGCTCAGGACGCAGGGGAGGAGAGATGCCATTCCTCCAAGCTGGATCTGGCAGGGGAGGGGGCTTTGGCGGTTGTTTCGGAAGTGGTACCATGGCCAGAACAGCCACATTCTTCCTAGTCTTAGGGCGCCACAAAGGCTTCGAGTACAGGCCAGTGAGCGATCGATCAATCATTAATCAGCCAGTGTTTATCACACCTACTGGGTGCCAGGCGCTGCACGAAAGAGAAAACAAGCCCTGCTTACAAGGAGGTTTTATCCTAAGGAGAGCGACACCAAGGGCATATCAAAGGATGTCTACACAGTCTAAAGGTAGAGTGAATAATTAGGTCTACGCACTTCGACCCCAGGCGGCGTGGGGAGGAAGGCTTGAGCAGCTGGGAGGGGGTCAGGAAAAGGTTCATGTAGAAGGTGGCGCCCAAGCTGCATCTTGAAGGACTCCGTGAGGCCGAGCTAAGGATGGAGGGCGCTCTGGGCAGGGGGCATGGCTGGGGCAAAGACGTAGAGATAAGAGATGGTACCGAGAGAAGGCCAGTGTGCCTGGATGGGGGCGGGGCAGGGAGGGAAGGCTCATAGGACCTGGGAGAGTTCCGGGGTTCTTCCGGGTGGGGCCAGGTGACGGCCCGCCTCCCCACAGGAAGTCTGGAGCCGGGCCTGCCAAGCATCTCCAGGCAAAGCCCGATGAGTTCCAGATGTAGCCCTTCCTTGCTGCTCCCTCCTCCCCAGACAAGGAGAGGTCCAGAGGCAGATGGCGAGCTGTGAGCCCGCGGTGTTTGCACATTCCTGTGAAGCCTGCGGCTCGCCAGGGCTCCCAAGGAGGACTTCACCCCAAGCCCAGCCCAGACCCCGGCCTCTGGTCTCCGGAGCTCGATGGAGCAGAGCCGCTCCAGCAAGGCAGGGCTGGGCTGGGGTCCTCCTGCCTTCCCTCACTGCCAGCTCTTCCCACCCTCTCAACTCCCCTGACAGATGGTCCCATTTGCCAGATGGGAAAGCTGAAGTCTAGAGACCTCCAGACACAAAGAACAGGACCATTGTGGAGGGGTCCTGTGTTGTTCTGGGCGGTGGCTCCTTATGCTTTTATCAAGTTCCCTGCACCCTGTACAGACACACACACACACACATACACACACACACACATACTCACTTGCACACATATACACACATACATACACATACTCACATATACACACACACACACACTTGCCTGGACACTCCCTAAGACCAGTCTCTCTTGCAGAGGGCAGCCCAAGCAAGTCCACAGTTCACTGGCTTGGATGGAATGGTTGCCCAGCCAGATTCCCCATGAGAGGGGCAAGGTTCCACCAGGTCACTTTCTCAGTCCACCACTGCAGGACCCCTCCTCTTCTCCCCAAAAGCATACACACAAAACACACATTCACATATACATACAACCACACATGTATACACATACTCACACCACACACACACCATGCATGCACACACAATACATGCACACCACGTACACGTACAATATACACACATACACAAACATACACACACTCACAGTCACACAAATACACACCCACAATCAACAAGCATTTATTAAGCACCTACTATGTTCCAGGCACTTCTACACAATACACAATGCACATATACAACACTCACACGATGCATACACTTAGACATACACACCTATACATAATCGATAAACATTTATTAAGCACCTACTATGGACTAGGCAATATGCACTTACACACAATATACAAGCAGATACACATGCACACACACATATACATATACACAACACACACACATGCACACGCACACATGCATGTGCACTTGTGTGCACACTTCAAAGCCCAACGCTATAACCAGATTTCCAGTACCAGGACATTCTCTTACCCCCACGCTCGGGGAGAGCAGGACATGGCCTCCTCCTCGGTAAAAACCCTCTAGAAAGGCTGTGTATAGAGACTTCCATTAACAAATGAGTGGAGGTGAGGAGGGGGCCTGGGAGCCAGACAGAAGCCACCTCCTCTTTGCACAGAGGGAGAAACTAGTGCAAGAGAGGGAAGGAATTTGCCCAAAGTCACAGAGCTAGTAAGGTGGAGCTGGGAGCTGAACCTGGCCCCACCTCCCCACTGAGACCATGAGGCTTGCTCACAAGCTGCTCTGGGGGCAGAGATGCTCTGGATCAAGGGGTGAAGAAGGATGCCTGCTTGCCTCCCAAATGCCTTTTGTTCTCACTTGACCCCAAGAAGGATAGGCATCCATCCTCTCCAATGGAGCTGGTCCAGTCTGGCTGGGGAGGAGGTCGCCAGCCCCTCATGGCCTCTATCTGTGTCCTCGAAGGGCTGCTGGGGACTGTGCTTCCAGAATCTGGGGGCAGCCCCCTCTTCCCCAGTGTGAGCCCTGAGCTCCACGTCTGCCTGTCCCCCATGCATTCTTCCCAATGAGGTTAGGTACACTCCAGACAAGGACCCAGAAGACCCAGGTTCCAGCCCAGCCTTGCCTCTAAGTGGCTGTGTGACACGATGCCATTTCCTCCCCTCTGTTTGGGTCAGACCTTGTGCCACGGCCTCCTCCTTCATGTCTCCCCTCCCCAAAGCTGCCACTCTCCAAACTGCCTGTTCCAGTCTGGCTCACTGGCCTTTCTAGCCTCCTGTCCTTGACCTTCTACTAAATGGTCCCATCAGCTCCCATCATGAATTGGCACTGTTGTTCATACCTGGAGTATACTTACTCCTCATCTCTAGATGACCCAGTGGATAGAGCCCTGGGCCCAGAGTCAGGGAGATCTAGGTTCAGATTTGGTTTAGACACTTATTAGCTGTGTGTCCCTGGGCAAGTTATTTAACCCACTTGCCTCATTTTCCTCATCTTTATAATGGGGATAATAACTGTACCCACCTCCCAGGGTTTTTGAGATGATCAAATGAGATAACCTGTAAAGTGCTTAGCACAGTGCCTAGCACATAATAAGCACTACATAAATGTTAGCTATTATTTGTCATCATCATCATCATCGTCACCACCACCACCATCATTATCACCAACACCATCATTAGCCTCACCATCATCATTGTTATCACCATCACAACCACCACCATATTCACCCTCATCATCATCACCATCATCATCATCACCACCATCTTCATCTTCACCATCACCATCATCATCACCACCATCACTACCATCATCACCATCTTCACCATCATTACCTTCACCATCACCATCATCACCATCATCATCATCACCTTCACCATCACCATCATCGTCACCACCATCACTACCATCATCACCATCTTCACCATCATTACCTTCACCATCACCATCATCACCATCATCATCATCACCTTCACCATCACCATCATCGTCACCACCATCACTACCATCATCACCATCTTCACCATCATTACCTTCACCATCATCATCACCATCATCACCACCATCTTCATCTTCACCATCACCATCATCATCACCACCATCATCACCATCTTCACCATCATCACCATCATCACCTTCACCATCACCATCATCGTCACCATCTTCATCTTCACCACCATCATCACCGTTGTCACCATCTTCAACATCATCACCATCACCATCACTATCACTACCATCATCACCACCATCACTATCACCACCATCATCACCACCATCACCATCATCACCATCTTCACCTTCACCATCACATCGCCATCATCATCATCACCACCATCATCACCACTGTCATCATCATCTCTGCCTCTTAGAATTCTTAGCCTCATTCAAAACTCAGCTCTGGTATTGGCTTTTCCAGGAAACCTTCCCAAATTTCCCTCATTGTGAATACTCTGTCCTCCTCAAATGATCTCATGTTGACTTGTCTGTGTCCATATTGCATCTCCCCTTTTAGAATGCCCCTTAAGGGCAGGCATGGTCTCACTTTTCTCTTTGGGTCCCCAGAGCCTGGCACACAGTAAATACTTCATCAATGTGCAGCGAGTGAGATTGAAGGGTGCACAAGGTATGCACATGTGATGCCTGGGTATAAGAGTGGGGTGGGGAAGGCAAGGAGAGCTCCAGGAAAGGAAAGACACAGGGCTCCTTTGTGACTGGGGCCAGCTGTTCATATCCAGATTTAAGCGGCCCTTAGCTAAGAGCTGGCCCAGCATGATGTCGAGCAGGGCTCAAAGCGAGGTATTCAGACTCGTTCTCAGCCCCTTCTGTACTCCAGAGACTGGACTCCTAAAAGTACCTGGGGCTTGGAAAAAAAGTCCTCAACATGAGGGGAAGGTGCATAGCTTGGCTATCACACATTCAGCAGGAGGTCCCTGTAAGCCTGAGGTGCTTAGAGATTTGGGGCAAACCCTACCCAGGGGAGCAGGACTTTGCTGACCAAAAACAGCCTTGATGCACAAGGGTTCTGCATGGACTGGGCTCTCTTTTTAGAGGGGAGAAGCCTGCCAAAGCAGCCAGGGCCCAGAGATGAGATGGTTCTTGCAACAAAGGCTCCTTCCCTTTCTGATTCTGATGGAGGAGATGGGCTCTTCCTAAGGAGCTCAAGTCTGTGCCACTGGGCAGCCCAGAGGATAAAGAGAGAACAGATGGGGAAGAGGCAGATGAGACAGAGCCAGAAGCCACAATCGGGGAAGGCCGACGGCGCTATGCCCAGCAGGGCACTGGCCACACAATGCCAGCAGGGTGCAGTGCTCACCATGACAGTGCAGCAGGAGAAGCAAGCGATGTTGTCCGAAGCCCCTGGGGGGGCCCTTCAGGGAGAGAGGGGCAGAGAAATCCCCGAGTGTGTCCCTCCATGGGTTTTCCCTGGGCAGGTCATTCTTCCCATGAATGGGTGACATATTTGTGGGAGAATGTGATCCAGGGTTATGGGGAAATGTTTTATGTGTGCGTGTGTGTGTGTGTGTGTGTGTGTGTGTGTGTGTGTATGCAGGCAGCTAGGTGGCACCAGAAGACTGGACTTGGACTCAGGAAGACCTGAGTTCCGATCCAGACCCAGCCACTTGCTGGCTGTGTGACCTTGCACACATCGCTCTCCCTCTCTGGGCCTTAGTGTCCTTATCTGTAAAATGAGGATGATAATAACCTCTAGCTCGCAGAGGTGTTGGAGAATAAAGATCATATTTGTGGGGCACTCTGCAAACCACAAATCATTCCATAAAGGCGATCATCATCATTACTATTACCTCTTATCATGCTAGCTCGTTAGATGCCTAAACCCACCATCGGGTAAAATAGAACCCCTTGGTGGGCTCTTGGGGCTTGTGGCCAGCCCCAGAACCAAGAACGTGGGAGGATCCAGGGGTGTCAGGAGGGAGCCGCCAGGTGCCGTGGTGGTGTGTTCTTGTCTTTTCTCTCCCTCTCTACAGGTTGCAGATCTTGTGAAACCTTAGCATTTCCCAGGGGCAGGGAGCGACCTCCTAGCTCCTAGGGAGTTGCCAGACTTCCCAGAGCCCAGGCAGGCAGGAAGGTGTGTGCAGTCCTTTGTGGACTCTAGAGCAGGTGAATCAGCCAGGCGAGGACGGGAGGTCAGTGCTTCTCCAAGGGCACCTACTATGTGCTGGACACTGCTAGGAATCACCCTGAGCATGGTGAGAGCATTGAGTCTGCCCTTAGGGGGCTGGCCCCCTCAGAGCCACTGCCCATCCAGCACAAAGCCTGGCTTGGTGCCCAGAGGCTAGTGGCAGGGAGGGGGTACCAAGAGCCACGCTCTTTCTTCTCGGCTGGCACCCAAGGGCAGATTTTGGAGCCTGGGCTTGATTTCTTCTGTGGGTGAATTTCAGGGCCTGGCGCACAGTGGGCCACCATGTGGGCAATGCCTGGCCTCGACCTTCTTCCAGCTCTGCTCTGCCTGGGAGAGTCACACCTTCGAAGGCTGCTGGCTGTTTGTCTGCTCTTGGCCCCTGGATGCATCTCTTTTGTCCTCTCCCTCAGCCATCATGGGGACATAGAGAAGACCGATCCAGGCACCATTTGTGATGTGGAAACCACAGGCTTCGGACAGACCCTGCATTGTGCCTGAGCCCAGCCCGGGGTGAATCACCTCCTCTCCTGAGCCCTTCCTGGATGCCAGGGCAGGGTGTCTGCAAGGGCTCTTGCCAGTGGGGGCTGACCAGTGCATCTGAGACCTGGGGTGAGTAGCATCCTTCCCTCTGATGTGGTTATTACGTGTTGATGAGCCTGAGTCAGCAGCAACATGGATGGGGCGCCCCTCCTGCCACTCATCTTCTTTTGGGTTCCCCTCCTGCCTCTGTCCAGACCTCTGGACGTGGGGGCAGGGCCTTGTTGTCATGACCCCCAGGAATGCCTGAACCCTCCCTGACTTTCATTGCTCCAGTTGGGCACTGTGCTGAGCCCATGCCCTGGCCTGTGCTTGGCCCCAGTGGCCTTTCCAAGGTCTTAGGGTTTAGGGTGGTTTCCTGCTGTTTGGAAGGGAAGCTTGGTCCCATGACCCCTTGGTCCCCTTTAGCTGCTTGGACTCTGGTGCTCAGATCACCCAGGCCTCAGGAAGTCAGTGGTTAGGAAGAGGCTGGTCTCATACCCCCACTGACCTGCAGCCTTCTGAGCACCCCATCCCATGGCTGGAGGCTGGGCCTTCCTCCTAATACCACCTGACCAATAAGGGCTGGGGGGGCAGGGCCTGGAACAGCTCAACTTTCTGGGAACCCTACTTCCCTGGGGCCTTGCCCAAGCCTGCAGTGGGCCTGTGGAGGTTGCCGCCCTGAGAGGGGCTGGCGCGTAGCCGGAGTGTGGAGAGAGGGCAATGCCACCCTGAGGGAAGGCTGGCCAGACAGGTGGTGCCAGGGAACCCTACTTTGGGCCCAGTCTGGGGTGCTCAGCTCAACAGCCATCTCCTGAGCAGAAGGAGCTTAGGCAAAGTGCGTCTCTGCCCTTGGGGAGCTGCCAGGAGTCAGGAGGAAGCAGGGTCGCTCCCTAGAACTTACATTTCCTGCCTCTTCTAATCTCTTGGAGTCTCAGTTTACTGATCTGCACAATGGGAACAGTTCACTTATGGTTTAAAGGAGGCCAAAGTACCTGGCAAACCTCAAGGCCTTGCATAAATCTCAGCTCCATCCGGGACATAAGCCAGAGCTTGAGGTTGTGGACATCCAGGCTCATTCACCGGAGAAGACAGAGGGTGAAGTGGGAAGGGAGGGGGGGTGGGAAGAAGGGAGCCCTACAGGATCAGGGACATCCACAGAGACTGGCGGGAAGGCTCCTGGAGAGGGGTGCAGCAAGGGCGGATGGGTCCAAGGCCTGAAGGCGTGGCTTAGCCCTTTGATGGAGGTCTCACTCCTCAGCTCAGTGGAGGAAGAATTTTGAAGGTAGGCTATTGACCCTCCCTGCCTGAGCCTGGGGGCTAATGGAGGTCCCCACCCTGGTAGAAGGCAGACTCAGTGGCTGTGTCAAGGCCTTCCTGCCCCAGGGGTTACCACTGGGGTGGGGGGTGTGTGGAAGGGAAGAGGATAAGCATTTATAGAGCATCTACTGTGTGCCTGGCACTTAGTGCTTAGTGATCTGCAATTATAGAGCGCCTATTGTGTGCTTCATGATGGACAATTAGGATCACATTTGCTCCTCAGAACAACCCTGGGAGGAAGGTCCTGTTATTCTTCCCACTTCACAGCTGAGGAAGCCCACAACTGTTCAGTGACTTGCTTTGGGCCCCATAGCCAGGAAGTGTCTGAGGCTGGATGTGAACAGGGGTCCTCCTGACTCTGGGCTCAGACTACTACCTACTTGCACTGAGCTGCCCCAGAATCAGAGGTTGACCTCTGGCTCAGTGGAAGGGCTGATGGAAGAGCACGAGCCAGAATTCCATGACATGAGGAAGCCCGCATCTCGCCTGGGAGTGGTCACTTGAGAGCCCCTGAAGGTCTGGCCCCCCAAAGCTTTACTCGGGCTGTGGAGGCCCCCCCCACCCCACCCGGGCTGTCACAGCAGGGGAGGGAGGGGCTGGCGCCCAGTCTCCCTGGGAGGCCGGCATATCCAGGGGTTCACCAGACCCAGAAACAATGCTTGTGGAAAGCCAGGCGTTATGCCCGGGAGGGCCTCGCGGGAAGTGAGTTCTAGATGGGGCAGGAGGCTCTCAGGCCCACCGTCCCTTGGGGAAAGCCTCTGCCTGATATCTCCTCAGCCTGCCCTGCCCTGATCCAGGCTTGGCTGGAAGTTCTAAGGAGTTTTTGGGAGGATCTTGGAATGTGCTGGGCTGGAGGGATTCTGGAGGCCCTCCCTGGGAGGAGGCCAGAGAGCTCCTTCCTCCCTGCCCTGGGAATGTCCCCAGACATTGCGCGCTTGGGATGGTCCAACCCATTTTCCCAGCAGCAGGGGCAGTGATGGCAGCGGAGGAGGCAGAGGTGTTAGTGGCAGCAGCAGCGACCTCCTCTCAGCTCTTGGAAAGACTGTCTCTGGCATCACATGCCCATGCCCATCAGCCTGATGCCTTGTTCCACGGGACAGAAACCAGACCTTCCTGCACCAAGCAGCACTCATGAAAGAGACACATATGAAAAGTCTCCCTGGGACCCCATCCCTCCATGTAGGAATTGCCTTTCCCGTTGGCCCTGTGTCCCAAAGGCCCAAACCTTCGGGCTCTGCCCTGAGTGGATGCTGAGGCAGTGGAGGAGGGGGCAGCCCTGCTCCTCTCTAATGATGGACCCCCTGCCTGGGGAGGACCCCTGCCCAGGGAGGACCCTCGCATGGGGAGGACCCCCACCCTGGGAGGATCCAGTGTTCTAGGGAGGTCCCCCGTGTGGGGAGGACCCCCACCTGGCTCCCTTTCTGAAGATGTAGCGTCCTGGAGTTCACGAGCGGTCCCAAGGGGCTGTCCGTCCTGACGTCCCGTGGCCTGGAGCCTCACTGCTGAAGCCAGTAGTCCTATCTATGCCTGAAGAATCCCATCCATCCTGGGTCCCTCACAGTATTTAACCTTCCTTCACCTTGAGGAGCCTCAGTTTCCTCATCCTGAAAATGGGTATGATAATAGGCGTGGTGAGAACACCAGTCTCAGGGGGCCACGAGCATTGGCAGAGGGAGTCTCCCCAGTAAGACTGGTGCAGGCCCCGCCCAGTTTACAGATTAACTTCTCTCCTCCTTCCAGGGCAGGGCTGACGCAGAAAGTGCACACGTAAAGCACGCTGCTGGTCTTCTCGTGGCAGACGCTAACTTCTCATCAATCCCGTTGTGGTAGGAATGTTCTGTGTAACATTTCTGTTAGGTGGGGGTGGGTTGGCTCTGGCCTGTGGTCAGTGGTCACTGGCTGAGCCTTTGCTACCAACAGAAGCTCCTTGAGAGCTGCGGTGCCAGGAATCCTTTGTAAGCCCCCAAGGTCCTGCTGCAGGATTTCATCTCCACTTTGCTGGGGCTGACAGACAAGAAGATTTCCGGCCAGCAGAGAGGACCCAGAGGTGGTGGTGGAGGGCACACTACAGGGCGCCGGATACCAAGAGGCATTCTATCTCCATGGGATGGGGGCTGGCATCATACAATGATGTGCCTGCTGGGCTCTTTCTAAGTGAAGACCCCCAGATTCCAGGGCTCAGTCATTGACAGTTGCACTGCTGCCCTGGGTGCCACAGAAGCCCAGCATTTGCACTGATTTCTGTTCCCAGAGGAGCACAAGGTGCTGCTGCTGAATTTACCTCTGTACAGACACTAGCTAGACTCATTGTTCCCCTGCTGCCCCCTCTGCCATCCTCCAGAGGGCCCTCCCCCAAAGTGGCCGAGTGTTGGTAGCATGATGGCCATTTGTGAAACTTGTCTGCTTGTTTGGATATGGACACGTGCTCACCCACAGATGTAGCACCAGCTCCTGGGTGGGCAGCCCAGGCCCCCAGGTGTCTCTGAGCCAGATGCAGCTGAAGAGTAGAATGTTCAGAGAGAAGACAAAGATGGGAAATGAGGTGATGCTCGGGGAGGCAGAGAACAATGTCTATTAGAGAAGCAAGAAAATACCTGCCCAAGGTGCCTCAGCACCCTGAGGGCTGGTGCTGGAGGAAGGATGCTCTCCAAGCCTGGGCCCCCCATGGAGGCTGATGAGAGGCCAGCCCTCTGAGGCAGTGAGGCCCCCTGAGCTGGGAGGGCATTTGGGACCTAGCCTGGCTGAGCCGGGAGCCTCGTTTCTGCCTCTCATGAGCCTCTTCGGGCCACACGGTCTCCACCCCCCTCCTATCTGGGAGGCTTTGGCTTTGTCTAGCCGCTATCTCTGCTGTGGTCTCACTCTGGCTGGGACTGCTCATTGCCCCAGACCAGAGTGGCACTGACACATCTCCACCTTCCCCTTGCTGGGGGCATAGTGGGAGTTTCATCAGCTCTTCTGGAGCTTTGGACTCCCTGGCCTTCCTCGGGTGGCATCAGTCACCTGACCCCTCAAACGCCCATCCTCACCGACTGGGGCCCAGCACTGCTTAGAGGACACTGGAGGAAGGTTTGGGAGTGCCCCTTGGGGTTAAACCTGACCCATAGAGGCCAGTGGTGCCCTGACCACAAGCCCACCAGATTCCAGCTGGTGCTCTGGGTTTTCCCACTGTTGGGACTAGAAGGCCTGCTAGGAAACCCACCTCACCCATGTGTCCTCCTGTGGCCAAATCCCAACCCAAACTCTCTCCGGAAGCTCTCTGTGGGAATGAGGGGATGCGGCTGCTGGGGAGGCCCTGCTGGCCTGCTATGTCTGGAGGATGGTGGATAAACACTGTGGTCTGGAGCTGCCGGGGAGTCCTAGAGCCTGACTCCATCCAGCTGGCACTGAATGGTGGCACCCAGAGGCCCCATAGATGTGGGGGAAGGTCATGTGGTTTGGAGGGTGCTTTCTAAGAAAGGCAGAGAAATGGAACTGCCCCACGTTTGAAGCTGCCCCATGCTTGAAGCTGTCCCTCACCTCAGCCTCGTTGCTAATGTCTGGGAGCTGAGCCAAGCCAGATGCCCATCCTCAGGGAGGGCCAGAGGAGAGCCCCAGCAATGGGGCCAAGGGGTTGGACTGGGCCTCTGTGCTGGGGCTGGGGCCACCCCATCCTCCTCCTCTGCTGTCAACAAGGGACCCCCAGCTTGCCTTAGGGCACTGACTAAAGCCAGGCTTCCAAAGCCCCCATCTGCCTGACCCGTCCAACTCCCTCAGCTATTCCAATGAATAACCCTTTTCTGAGTATGGCCATCAGCCAGACTCGGCTTGAGAAAATGTTTTCTGTGATGTTCAAATACACGCAGTCCAAAAGGCCATCGGGATGACTGGTGGGGGTGGGGGCCATTCACCCAGAGCTTCCTCTTCTCTCCTCCTCCTCATCTCCTATCTCTAAGGAGCCTTGGGCCTCTGTCTCCTCCTTTACCCATTTCCTATGATGAGATAGCCTTACCCCTGACCAAGGCTGACCCCTCTGTCCACACAAGAGATCCCCTGCCATCCTGCCTCCTCCAGGAGGTCTCCCCCTCTGCCATCCCCCTCCTCACTTATCTTCAGGCACTCCCTCTCTACTGGCTCCTTCTCCACACCCAGGTCTCCCCCACCCTGAAAAAACCCTCCCTTGACCCTTCCACTCCTGCTAATTGTGGTCTTATTTCTCTACTGCTCTTTGTAGCTAAACTCACCAAGAGGCCATCTACACTCAGGGCCTCTGCTCTCTTTCTTCACTCTCTTTAACCCCTTACAATCCAGCTTTCATCCTCCTACCATAACCATTTTCCCCAAAGTGACCAGTGATTTCTTAGTGGCCAGTGGTCTTTTCTCTCTTCCTTGATACCCTCTTCTCTCTAGTTTTTGGGACACCCCCTCCCTCGTTCTCCTCCTCCCTCTGTAACCACTCCTTCTCTGTCTCTGGATCCTTCTCTAACACTCTCTGACCCAAGGGGTCCCTTTGGGCTCTGTCCTAGGCCCTCTTCTCTTCTTCCTCTAGACTGCTTCCCTTGGGGATCTCATCAGCTCCATGGATTTAATTCCCATCTCTGTGACGACGATTCTCAGACCTGCCCATCCTGCCCCACTGTCTCTGCTGACCTCCAACCTCTCATTTCCAGCTGCCTTTCAGACATCTTGACTTGGATGTCCAGTAGACATCCTGAACTCAGTATGTCCAAAATCAAATTCATCCTTCTCTCCTGCCCCCAACCTTTCCTATGACTGGAGGGCAGTATTCTCCTCTCAGTGAGGCACCTAGGTGGTGCAACGGATAGAGCTCTGGGTCTGGAGGCTGGAAGACCTGAGTTCGAATCCAGCTTCAGACATTCCCTTAGCTGTGTGACCCTGGATATGTCACTTAACTTCTGCTTGTCTTATTTTCCTCAACTGTAAAGTGGGGATAATAATGCACTAACCCCTCGAGGTCATTGTGACTATCGAATGAAAGAATATTTGTAAAGGGCTTAGCACAGGACCTGGCACATAGTAGGTACTATACAACATTATTCCTCTGTCCCCCAGGCTCCTACCCTAGGAGTCATCTGGACTCCTGCCCCTCTCTCACCCTCATGTCCAAGCTGTTGCCAAGGCTGGAGACCACCTTGGCAGCATCTCTCTGGCACATCCCCTTCTCTCCTCTGACCTGCCTCCACCCCGGTGCAGACCCTCCACGCCTCATGCCTGGAATATTGCTAGAGTGGCTGAGGGGTCTGCCTGCCTCAGGCCCATCCTCCATTCTGTTGGTCTGACAGTGTCACCCCTGTGCCTTTCACCTCTAGGATCCAACGCAAAAGGCTCTGTTTGGCCTTCAGAGCACTTCCTCATCCGCCCCTCCTGCCCTTCCATTCTCCTTCCATCTCACTGCCCCTGGCCTCTGGCTGCCCCACTTACAAGACCCTCCATCCATCTCTCCAGCTGTGCCTGTGCCTGGAGCACTCTCCCTCCTCCCCCTGCCTCCTGGCCTCCCTGGCATCCTTCATGTCCTGCTAGAGTCCCCCCTTTTCCAGGAAGCCTCGCCTAGCCCTTCCCCCTTCTAGTGCCCCCTCTCTTACCGCCTGTTTATTCTGTCTAGACCTTATCTGTCTGTATTTGTTTGCTTATTGTCTCCCCCACTAGATGGGAAGCTCCTTGAGGGCAGGGACTGTCTTTTGCCTCTTTTTGTATCTGTAGGACTTAGAAGTGTCTGGAACTTAGTAAAAGGTGATTGAGTGACTGACTGGGGGGGTCTCTGAGAGGTCACTTCAGTTCCCCTACAATGACAAGGAGCGCCTTGTGTGGTAGTGAGCCCATGGAGAGGGGGTCCCTGCACTGGGCAGACCATCTCCAAGGGTTTTGCCGAACTGGCATCCTATGGTTCAAACACTTGTCTCTCAGTAGGAGTGGACCCTGTGGGTCTCTGGAAGCTGCAGTCCCCAGTGGCCAAGAAGTGCACTAACCAATCTCAGGGCACCTCTTTTTGTCAGTGACGCTGTGCCCCATCATCCTGCCCACTACCCCAGAAGCCCCCTGTGTGCTCTCTGGCCAGGACAGCCTTCCTACCTTGCTGGAGGCCCCAGAGGAGGAGCTGACCACGAGGCTGGTGATGGTGTCGCTGGTGCCTGTGGTGCAGGGAGCCCCAGGGGCGGCTGGCGTGGGGAGCCTGGAGGGCACGATGGGCAGAGGCAGGAGGCCAGGCCGGGCACTGATGGCACCAGCGGCTGCGGCACTACAGCTGGTCAGGCTTCCGTGGGTGCCGTTGGCACTCCATTCGCGGCGGTCCCAGCCGGGGGCGCGGTACTCTCGTTCGAATCGGCTGTGGTGCCGGGACATCTCGGGGCCGGGCAGCTGGTGTGCACGGGACCACCGAGGGCTCACCTGGAGATAGAGAGCAGAGAGAAGAGTCTTTAGAGGGGCCACTCCCCACAGGACCCCCTTGTCAGGGACCAAGCTGGGTCACGGTAGTCAGTGATATTCCTGGGGGGAGCCCCCCAAACTGCACCCAGAAGACCCCAGGAGCTCTCTTGGGCACCTCTTAGCCCATATGGTGCTCTCATAGCCCTGGAAACCAGGCTATAGCGGGGAAACTGAGGCAAAGCTGTCTGAGAAGGCTGCCCAAGGTCATATGCCTGGAGTCTGGGCCTCCTTCAATACTGCCTCCACACCTAGAATCTGAAGGCTTTGGTGGGTGGTACCAGGGTGGTTTGGTGGGAAGAACCAACAAATACTACCCAGCATCAATGGAATTCCTTTTCCAGTCACTCACGATGGGCCAGAAAACCGTTCTTGGATGCTATGGAGGCCTGAGAGACAATGGAGTGTCTCTGCATCTTTGTGGGATCAGTTTTGTTGGCCCCTCACCTGGCCTGCTCGCTGACTCACCTGCCACTTCTGTACCTTTCCTAAGCAGTGCCTCCCTTTACTCCCTCCTGTCTTCTGGCTCAAGGTGCCCCATGCCACAGGATGCCTCTTTTCTGATTCTCACAGTAGCCAGGGCTGAAATCACTTGGGGTCAACTTTGTGTTTACCTATCTATATAGGTACAAGTTGTCTCCCCTCCCCCATGTGGGACAGAAGCCCCTTGAGAGTGGGGGCTTGTTCTCTTTGGTATTGGTAGACCTAGTGCTTGGCACACAGTAGGTACTTCATCAAGGCTTGGTGTGATAAGTGAAGGACTGAACCATGTTCTATGGGGCTTAGTCTACTGTGGTGCACTGTTGGGCAGTGGGGCAATGGACTCAGAGTCAGAAGATTTGGGTTAGATGCTGCCTTGTGGCCCTCAGTCAGACTGGGATCAGCCTTGGAGCACACGCCTCCCAGGGTTGTGGCAAGGATCAGGGGATGACCTGAGCAGGGAACCTGGGAGACTTGAGCTGCTGCCTTGGTGGTGTTATCCCTCCTCCCTACCCAGGACTCTGACAGAGCCATTCCTCCTGGGCTGGCCTACACTTTCCCCAACAAGCTCAACCATGCATACACCAGGTCACACATGGGCATCCCCGCCACCACCGTGAGGCTGCAGTGGGCACAGCTGCACAGGGGGTGTCATGTCTGAAACATCTGCCAGACCCAGAGCGCTGGCACCAGGCACCAGCTGCACAATACCCACTTGTCCCAGGCCAGAGCCAGACTCCATAATTCATTGCCCTCTGGCTGTGTACAGACGCCAGCAGATACTCAATGCCTCTTATCCCCTTTCTTCCTGTATCATGGGGCCTGAGAGAACTGGGGATCGGCTGTGTCTCAGACCACAATGGGAGCTCTGTCCTCCAGCTCCCTGACCCACAGCCACCACAAGGCAGCCAGGGGGTGCCCCAGGGCAGAGCCCTGCTCCTGGAGTTGGGAAGATCTGAGTTCAAATTCGGCCTCAAACACTTCCTAGCTGTACGACCTTGGACAACTCACTCAACCTCTGCCTCAATGTCTTCAATCACAAAATGAGGATGATCATAGCACTTACCTACCAGGATGGTTGTAAGAATCAAATGAGATAACATTAATAAAAGCACTTAGCCCAGGGCCTGGCTTTATAAATGCTAGCTATATTATTATAATTTAGTATTATCAGTAGTAGTCAGTATGTTCTGGTTTCACTTGCCTTGGGCCAGTGGCCAGCTGATTTGGGGCATGGCTATGAGGAATGGGGGGGAGGGGCAATACGCCACTTGCAGTGTCCAGTTCATTCCCAGGCATCACATATTAAGAAGGGCACTGATAGGGCAGAGAGGTCCAGAGCAGGGCAGCCAGGATGGGGTGGGACCACCCTGGAAGACAGACAGCCTTCCCGCCACTGTTATCTGGGGACCACGGATGGTGAGATGCTCTGACCTGTCTGTGGAGTACCATCTAACAGGTTGTGGGGGAGAAGAAAACCCCAGGAACATGCCTGCTAGGAAGAAGAGGCAGGCCATGGTGGGCAGTAGGAGGCTAGACAGTCTGAGTGCTGGCTCCCAGCTCCCCAGGAAGCTCCTCCCTCTCAGCAGCTCAGCTGTCCTGTCTAGACCCCCCTCAGGCTGACTTTCCTCACGAGGCCAATGGTGGGGGGAGGAGTGCAATGATTGTCCTTGACAGATGAGGAAACTGAGGCTTGGGCATGTGAAGGGCTAGCTATGGTGGGGAGGGGAATAAGCATTTGCATAGTACCTACTATGTGCTGGGCCAAGCTAGGACTCAAAACATTGTTCTTAATCCCAAGCCCAGGCCTCTTCCTCTTTTGACAGCATGGGCCCTCCCATGGAAAGCTGAGAGGGCTTGGGTGGGCAGAGTGTGGGTGCTCTGCCCCAGGAGAGGCCCTCAAGCCCAGGGGGCCTGACTCCAGAGGTGTTGGTCAGATGGCCTCCTCCTCTCTATGTGGCCAGTTGTCTTGTGTCCTGGGCCCATTTCTATGGCTCTTCTGCCAAATCTGCTTCTCTGGGGACCCTGGTTTGCAGCCTGATGGCATCCCTGGGACAGCTCTGGGGCTGGGGGCAGGGAGAAGCTGGGGGTCCCTAGAAGAGTCCCCAAGGCCCCCCAACTGTCCTTGCTCTTGTTTTCTGCTAAAGGCTCACTCCTGTCTTCTGGGAGAATTTCACTTGGAAATAGGCACATTATGTGGAGATTGATAGAAAAAAATCCCATTTCCTGCTGGGTTTTACATGTACAAGATGTGACTTCTGGGAAGGAGTGAGAATGACTCATTCGGCCTTCGATTAAGAAGGTGCCAAGGAGGAGGGGTGGGTGGCAGCCTCCAGCCTGGGAGCACACCTGGCAAAGATCTCACAGCACTACCTCTCCTGAAGCCAGAGGGCTGAAGCCATCCCCTGATTTAGGATCTCAGAATCCCATAGTTTCTGATCAGAAAAGGACATCCCCACCAAGGATTCCTCTTATATATCACTGGCAAGGTGGCAAGGAGTGTCCGGCTTTGCCTGAGCCCTCCAATGAAGGGCAGGGAGAGGGACCTGGTCCACTCCTCGGGCCAACCCAGGGCGCTCCACAGGCCAGCCTGGGCCACTCCTCAAGGCATCCTGGGTCACTCTGCCGGGCATCCTGGGCCACTCTTTCTTCAGGGCAGCCTGGGCCACTCCTCAGGGCAGTCTGGTCACTCTGAGACAGCTCTTGTTGTCAGGTAGCTCTTCTGATGTCCGGGCTAAGGTGGCTGGTGCTGCCCTCTGGGGCCAAGACACCAAGGCTCATCACTCCTGCGGTGGACAGCTCCCCCAGAGGGTACTTGTGGATAGCTCCCCCTACAGGAGCCAGTGAAGTCTTCTCATCTCCGGGATGAACATCCCCAGTTCCCTTAATGGCTCCTGGTTTAGAACGGGTTCCAGACCCTTCCCCATACTGGCAGTCCTCCCTGGGTGCTCTTTCTAGGTCCTCATTGTCCTTCTTAAGTCACATGTACCTAGAATGACCCTGGCACTCCAGGTGTGCTCTGATTAGAGCTGGGGTAGCAGGATTCTGGGCTGTGTGGTTCTGAAAGTGTGGCTTCTTTGAAGGCAGACTAAGATCTTAGCTGCTAGTCACATTCATATTGAACTTGTGGGCCACTATAGGCCTCTGATCATTTTCAGATGAGCTGCTGTCTAGCCACACCTCCCCTATGCTGTCCTTGTGAAGTTGTGTTTTTGAACCATGCATTACTTTACATTTGTTCCCAGTCAATTCGTGAAATAGAGGCAAACTGGAGCTGGGCCCACAGCATGGTGGGGGAGGGGGATAGAAAGGAGGAGGGGAAAAGGAAGAAGAGGAAAGTCAGGAGAAGAGGTGGAGAAGGGCAGGAGGGGAAGGGAAGGATGGACTGGGTCCCTTGGGGAAGCTCTTTGGGGGAATCCAAACTCCATCCCTTTTGGTTAGCACCATAGCTTGCACAGATTCCATGCAGCCACAAATTATGGTGCAACGCTGCCATCTCTGAGGAGGCAACCTGCCTTTCTTCCACAGGGCATGGCATGATGCCCGATGGGCATGAACGGATTGCAGCCCAGTCACTGGGAATGGTGTGAAAGAGGACACCAGAGGAACCCACTACCCAACAAGGGCTAGCTGGCTGGTGTCTAGCCTCTGCCAAGATAGTGGAGGAAGGAAGGCTCTCAGCAGAGGCTGGGGCCCTTGAAGGAGCCACACAGCAGAGGTACGATCTGTGCCTTGCAAGGGACTCCCCACATTAATCTCAGATCTAGGACAAGGTAGCAGGAGAAGCTGGGCACTCTGAGGACACTCTCGATTGGCTGGTGCTCACATTCAGACACGCAAAAATCAGGCAGAAGCACTGACAGATGGAAAAGGCCAACAGGCCCTGCCAGACGTGTGTCTTCAAGTACATCCTTGGTCTAATTCAACGAGTGCTTGCTAATTATACCGAGCTTTGTTCCTGGACTGCTAGGACCACCAGGTGAGTAAGCCAGTCCCTGCTTCCCCATAGCCTCACTAATAATGAGAATACCCCATCCTACAAGGGACTTCTAGGTGGTGCAGTGGATAAAGCACTGAGCCTGGAGTTAGGGAGACCTAAGTACAAATCCAGCTTCAGACACTTCCTAGCTGTGTGACCCTGGGCAAGTCACTTAAGCCTGTTTGCCTCAGTTTCCTCTTCTGTAAAGTGAGCTGGAGAAGGAAATGGCAAACCACCCCAGCATCTCTGCCAGGAAAATCCCAGATGGGGCCAGGAAGTCAGACATGACTGAAACTTGGGGGGCCACATGGAACTTGGGCTGAGATCCCAGAAATGGGGCTACAGGTCAGGCCCAGAGGGGCCCTTATAGATGAGGGAGGTTCAGAAGCACAGAGGCCAATGGATGCTACTTCCCTGCACAAGACCATGCAGGGCTGCCCTGGGGTACCCTTGCAGCCCCTGCACTCATTCTTTTCTGGGCTGCATTCGGCAGTCTAGGGGCAGCCAATAAAGGGGCCACCATGGCCCTGACCAGACATGAGGGCTCCTGCACAGAGGGAGGTTCTGCTGGTTCCAGGGATGTAGAGGTAGGGCCGGACCCCAATTCCTGCTACCCCAGGAGGGGCGATTGAGACCCCAGGGAGCTCTGGCTCCTCTGTTTGCTGCCTTTTCTGGCCTCCCTGAGGGTCTCTATGCAGTCTAGAAGAGGGTCCTGCAGCTCCTCCTGATCTGGATCCCCTCAGCCTCAACACTTCCAAATAGTTACTATTGTTTGTCCTTCATTCTGCAGAGGACCATGGCATCAGGGAGGTGATGCCATGACATGCTAGTGAATTGGATTGTAGTGAGACAGAGCTGTGCCAAGTCACCAGCCTCACTTTCTCCTCCAGAGCCAGTGAGTCCAATGGCCAGATAGAGATAAGGACAACTAGAGATGGCCTAGGATACAGTGGGGGACCTTGGCCTTTTCAAGCTAGTCTTGAATAGGTCTCAGTTTGAGGTGAATGGGGCATTTCCCCTCTCATATTCCCTGGGGGAGTCAGCCCAGAGTTCCTAGGTCCCATCTACTCCCTCCCCAAGGGCCTCTGCATCAGCTCCCCAGCCACCATGGCTCCTGAAGACCCAGAGAAGAAAGACCTGGTCCCGTCCCATAGCTCAGCCACAGCCACTGCTACGGCTTATCAGTGGAAATGTTGCTAAGGAAGACACCATCCCATCCTCTCTGCCCTCGCACCCAAGGACACTCCTATTTGGGCTTCGAGGCAGCGGCCAGGTGGTGTGGAGGACAGAGACTGGTTTTGGAGGTAGGGAGGTTTGAGGACAGATGCAATGGGATCCCAGCATGGAGACCACAGAACCAGAGAGTCTTGAGTCAGGGACCAGAGGACCCAGAAGAGGCCTTAGGGATCATCTGTTCCTACTCTCTTATTTTACAGATGGGGAAACTGAGGCCTAGCAGAGTTGGGATTCAGTCTTCCCTGCCTCCTGCTCAGACCACCCTCATCTCTGGCACTCACCAAGGTACAAAGACATACAAGGACACCAGGCACCCCCATGACTGCACCACCAACGTCCCCAGGGCCAAGTTCAGTCATTCTGAGCTGTCAGGCTGGAGGCCTCAGGGCACACGAGGTAGGCAGGCGTACGTTCCCAGGGCAGGCCTGCCAAGCCCTTGCTACATTTATCAAAGGCTTATCACTTGCCAACCTTGGCTTTCAGGAGAAATGGGGGCCATTAGGTGGAGGTGGGGCTTCCTCTGGCTCTGTGACAAGGGGCCAGAGGAGCAGGTGTTTGCTGCATCCGACCACTCAATCCCTCTGGAGAGGAGGCTAATCTCCTGCTCCCACAGCTGCCTAGGGCCAGGCAGTCGCTGTCTCATTAGCTCTGTGCCACACATGGTGGCCTGACCCAAGAGGAGAGAAGCCTTCATGAAGCCCGGCTTAGTGATGGGACTTAGGTGCCGATTTAAAACTTCCCACCTGTCACTTGGAGCCTTGATTGGAGAGCTGGATAGCCAGGAGAAGGACAGGGACTGACTGACCTTGAAAGAACAGGGTTGGGCCAGGCTGGGCTGGGCCGGGCAAAGCTGGGCTGGGCGAGGCTAGAGCTGGGTGGGTAGGACAGAGCCGGGCTGGGCTGGGTTAGCCAAGTTGTGTAGTGGATGGCCCCTCTCAGAGCTGAGCCAGGTCGGATGTGTGTGTGTGAGGGGGGTGGGGTGGAGTGGTCCTTAGGCTGGCTGTTTCCCACTCTCTGCCCTCTGTAAAGGAACCCAAAGCTGCACATATGTTGAGCACTGCAGCCCCTGGAGCCCTTACCTCCTGCTCTGAGCTCAGTTCTGGGGTTCTCAGAGCCGAGGAAGAGCCTTGCTTTGAGGCCAGCTCACATTCCAGATGAGGCAGAAAAGGGAGTTTTGTGAAAACTAGCTCAGGCCCAGTGGTCCCTCAGGGCCTCACTTTACCCTCTGCCTTCAGAGCAGTCAATATTGGTCTAGCATAAACAAGATTACATGCAGGTTAGGAGCCATACTGGGCTCATTCCCAGGGAGACACAGGGAGAGGGCTGGGGTGAGGCTGCCTGGGAGGGCCTTGTCCAGATGCCTCCTCTCAGATCTGTCTGAGGGGCAGGGCTGTTGGGAAGGCTCTGGAAGACCCTTCTGCTAAGGAGTTGTCAGAGCAGATGGCACAGCCCCACCCAGCCTCACTCAGAAAAGCCCTTCTGGGATGTTCGCCAAGTTTCCAGCGAAGAGGATGAGAACGGCGTGACCTCTGCTAGGCACTCCCATCTATGTGAGCATGTGCTCAAGGTTTGCAGAACTTGTCACAAAGAATCAGAGAGTGTTTTGATGTACAACAAAATTACAAGATTTGTTCTATAAGAAAGTGCAGGGTTAATTCACTTCCACCGGAGAAGAGCTCAGCCTTCCTCAAACTAATGGCCCCCACCTGCTGTCAGGCTAGAAGTCCATGGATGGGACAGACCCTCTGTCTGGTGGCAGCATGGAAGGTCAGAGCAGCAGGAAGACTGTTGAGGAACAACTGGGAGCACAGTCCAGGGAAACAGGCCTGTTTGCTTATAGAAAAGTATCTGCAGGTAAAAAGTTTTTTTAATATACACAAGATTTAATAAGCATATATCTTGGAGGGAAAAAGACTTTGAGTATTGAAATATTTTCATGGAATCCCAGCTGCCAAAGCTAAAAGCAAGAACAAATCTTAGAGGCCGGATGCTGACTTAGCGTTAGCACACCGAGAAGCGTCTGACCAGGAGAAAGCAGGTTATCGAGTCAATCCTCCTCCTCTCCCATCCTGAATGCCAGAGCTGACCTCAGCCCAGAGCCACAGAGCTGGAAAGGACTGTGACAGAACCAGACCAAGAATCTCTCCACCTTCAGCATCCCTGACTAGTGATTGTCCAGCCACTGCCTTTACATCTCGGAGGAAGGGGAGCCCAGCCCTCATGGGCAGCCCCTTCTACTCTAGGATGTCTCTCAGTGTTGGGTCATGGACCGGCCTCATCGCATCTTCCTGCTACCACTCCTGGTTCTGCTAAGGAGGGAGCCGAGTATGATGAGACCGGTGGTCACTCTTCGGCAGGACAGCCTTTCAGCTGCTGTGTCCCCTCCACAGCCCTGCTCTGCCAAGCAAAGTGCCTTCCAATGATCTCACATGGCATGGATCCTTCACCATCCTGTTGGCCTCCTTTGGAGGTTTTCCAGTTTATCAATGGCCTTCCTAAAATGTGGTGCCCAGAACTGAACTCAGCACTTCAGTGTGGTCTAATGGGGTGTGTGTGTGTGTCTCTCACCTCCCTATCCATGGAAGTATCTCTGCCAAGAAAACCTCAAATGGGGTCAGGAAGAGTTGGAAATAAGTGAAATGACTGAATAGGTGGTTGACTCATTTTTGAATCTGGCCACTTCAGATTTTGAAGGGACCTACCTGCACTCTTGGGCAGCCCATGTTTTCACAAGAAACAGTGCTTTGCTCAGCCCCAGTAGTTCCCTGAACTGACCCTGCCAATTAAGGGGAAGTAAAGTCAGTCCAGTAAGACCTGTTCTCAAGGAAGCCAGGCTGGCCCTACGGAACCAGGCTTCATTTCCGACATGCTCACTGGCTCTTCAAAGCTCTGTCCTCGGGCCTTCCTTGGGAGAGCCCTGGCCCACACTGTTGTCTCTATCCTCTTCCTCTCTCAGTGCTGAGGACACCCCAGCCTCTCAAACATGACTTTCAGAGACTGAGTGGAAGGCCACAGTAGAATTATTCTGCTCCTTGGGGCTTCCAACTCTCCTAACACCTTCTCACTGAACCTGAGGGAAGAGCTGGTCCCTGGGGTCTCCCAGAGCATTGAGGAAAGAGCTGACATCCTCTCTGGGATCCTTGGCAGGAAAGCAGAGAGGCAGATAGATGAGAGAGTGGCATGAGGGTGGCCCAGGGGTGGATGTAGCAGCATCCCCTGACCTAGTGGATATCATGGTCATCAGCTGGGTCTTCCTCACCTAGGTATCCTGAGTGGGGCAGAGCATTCCTCAACTCCACAATTGGGATCCCAGAAGGCAAAGGCAGACTGAGTGGTTTGGGGTTATTCTGATCTGTGATGGACCCTCACAGCTTATCCCCACCTCTATCCCCACCAGGATGGGGGTGGGTATCTACCCCTGGCAGCACAGCATCTAGACTCTCTGAGTGGACAGAGACCCTGCCTGGCTCATACTTCAAGGCCCAGTGGCTATGGCTTTGGGGATCTTGAGGCTTCTGCTCATGGCCTTGTCTGCCTCTCTGCCCATGCACACTAGGTGGGCCCAGATATCCAGACGTGCTGAAAACAGGCTTCCTAAGTGTGGAAAGCACCTCAGCTGCCTTACCACCAGCCCTGGATCAATCCCTGTTGGGAGGGAAATATCTGGAAAGTCTGCCCCCCTGCCCCCTACTCTAGCATCCTGGAGGAAGGTTCTCCTGAGGGGAAGGGGGTGGGTCAGAGGAGGCAGAGACCAAGGACAGACAGCCTAGGCCAGCAGACAGGGAGCCAGAGGCTGAGCTTGCTGCTGCTGCTACTGCCCAAGGGGGCACAGTCCCAGCCTGTTAACATCCTGTCGTCCTCGGAAAAGGACTGCTGTTGTCAGCATCCACCCCGGCTAGCTAGTCCTTAATGGGGCCGGGAGTGCCAAGGAGCCACTCCTCCTTCCAGCTGGGCTTCCTGTAGGCCAATCCATTCCTGCTGAGAGAGGTCGTCTTACAAGCCTTAATATTCAAGGGGTCTCCAGCTGAGTGGAGCCTCCTTCCCCTCCCCTGTCAGTGACAGTGAGCCTACTCCCACCATCCAGACACATTGACCATCATCTCAGGGCTCCAGCAGAAAGATCAGGTGCTGAGAACTCCGTTCAGTGTGATGAACTATTAGTAAACTCTTGCTCTCTGAAGGCCCCTGTGCCCTGTACCAAGAGGTATGCTGATTGGTCCCTGAACTCAAGGGGGTTTACAGCCAGCCTCCTGCAGAGGTGAGGTGGGTACAAGACGGACTTTAGCAGAGCTGGCCCTCAGACACTGGCCCCACATCTCAGTTGTAGCATCGTGCTCCGACCTAAGACCTAAGTAGTTCTCAGTTCTTTGGGAGGCTCCCAGGGACTGAGATTGAAGAAGACATCCTGGGATGTGCACCCCTGACCAGTAGTGATGGCATTTCAGCAAACATTAGGCCGAACCACGAAGAGTCCTGAGGCCTTTGCGGGGCAGCAGGATTTCATGCAGGCTCCCACTGACAGCAGCCCACTGCGGGAAACAAGAGCCCTAGATCTAGCCAGCCTCTGTCCATGGTAGCTGCTGAGGCAGGTAAGACTGGGTCATCGCTGCCTTCCTGGGGCCCTGGAGATGCTTATACCTGGCACTGGGTATCCCAGTGGGTGGCTCTCACACTCCCCTCCAAACAAGGCTCCCGGATGCCACCTCAGCTAGGCTGGTTTGGGCACATATCCCAAGCCAGAGAGACTGCCAGGATAAGCCTTATTCCAGGAGAGCTCAGGCAGGCTCCAGTCAGTTGAAGGTCACCCCTGGAGTCTGGGCCAGGCTGGCTGTAAGGAAGTGGTAACCCTCCATCTGCTCCTGCAGCCAGAGCTCCAGACTCAGTAGTCAGGTACAACTTATGTTAGATCCCTCTTCAATGTTCAATGATGCCATCCCTCCTCACACGTATGGATGGCAGACAAGGCCTGAATCAGATTCTAACATCTGTGGTGGGCTGGATGAGCCCCTGCCTTCCCAGCCCTGCTGCTCTCTGGGGTCATGATGCACTACCCTGATAAATAGTCCCCCAAAGGGGAGACCTCACAGGCCCTAAGAAATTCTTCTGTCCCTCACAAGGAGGCCAAGATTTTACCATGTGAACAATTCACTCAAGCCAAGGATGAAGATGGTTGCCCCACGGGAAACTGGCGATCGTGCTTCCTGCAATGGGTGGGTAGGTCACAGGCACCTCCTCTCTCCTGTTTGCAGATGGCTGCAACTGACAGTGTACTGAAAAAAGGTCTCCAGGCTTTCTGCAGGATCCCTAGAATAATGAGTGCCTGGTTTTAGAAAGCAGGTCTGGTCCTTGGCCTGCACAGCCAGGCACTCTGAAGGCAGGCGGGTCATCCCAGGCCAAGGAGGGAGTGTAGTTCTGGCTTCTGTGCTTGTACCTTCAAGGACAGACCTCCACATGCCTGAGTCCCCAGGCAGTGGCACTAGCAGGCACAGACCACAGGAACCACAGAGGCTGGGAGTCAGGGGACCTGGGCTCTGGTACCTGGAGTGGCCAGGGGCTCACTTTCCTCACTCACTGATAAAATGGAGACTCGCCAAGGGAGCTCCAGGACCCTGTCCTGGTCTCTGCGGGGCTTGGGAGCCCATCTCCAGCTGCCTGTTGGGTAGCCCTGGCTGGAGGTCCCAAAGGGAGCGCACATTCAGCAGGGCCCAGGCAGAACTTCCCTTCCTCCTAAAGCTGCCTTGGTCCCGCCTTCCTCATTGCTGTTGAGGGCTCCGCCTTCCTGTCAGTCACGTGGATGTGTGGTGCTGGGGTTCATTCACCCCAGCTTCTCATTTTCCTCCACCTCAAATAGCCATCCGTCTGCACAGTAACCACCCTGGCACACACGGATGCCAAGATGTTTCCAACCTCACCCTCTATACATGCATTGCAGGGAGAATGTGCTCATGGAGACTGTAAGGCTGAGGAATCAGCCTTGGGAAGTCAGCAGGGGGTCATGGCTCCTCCCCCCCACAACAATTCGCACACACATACACACATACAAATACACGCCCATGCACATGTATGCACATACACATACAGAAGGACAGGCCAGCCACCAACACCCCACAATAGTCGGGCTTCAACCACAGTCCCTGCCCCTGCCCCTGCATCTGGGTCTGGATCTAGGGAGCTGTGAAGCCTGAAAGAAGGCACCCATCGTGTGGGACCACCTGCCAAAGGCATCTTTCATTGAATTTTCAAGATCAGAAGGTAGTCATTTCCTTTATAATGATATTTTTCTTCACTACATACACAAATGTTTCTTTTTAAATTGTGGGTGTGTGTGTGTGTTTGTGTGCGCGTGTGCACATGCACATGAATGTGTATGGGGGGAGTGGAAAGCAATGACAAACATTTTAAACCAAAAATAATAAAAAGACTACAGCTCATTATCTTTTAAGGAAAAAACAAAAGGAATCCCTGGGTAATGGATGTGATCCTGGCTTCATCCTTAGTAAGGCCTGCTCTCTGAGTCCTGAATCCTAGAGTGGGGGTGGGGAGACAGGCTGGGCAGCAGGGGTGGGAGAAGATACCTGGTGAGTGTCCCTCCCCTTCTGAAGCGGGGGAGCCAGAGCTGGAGTAGTCACAGCCATGGAGCCTCCTTTGTGTCTGCAGGTGAGCGAGGATGCTTTGGGAGAGACCGGCTCTCACATCTGGGGCTATCTGGCCAGAGCTCGCCTTTGTCCTTCTCCACAGAGTATTCACTCCTTTGGAGCCAACACTGGCTCAGGATGCCATAAACACCAGCCTATCTTCAGTTGGAGATAGAATCCCTTATAAAAGTAGACAGCAGGAAGCTTGTGAGGGTACACTGTGCCAGGCCATGTGATGCCAGGCCACCAAGCTTCCCGGCTCTAATGCGGCAGCACGTTCTGTCTAGGCAGGGCCGAGCTCCTCCTGGGAGTCACTGAGCTGGGCCAGGGTCTGTTTATTCCTCACTACACTGAGGCCAGGGTAGCAGCACCTGCCCTGGTCATGAGCCAAGACTGGTACACATCCCAGTGCCCCTCTGTGCCTCTATCCTGGCTTTTCCTTGCTTTTTTTTTGTCCCTTCTCTTCCTAGAGGAGAAAGCCTCCTGGGCAAAAAGGGATGTGGGATGGCATGGGAACTCTGAGACAGGGAAATGCCTACCAGTACAGGATAGAACCTTTTCTAACTTGTAGTGTCTCCAAAGACACTGGGCAAATCAACCACTGTCTGCCTTAGTTTCCCCATCAGTAAAACAGGGATAAAAACAGCCCCTACCTGGAAGGGTTGTTGTGAGCATTAAATATTTGTAAAGCATTCAGCATAGTGCCTGGCACATAGTTGGTATTTAAATGCTTCTTCCTCTCACTCTTGGAGAACTGCCTTGAGAGATGTGAAGTTCATGATGTGACCAGGGTCACACAGTCAATCTGCATCAGAGGCAGGACCTCTGAGGCCATCTTTTTCTATCCAGTAATGACAGAGTCTCTCTAGAAGCTAATATCTAATAAAAATGCTAAGTCAAAGCTTGGCAAACACACCACACAATATATCCAAAATATTATTCACAACAACCAAGTTGGATTTATACCATGATACAGGGATAGTTCGGCATTAGGAAAACAATCAACATAATTAATCCCATTAAAAACAAGAACAGTCCCAAACACATACCACATGATTATATCATGAGATACAGAAAAAGCCTTTGACAAAGCCCAGCTCTCATTTATACCCGAAACTATAAGGCAGAGGCAGAGGAGGATCTTCTTAAATGATAAAAAAAGATCTGTCTAAAACCCCAAATCATCATTTTATATAGTGGGGAAACATGAGGAGCTCTCCCAAGAGTTAAAACAAGGCTCTCTCCCCCTTCCTTGCTGTTGTTTGATATAGTTTGAGAAATGCTATTAGAACTAACAAGACAAAAGAATGAGATGAAACCACCAAAATAGTCAAAGAGGAGATAAAGCCAGGTAGTCAAGACCACCCTGTTTACTTAGAAAACCCAAGAGAATCAGAAAAAAGAAGGAATTAATAGCATCACTGAAATGACGAGTCAACAACAATTTGTCTGAAAAGTCAACAACATTTCTATGTGGAAACAATGAAATCCAAGGGAAAATAATGGAAAGGCAAATCCTACTCAAAACACCTACTGAAAATGTCCAGGAGGGGGCAGCTAGGTGGCACAGTGAGTAGAGCACCAGCCCTGGAGTCAGGAGGACCTGGGTTCAAATTCCACCTCAGACATTTGACACACTAACTAGACCTTGGGCAAGTCACTTAACCCCAATTGCCCTGCCTTCCTCCTCTTAAAAAAAAAATAAAAGGTGTCCAGGAGAGGGTTGGTCAGCTGCCCCTTCCTGAAACAAAGGGTGACATTGACCTGCAGGGATATTCAGCACAAATATACTGTGCCAAGACAACAAAAAAGGAACCCAATAAGCCAGTGTTCAATAAAGCTCAGAATTCAAATTACTTAGGAGTGAACACCCTACAGATCTGGCTAGGATTTCTTGGGAAAGCAGGAAAGTGGTTTGGCAGAAATCAGGTTTAGACCAGCAGCTTCCACCATCCATGTTGTAACAAGCTCACAACAGATACACAGATATTAAACATCATATCATAAAACAAGAGCACCTGGTCAGGCAATTTCCACAGAGATGATGAGGGGGAGGAGGAATGCTTACAATGTGTATTGACAGTCTTAATTTTTACTGGTTTGTCCTCCCTTCCAGGCACCTCTCAGATGCTACTTTGCAGTATGAGGCTGCTCCCAAAAGGGTCTCTCCCTGTTCATGCCTCCTCCTCATACCTCCAAATTCCTTTGCATTTACTTTTAGTATTTAATGATCTGTATATGTGCTGTGCCCCACCCTTGGCCACCTTGCCCACCAGTAGAAGGTCCCTGAAGAAAGGGACTGCTTCACTCTGGTCTGCATTCCTGGCACGTGGTAGTGACTTAGTTACTGCTAGTTAATCTGGCTCATATGAGAGCTATGTGTGGGGGTGTGTCTGTGGCTGTCCTGTGGCAGAGGGATGAGCCCAGAGGGCAGATCTGGGAGCCATGGATAGGGAAGGTGCCAGGAGACAGCCTGGAAAGTTGTCCCAGAGTGGGGTGGGCTGCCCTGGCAGGTGAGGGAGGGCATTGGCCTGAGCTGGGTGGCCACTTCTCCGCTACACATCGAGGCATTCTTATGGGGAGAGGCAGGGTGGTCCCCTCCCCAGCCCTTGAGAAAGTCTGGCTTCAGATCAAATATTCTGGTTTCACTATTTGCTCCCAATTAAAAGTTGTACTTGTCTGGATTTTACACAACGACCTTTGAAAAATACAGATCAAGGCAATTAGGAGGAGAAACATCCACATGCCAGGGGCACGTAGAGGGAAAGTACCTCAGTGCCTGGTGATGGGCACAGCTCCCTATTATCTCTGTATTGCCAAAGGTCTGGCAGCTGGGGAAGGCACCAGCCACATGGCCCTGAGAGTGGTGCCTGGTGTGGGGATCAGAGCGGGCTGGGTTCATGGTACTGGGGTTGGACCTTGGCCTTGCCTTGTTGCTGACCAGCTGTGGGACTCTGGGCTTCAGTAGCCAGTCTGTAAAATGAGGCCTTTTGGACCATCCCCCTAGCCTCCCTCCCCCAGAGCCCCTCATCAGTTCAGCGGCACCCGGCAGACCCTGCAGGATCCTGTGATAGACTAGGGCATGTGTGTGGATGTGATGTCTTCTTTCTGGGGCCCAGTGGAACAGGGCAGAGGCTTCTCCCTGATAAAACCTGATAGCTTTCTAAAAATAGCTATCACCTCCCTTCTTGGGTGGGGGCCCGGCCCCAGGATTATTTTATTAATGAGGCATTTTGTGGATATCAGCTGAGCCACTAAGGGTGGGGAGGGCCTTCCTAGCAGCTCTCCACCCAAGCTCCTGTATGAGACCTGCATCCCCTAAGTGAGGGAGGAAGAGGGGGAAGGGAAGGAGGAAGAAGAGAAGGGGAAGGAGGGGGAGGAGGAAGAAGAGGAGGAGGAAAGGGAGAAGGAATGGGGAGGGGGAGGGGAGGAGGGAGGAGGAGTGAGAGGATGGGGAGGGGGTAGGAGGAGGTACACAAAGCCTGAGATGCTTTCCCCCAAACACCCAGCCAGGGAGAGACAGACCAGGACCTAATGCTCCGGGTTTCTGGCCCAAAGCCCTGTCCTGCTTTGCTGTTCAGGTGCAGCTGACAAGGCCTGAAAGCATTTTCCCAAGTTAGGTACAGAGCAGGAGGCTGGTCCATCTAGACCCAGAGATGAGGACAGAAAGGGACAGAGGAAGTACAGAGAGACAGAAGTTGATCTGTGACAGCTCCTTCTCCACCCAGCTTGGAGCCCCTCCCCAGGCAAAAATCCCCCCATTTGTCCCCTATAGAGGCAGAGAGCTACAGGCCAGGCTGCCTGTGGCAATGACCAGGGCCTCTCCCTTCCCCTTGGGAGCCTTGGCAACAGGTGGGGGCCACAAAAGGACCTAGGAAGATAGAGGGAGAATGTCTGTTTTTTGCAGAAGGTGGGATTTTGTCTGAGGTTCAAAGACAGAGAAGCTAGGAGAGACAGACAAAGAGCAAGCATGTTCCAGACATGGGGACGGCGACTGAGGTCACTCAGATCTGGGCAATAGCGTGTCCTGTGTGAGGACTGGTAAGGAGCCTGGGGTCCCTGTGCCCAAGAGACTGGAGGAGGCCGGGAAGGCAGGAAGGGTTGGGGGCGGGGGAGCTAGTGGTGCCCTGGACAGGATAGGGAAGTCTAGAAGGGCTTTGGCGGGAAGAAAAGATCTTGGTTTGGGGCCTGTCAAGGTGTCTTTGAGCAGAGGCTGGACATCCTCTTGTCTGGGAGTTAGACTTGGTGGCCCCCGAGGCCCTTCCCTCTCTGAGATTTAGATTTTGAGACTCTGAAATCCTATTCCCCAAGGGAGCGTCTTATCTCCCCAGCTGGGCACTGAGCTCCCCAAGGGTAGAGGGTCTCCTCCATGTCACCCTTGTCTCTGCCAGGAGAGGACCCAAAAGAGAGTGGAAAAGGATGAAGGATCCAAGTTCTGCTGCAGGTCCTGGGGCAAGGAAGCCTGGACTTCTATTCTCCTAGATTCTTCCCCCATAAACTGAACGAGTGATAAAGGGGTGGGGAGAGACAGAGAGACAGAGTGACAGAGAGACAGACAGAGAGAGACAGAGGCAGAGAGAGAGACAGAGACACACAGACACAGAGACAGAGAGATGCAGGGAGACAGAGGCAGAGACAGAGAGAAGAGAGAGTGAGATGTGAGGAGAGGGAGAGAGGGAGAGAGAGAGAGAGAAAGAGAGAGAGAGAAGGGGGGTGGAATACACTGGCTATACAGGGGAAGAAACCCACACAGAAGGAGAAGAGACAGACGGAGGAAGACAGCGAGCAAGGTGGGGAGAGACAGAGGAAAAGATAACAAAAGAAGGGGATCAGGAAAGAGAGATTGATGAGAGAGAGATACACACATGGGAGGACCACCGCAAGAGACACCAGCCAGGGAGAGACCCAGCCAGGGCAAGCCAGGGATGCAGGGAGCGTGGTGCAGAGCTATTTCTAGCTTTGCGAAGGCTCTGGCGACTCCCCCGGGCAGAGCCAGCCGCTGGCCAGACGCCACCTCTCCGATTTCATTCGGATTTTGCTGGGAGTCCATGAGCCCCTCATAGAAGAGGACAAGCAGCTGGCCACCCAGCCCCACCCCCCCAGATGTCCTTCAGGTTCCCCAGAGGTAGGTCCTGGGTCTTAGAGACCACAAGTGCTGCTGGCCAGGTCAGGGAGTTGGGCGTAAATGACCACTGGGAGCAGGCCCGGCTGTACATCAGCTAAGGGCCCACAGGGGAAGGTGGGAATTATGGTCAAGCTGGACCCTGCCCCTCCTGACCCCTCCCCCCCCAACCCAACATACACATTAAAGGAGAAGGAATATGGGAGAGGCTAGCAGAGAGCGTTCTCCTGCCTGCTGGTCAGCATCATTCTGAGGGCAGAAGGGGGCTGCTTACTTTCACAGAGAGACCAGCCCATGCCCCCTTATCTGCAGCTCTGACCGTGTCACCCCACTACTCAGTAAACTCGAGAGGTTCTTTATCACCTCCACGATGTCGAATACAAAATCCTCTGTTTGGCACTCAAGGTCCTTCAGAACCTGGCCCCCTCTTCCTTCCCAGGCTTCTTATACTTTCCTTTCCTTCTCCTTCCATCCAGTGACATCAGCCTCCTGGCTGCTCCTCCAACAAGATGCTCCATGTCCTTCTTCCATGCTTTTGCATTGGCTGTCCCTCATACCTGGAATGCCCTCTCTTCTCACCTCTACCTCCCGGCCTCCCTGACTTCTCTCAAGACTCAGCTCAAATTCCCCCTTCTGTAAGCGGCCCTTCTTGGTCCTGCTTTCCCTGTTGGGGGAGTATCTTCAATAATCTCTATCTATCCAATAATCTCTGTACCTAGGTGTTTGCATGGTGTCCCCCTCCTCTGACTGTCTTTTGCCTTTCTTTGCCCCACCAGGGCTGGCCCGTGGAGGCACAGACTGAGGAAGGTAGCTCAGGCTTGGGAGTGAGGCATGTTGAGGCTGAGTATCTGGGACAAACTGATGGAGACCTGGCCGGCCCCACACTGCCCAGGGTCTGCCCTGTGATCAGAGGCTGTCTCACAGAGTGCCACAATGAATGGGCCAGGTGCACCCCTGTATCTACGGGGCTTGAGTGAGCCCTGGCTGAGGACTGGGGTGTGAACTGTCCTTGCTATGTGTCTGTAGGCCAGACCCTTCCCCTATGTGTGCAATGTGAGGGTGGGGCCTCCTGAAGTCTGTCCTGCTCCAGGGACAAGCCCCTCCAGAGGACATCTGAGAAGCTCCTGGCATCAGCCTACCATACTGTCCCCCTCCCCGGCAGGCCCAGGCTGAGTGCCATCACTGAATATCATTGAATGACTCGTTATCCAACTGGAAGGTGCTATGCTTTACACAGGAAGACCCTGGGGCCCGGAGAAGGGAAGGCCCTGGCGTGGTGTTGCGCTGGATGTGGGCACTGGTCAGGACTTGTCTCACGGCCAGTAGGGAGATCCTCTGTGTCTGGGCCAGCCCCAGACTCAGTCACTTGTCAGCACAGAGCCTCTCCCAAAGCAGCATCTCCATGGAGGAAGAAAGCTACCCGATCTCTGCCTCCATCCCTGCCACCGCTCAGTGGCCCTCACCCAACCCCAAGGCCCTGGTGGCTTGGCTCAAGGGGCTTCTTCCTTACCTGAAAAGGGTCCCTGGCAGGGATCTTGTGGGCCAGTGAAGACAGGCTCTTCTCTGGGGCCCGTCACTCAGGACATGGGAGGTTCAGCGGGCCACAGCTGTCACGAGACCGTAAATCATGCTGGCAGGGACAGTATGCCACTCCATAGAAGGGGAGGAATTCTGGCTGAGCCAGAGACAGCAACAGGCTGGCTGGGAATGCCTGCGTGGGGAGTGAGCTGGCCAGAGGATGAATCCCATCACGTGGGTGTCTCAGCCACCTGGGGCTCCCTGCCCACACCCGAAGGGGCCTCTCTGAGTTTGGGTTGGTCACCTTGGTGGACTTCATATGCAGGGCCCAGGAGCCTTCTGGGAAGAGGGAAGCCGCTTGGCTTGGTCAGAGAATGGGGGCAGCCCTAGCCGAGGTTTCCAGACTGGCCCTAGGAAGGAGCTCTTGGAGCTGGACACAGTCATCCTCAAGGACCAAGCAGGAGCTGGGGATCTCTGATTTAAGGCAGTTGTGTTCAGGTAGAAAAGCTTTCCACTGTTCAGAGCACCTTGGTTGTCCTCCGAGAAGTCAGGATTTCTCCTCCACAGCCCCCAAGAAGCACCTCGAACCCCTATCCCCAGTGAGATAGGAGGTGGTCTGCTACAGAATCCTCCCAAGACAAGGGGCATGGTGCTCTGGGATGGGGAAATTCACTGAGGATGGGCTCATCAGAGCCTGCCATGGACAGTTCCTCTGGTCTTCCTCAGAGTGTGAGATGCCTGGGATAGGGCCCAGGCCTGCTCTTCTTCCTCCAAGCTGGCATTCCCCCAGGCAAGGGCTGAGCACACAGTAAGTGCTCTTCACTGATAGACTGACGAGAGACAGAGAGACCCTCTGCTCCCAGGACACAGGAGCCATTTTCTCCCTGGAGGTGTCTGCTGGCAACTTGTGCCAGTGCCTTGGTGCCAGGTCTGCCCTGCCCTCTCCTCCTTCTCTGCCTATTACTAATATGGCAGCTAGAATTTACCTAACTATTGTCTTCTGCACCTCTTCTGTACAAGTGCACTTCTTCTCTCCCCTGCTAGAATATAAGTGCCCTGAGGACAAGGTCTTTCTATGCCCCAAGAAGGAAGCAATGTCATGACGGTCAGAGAGACAGCTGGACCTGGAGCTAGGAAGACCTGGGTCCTCCAACCCGGCCTGGCCATGTGATCCTGGGTTAGTCCTCACCTGCTTGTCATGATCAGAGCTGTCAAGCAGGAGCTTCCTCACCTGGGAGTTAATGACATCCCAATCTGGGCCTTCCCCTTCCTAGTGCTTAGCAGCAGGCTTCACATACTATAGCCTCTTAACTGATGCCTGTGAATTGACTGTCTGATTGATTGCCTGGAAGCCTAGAGCCCTCTCAAAGTCAGCTCTCATAGACAAAAACACACATCTGCCCAGAGAGTAAAGAGGTGGAACATAATGTTGATTTACACATCAAGTCAACAAGGCAGAAAGCATTATTAATCTCTTACTATACGCCAGGCACTGTGCTAAGTGCCAGGGATACAAAAAGAGGCAAAAGACAGTCCCTACCCTCAAGAAGCTTAAAGTCTAATGGGAAAGACAAGTAAACAAAGATCTACCCATAAGCTATAGACAGGATAAATGGGAAATAATTAAGAGAGAGGGAAGGCACTTATTGTTGCTCATCCTTCGTTCTCGAAGAGGGCTATGACATCATGGAGGTGATGCCATGGCATACAAGTGAATTGGATTTAAGTGAGGCGGAGCTGTGCAAAGAGGGACTGGGGAAGGCTTCCAGGAGAAAGCAGGATTTTATCTGGGACTTGCAGGAAGTCAGGGAAGCCTATAAGTAGAGACGAGGAGGGAGAGAATCCCAGGCATGCGGGATGGCCAGAGAGAAGGTCTGGAGCCCAGAGATGGAGCAGGGTCTTGGTGGTGGAACAACCATGAGGCCAGGGTCACTGGATCAAAGAGGACATGACATGGAATAAGGTGTAAGAAGCCTGGAAAATGGGGTAGGTCATAGAGGGCTTTGAATGCATGCAGGATAGTTAGTATCTAATCCTGGAGGCCACAGGGAGCCACTGGAGTTTATTGAGTAGGGGGTGAAAGTGTTGGACCTGCACTTTAGGAAAATCACTTTAGTGTCTGAATGGAGGCTGGACCAGAGTGGGGAGAGACTTGGGCCTGCTGACCCCTCAGCAGCTACTGTAATAGTCCAGGTGTGAGGGAATGAGGGCCTGCACCAGGGTGGGGGCAGCATCAGAGAAGAGCAGGGGGAATATTGGAGATGCTGCAGACGTGAAATTGACAAGAGATGCTTCAGAAGTGAAATCGACCAGAGATGTTGCAGAGGAGAAATTGACCAGAGATGTTGCAGAGGTGAACTTGATGAGAGCAAGAGCGAGAGAGCAAGAGAGAGAGCGAGAGAGCGAGAGAGCGAGAGCGAGAGAGAGAAAGAAAGGGTGAAAGTGACCAGAGATGTTGCAGAGGTGAAATTGACAAGCCTTGGAACCATACTGGATATGGGGGGCAGCAATGAGAATGAGGAGTCCATGACAATTTCTAGGTTGGGAGCCTGAGAGACTGGCAAGAGGGTGTTATCCTCCATAGTTATAGAGGTTTGGAAGAGGGAAGGATTTGGGAGGAAAGATCATGGGCTCTGCTTTGGACATAATGACCTTAAGATGTCTACTGGATGTTCAGTTCAAGATGTTTGAGAGGCAGTTGGAAAAATGAGTCTGGAAGTTAGGAAAGAGGTTAGGGCTGGATAAGGAGACTTTTTAAAAATTTATTTATTTTCAATTTTCAACATTCACTTCCATAAGTTTTTGAATTTTCTCCCCCTCTCTCCCGTCTTCCTCCCCAGGACGGCATACAACTAGATAAGGAGGTTTGAGAATCATCAGCTTCCCTCAGGTACCAACTAAAATCTTGTCCTTTACAGGCAACTGTTCCCAAGCTCTCTTCGTTTTAGTGTCTCTGTTAATTATTTCTTATTTATCTTTTCCATAGCTTGTTTGTACATATTGTTTTGCTTGTTGTTTCCCTCATTAGATTGTGAATTCCTTGAGAGAAGATACTATCTTTGCTTCTTTGTGCATCCCTAGGGCTTAGCACAGTGCTTGTCACTTAGTAGGCATTTAATACATGCTGATTAACTGATTGATTTGTATAAAGAAAGTAATTAAATCCACAGGAGCTGATGAGGTCACCAAGTGAAATGTGATGAAGGGAGAAGAGAAGAGGGCCTAGGACAGCCCTGAGAAACACCTATGGTTTGAGGGCTTCAGAAGAGGATCCAGCAAAGGAGACAGAAGGAGCAGTTAAGAGAGGGAGGAGAACCAGCAGAGGAGGGGGTGTCCTGAAAACCAAGGGAGAAGAGAGTATCAGTGAGGAGAGTGACCTACAGTGGCAGAGGCTGCAGAGCAGGAGGTCAAGGAGCAGAAGGACTGAGAAAAGGCCATTGGCTCTGGCCACTAAGAGATCCCTGGTCACTTTGGAATGGGAGGTGTTGGTGGAAGGATAAAGTCAGATGCCAGAGAGCAGAGTTAAGAGAATAAGAGGAAAGGGAGTGGATGCATCAATTGTAGATGACCTTTCCAAGGAGTTTGGCTAGAAAGGGGGGAGAGATGAAGGATGATAATCAGCAGGGATGGCTAGATGAAGGGTTTTCTCAGGATGGGGGAGACCTGGGTATGCCTGTAGGTAGGACAGAAGGAGCCAGTAGAGAGGGAGAGGCTGAACACAAGTGAGAGAGGGGATGACAAGGGGCAGTCTGCTGGAGAAGATGGGGTGGAAGGGGATCTCTTGGGCAGGTAGAGGGGTCTGCCTTGGTCAGGAGAAAAGACACCTCATCATGGGAGATTAGAGTAAAGGAGGAGAGAGGGGCCAATAGGAGATGAGGAAGAGGAGAGAAGAGGGAGCTCACAGCAAATTGCCTCAATTTTGGGGGTAAAATATGAAACGAGGGTCTCAGCTGAGAGAGTGAGGGAGGAGAGGAAGCTATGGGAGGTTTGAAGAAGGATGAAGAGCTCTGGAAGAGTCACTGCGCAGGGTGAGAGAGTGAGCTGATAAGGGAGGCATGGCAGGATTGCCAAGCAGCAGTGAGGGCCCAGGTGAGGTGTGTCACATCAATTTGGAGTGTGCCCTGTCTGAATGGTGGTGGGGATGGTGAGAGTGACCCAGGGCTGAAGCTTGATTTTGTCTACCTTGGCAGCCAAAGCTCTCTGGGGAAGGCGCCAAGGTGAGTATGGCCTCCTCCCATATCCCCCGCCCCCATACTGCCCAGCACAATGCCAGGTACTTAGTAACGTTAGGAACAATCTCATCCGATGTTTCCAAACTGCTGCAGAATCCTTCATCACTCTCAGTGAGCCCTGGGCAGAATCCTCCCATTTCCCCTGGCGATGTGCCCAGTCCTCTCTGCTCAGCAGCTTGGCAGTAGGGCCATCGATGAGTGCTAGAGACTGGATCTCTCAGCAGCTTTGCACCTGCTACACCTTGAGATCTGGCCATGGCATTGCCCCAGCTGTCCAGCAGTGTGCCAACCCCCCTTGGACACCGTCCTTGGAGTCAGAGACCACCCAGCCCATCTGCCAGATCTGAGGAAGCACAGACTAGGCCCCTTTTCCCCAGCTTTGGTGACTAGGATGAGGGGTCTTGACGTATAGCCTGATGGGGCAGGAAAAGTGTCTGCTGGGATTGCAAGACCAGGTATGACAGTAAAGATTGAGGGGAAAGACTGGATTGGGGTTTCCCAGGCTGAGCCAGGTCTCCTTCACTAGGGCACCCTTCTGGGGGCTTCTGAGCATGAGCAGACCCTTCCTCCTCCTCCTCTCACTGACCACAGAATCCTTGGTGGACATCGGCAAAGTCCCAGGCCCCTGTGGCAGGTGAGGGCAGCTAGGCGCCTTCTCTATAAGTGAGGACCAATGGCCTTCCCTCTCATCCTTGGGCATGTCTGTAGGCAGGATGGAAGGAGCCAGTAGAGAGGGAGAGATTGAATACAAGTGAGAGAGGGGGATGACAGAGGGGCAGTCTGCTGGAGGGAAGCCATCCCTCCCCTTCCCTCCCGGGCTACTCGATGCAGAGACTTTGGTTTTAATGGGGTCAGTTCCCTCCTGCCTTTGACCAAACATCTGCCCTCAGGGTTAGCCCAAGTCATTGACGAGTATTCAATGGACTATTCTGGGCACAAAGAAGCTTTCCCTGTCTGTCTTCAGTGGGTCAGATTCAGAAGGGGCCTAGCCCCAGTCCAGTGGCATGGAGAGCAGATGTGGCTGCTGGGGCTCTCTCTGGCATGACAATTCCCATTTAATTCTAGCATAGATTGAAGGCTTGGACATTGCTGTCTTCTAGCAGGTCCTGGGCATGACGTGAATCATAGGCCACAGGCAGAAAGGGTTGAGGGAGCAGTGCAGAGGAAGGAAGAAGGGAAGGGGAGCAACAGTGGCCAAGGCCCACTCCTGCCCACCAGTGGCCTGGACTCTGGCTGCTCACAGCCAGTGAACTTGAGAAGGGAAGGGAAGAGGGGTCAGGACCCCTCTGAACAACTGTCTGGTTGAGAAACACTCATGTTGGCGCAATTCACAAAATGAAACAATAATATAAAACAAAGGTGGTGAGTGCATGTATGTGTGTGCATGTGAGCTGAATCACCACAGTGGGAGCCAAGACCTCCAGTGGAGCTGGACTGAGGCCAGTCAGTGGCTAGAAGGGAGTAGAGACCTTCTGACCCTAACTCCTCAGTGCATAGCTCAGGAGAGAAGGGACGTGTCCAGGGCCACACATGCCAACAATGGCAGAGACATCAGGGCTCCATCCACCTTCAGACCAGGGCCCTGCTGTGCCCACTGTCCTGGGTGCATGCCTCTTGAAGGTGTGGATTCCTTGAACAGCAAGCTTGGGGAAAGCTTCCTCCCCCTGGATAGCCTTCTAGGACAGCTGGCTGGGCCCCAGGTGCTGCTGTCTCTGGGCAGAGGGTCCAGCATTGCTACCACCATCACTACCAAGGCCCAGGAGGCTAGCCCTCCCTGGCAGCTGGTGGGATGATAAGGAACAGGTAATGCCATTAGGACGCAGACAGAGGGCTTGGAAATGCCAACTTCTCCCAGGGATGATTATTCCTTTGCTGTGATTGGTCTGCAGTGCTGGGCTCCTCTTTCCCCTCCTCTTCCTTCTCCACTTCCTCCTCCTTTTCCTCTTCTTCCTCATTCTCCCTCTCCTCTTCCTCTTCTTCCTCCTCCTCTTCCTCCTCCTCTTCCTCCTCTCTTCTTCCTCCTGTCTTCCTCTTCTTCCATCTCCTCCTTCCTCTCCTCTTCCTTGTCTTCCTCCTTCTCTCCCTCGTCTTCTACTTCCTCCTCCTTCTCCCTCTCCCCTTCTTCCTCCTCCTCTCTCTCTTCTTCTTCCTTCTTTTCCTCACCTCTTTTTTCTCTTCTCAGAGATGCTTAATCCCAGCCTTTTCTGGGGGACTGCGCCATCACAGAATAGGGATGGCTCACCTCCAGGGTCAGACCTCCACAACAATTAGAGCCCCATTCTACAATGTCCCTCCAGTCCAGCACCGCTCCAGGACAATTCTGGTACCAGCAGGGGCTGGACTTTCCAATTTTTGTATCTTGGTCTTCTGGAAGTGACCTACCAAGGTCTCCCAGATTGGGTGTAGCAGTCAGGGTTCTAGTCCAGGTCCTCATCATTCCATATCCAGGGCTCATGAGGCAGATGTGTCATCTCACTGGCTTTTTCTTGCTTTCTAGAGGGTTTCTGTGTGTTTCCATGACTAGCTTGTAAAAGCAGAAGTAGAAATTTAAAAGTGGTTTGTGATCCAGGGTCCCAGGGGACTCAAAGGACCCCAGAGCTGGAAGAGGCCTCAGCAGTACCAAGTCTAAGCAAAGATAAACAAAGGCCCCAACAACAGGCCATGCAGCCTTGCAGGAGGCCCTCCAGGGAGGGGTGCCCCACCACCTCCTGGGGCAGCCTGGTCCACACTGGGATTGTTCTCCCTGGTGGGGAGCCCTTCTCTGCAGTACAGAAGCCTCACCCTGCTCTCCCAATTTCCTTCCTTATTTCTACAGCACCCTTACTGACAGGGACATGAGGTGGCCCAGGGGTCCTCCTGGCCTGGCTCCATTGGTCCATCGCCACAGACCAGTTGCAAGGATGCTCTGTAGTTTCATTTTAAAATGGGCAAATAGAAGTCAGGGATGCTGTGTGTGCCTGTGTGTGAACACATATGTTCATGCATGTGTGGGCATGTAGCCTCTGCCCCAGGGGCGGGCTGTGGGTATAGCTGTCACAGGTCTGTGGGAGCCTTGCTGAGTGACAATAATGATGACTAAATTACCCTGGGCTACCCTTGCAGGGCCTGAAGGGGATAGGCAGGAGTGTCTGTATGAGGCCTCCGGGACGACTCCAGAAATGGGTCACGGAGTCTCTGATGTCCACCCTTGGTGAAGGCCTGGGAAGATTTGCTGCTTGTGAGGTGTGTGGCCCCAGCATGAACCCAAATGTCCCCTTTCCAAGAAATAAGTGGGGAATCCCTTTCCCCATCTGTCACCATCAGTTTCCTATGCCTGGTTGGCTGGCCTCCTGGGGTCAGAGCCAGCTGCCCTCAGGGCCCCAGCTTCTCCTTGGACGACTCTGGGGTCCATATGGCTGGGACCCCTGGTCGTGGTCAAGGGCCTGCACACCTTCCTGCACATCATTAGGTTTTAATGTGCTAAGAGGCAGCCAGGCTCAGTGCATGAGAGCTGACCTATGGGGTGGAGAGATCTGGGTTCAGATTCTGCCTCGGACACAGGCCATCTGCATGACCCTGGGTGAGTCCCTTAACTCTCCAAGACTCTGAGTTGAAAAGAAGGTGCCAACCTGTATTGGTAGAGGGAGATTCCTCTACCAGTGAGATCATAGGTCCAGTGTCTCTTTCTGGAGGAGGCCTGCAGGTTTCTAGGATCACACAGGGTACAGATTACAAGCTCTTCTTTTTACAGAAGGGAAAACTGAGGCACCGAGTGGAGAAAGTCACAGAATCAGTAGAATAAGTTAATGGCTGAGACTGGCAAGAGCAGACCCCAGGCCTACTGATTCCCAGGTGCTATTTTGCTTATCTCCCTCCCTGTGTGGCTAGTGAGGACAGGGGTGGTGTGCCCTGCTTTGGGTGAAGAGCCAGCCCTGTCTTCCTGCCCTGGGGACACCCTCCTTTCCTATTAAGCCTTCATAGTGCTGGTTCCCTCCTCTGTACCCTCTCATAGGACTATCCACCTGGCAGTTTCAATGCCCATGGCACCCTCCTGGAGTGCCAGCCCCACCTGCCTGCATCAGAGCTCTCTGGGTGTTGGGCACTTGCCTCATTGGCCTGGGGGAGGGGCCTGTCATGTTCATTGGCAGCAGAGCCCAGCACAACCTGCTTACACACACACACACACACACACACACACACGCACACACACACACACACTCGTGTGTACACAGACACACAGATACACATAGCTTAGCCCCATTGCTCCATAAACACTTGCTGCATACTTAAAGACAAACTAATTTCTTTCAAAAGCTTTCCAGGACCTGGGGGAGAGCCTTCTGGACAGGAGCCCTGCACAGACACAAGCACCCAAGGGTCATGCCCACTTGTGCTCACAGAGATGGCAACACCCAAACCACCAGGCCAGGCACCCGCCTAGGGCATCCCACCAATGACACAGGACAGGGAAAACACCTGGGCTTGTGTGGCATTCAGCAGGGGAGGGAGTTGGTCCTGTGGGTGGTGTACATCGTGCTGAGAACACGGTAGCTGATCAGATATGTGGAGGGCATGGAGCTGGGAGGGATGGCAGCATCAGGGTATGGACAGACCTTGACGGGATAGTGGATACAGTGACAGGCCCGAAGTCAGGAAGGCCTGCGTTCAAATCCGGCCTCAGATGTTTAGTTGTATGACACTGGGGAAGTCACTTTACCACTATTTGCCTCAGTTTCCTCATCTGTAAAATGGGGAGAGTAAAAGCACATACTACACAAGGCTGTGGCAAAGATCTAATGAAATAAGTTTAAAGTGTTTAGCACAGCGTCTGGCACACAGTAAGTGTTATAAAAATGTTCGTAAGTGCTAAGTGGAATGATGGCCATTTAAGGAGATAAATGTCAAGTCTTACCCTAGGGCTCAAAAAGCCAACTTCCACAGCACAGGAGATCCATTCATACACGTTGGTACATCTATAAAGGACTTGGGGGTTTGGGTGGACCACCAGTTCAAGGTGTCAGCTAAAAATTGAAGGAGACCTTGAAGGGCATTTGCAGAGAGAGAGGGAAGGGAGGAATTGAGCATCCAGGCGCAGGGAGGTGAGAGTCCCTTTGTCGTTCATCCGGGTCCCAATGACTCCTAGATGATTGTGTTCAGTTCTCGGCATCAATTACACAATCGATCAACAAACACTTATTAAGCACCCAGTGTATGCCAGGCACCCTGGTAAGTGCTGGGCATACAAGAAAAAGTAAGAGACAGCCCCTACACTCAAGGCACCCAGAGTCGATTGGGGGGACAAGAAGCAAACAACCACACAAAGTACATCAAGGAAGGGTCACCTGGAGATAACCAATGGGGGGAAGGCACTAGAATTAAGGAGGATGAGGAAAAGCTTCTTGTAGAAGGTGGAGTTTTAGCAGGACCTAAAGGAAGCCACGGAAGCCTGGAGAAGATGAAGAGGGAGTGTTACAGGCCTGAGGGACCACAGCATCAAGACTCCTAAGGGTGGAAAGTCAGGCAACACACAGCAGAGAAGATGGGAAGGAGAGTTGGTGGGGCTAGAGGAACAAGGAGCTGGGGCGAGGAGGAAGGACGGGTCCAGGAAGAATCGAACGTCCACTCTTCCGTTCAATGTTTAAAGCTGTTCACGCCCTGAGTCTGGTGACCCTTCCAGTCTTCTCACCTTCCTCCCCTCCTCTATGACCCAGGCTCACCAGCCCCCTTCTGGTCCTTGCACAAGACACTCCTAACTTCCCCTTCCAAGCCTGTGTGCTGACTGGACCCTTGCCTGTGACATCCTTCCTCCTCACCTCAACGTCCTGGCTCCCCTGAATACAGATCAAATCCCACCTTCTGCAAGAGGTTTGTCTCTTCCCCTCTGCCCCAGGGCCTTCTCTTTGAGAAGACCTCCCACCTGCTCTGGAGGCATCTCATTCACAAACAACATGGTCGCTTGGGTGTTGTCTCTTCCCTTTGAATGTGAACCGCTGGAACATAGGTATCATGTTTATTATGCTTTGTAACCCTGAGGCTTGGCATACAGCAGGCACTGGATAACTGTTGTTGATGGTGATGATGATGGGGGCTCATGGTTGAACAGAAGAATTTGGGGTCTTGAATCACACAGGTGGAGTGCATGGGGGTGGGGGTGAGGTCAAGGGTGTGGCCATTTCTTTGTGTGGCTGAGGCTGGAGGGGTATGAGAGCTGAAGGGGCTGACCATCAAGATATACAGTGAAACCCCCAAGTGTAAGGGCAGGGGTTGGGGTGGACTGTGAACCAGGTCCTCGACTCCTTCTGAAAGGAGCAAGAATGACCCGGGGCCTAGTGGATAACGGCCACCAGAACCTGGAGATAACAGGAGATGTGGATGCAATGAACCTTGAAAGAAAGATTGTGAGTCATGGCAGCAGGGGTGTGGGTGGGCAGGCAGGCATCTAGAAGTGGCAGTGAGGAACCATGTCATCTTCTTGCTTTTCTTCAACCCCGGGTGTATCAGAAGGCATGGCAAAAGGTCCATGGAGTGCTGAAGAGGGGAGTCAGGGAGGGGAAGGAATGACTTCTGGGGGGAACCAAGGTTCTGCGAGTGTGAGAAAAAAGAAGGGGAAGAGGTCAAGGGGTGAAGGACAATGGTCAATGACTGACAAGGGGCTTCAGAGGACCCAATGGATGAGGAAGACGGTGCAGGAGATGGGGGATAGGGACGAGAGAGGAAGGAGGCTTTTGTTTTTCATTTGCTCAGCCAGTGACAGACCCTGAAACCCTGGGTTTTGGAAAGGAAGAGGAGACCTCAGGGAGTGACCTAATTTCCTGGCATTTTCATTCCCAGTCTGTTGAGGAAGGATAGGGATGGTACCTGCCTAGGGCGGGGGGCTAGTGAGGAGCAAAGAGAAGCACAGCGGGAAGGGAGGACCAGAGGTGAGCTTCGCCACAGGTGAAGCCTCGCAGGATGAGAAATCTTCAGAGAGAGAAGAAAGGACAATAGCAAATGGGACAAAGAATTCTGGAATTTGTTCCCAGAGGGAAGATTAAAGACAAGAGAAGGCTTTTGAAAAGGACTCTCCATGGACTTCAAGGTATCAGAAGAGGAAATCAAAGATAGACAGATGAGCATATGAAAATTAAAATCTGAAAATGCCTGAGGGAGAGACTGGAAAACCTAATTCTCAGCTCCAGAGGCCCAAGAAGGAGGCCTGGTCCAGAGCCTCCCCAGACCCCCCAGGCTGCAAGACAGACAGGCTGCCTGGCATTCAGTCTCCTGGCCAGAGTTAGGAGAAGCCACACTTGGCTTTTTCAAGCCTCAGAACCAAGGTTGCTTTGAACTCCTTGGGACCAAGTTGTGCTGTGTGTGTGTGTGTGTGTGTGTGTGTGTGAAAGAGAGAGAGAGAGAGAGAGAGAGAGAGAGAGAGAGAGAGAGAGAGAGAAAGAAAGGAGGGGAGTGTGGGAGCTATAGGAAGGCCCAGAGGAGGGGGGAAGAGCAGGGACCAGTGTTGGAGTTCGGGTGCTAGGGGAGCCTCTGTGCTCTGTCTACAGTACTGAAAGCCCACAGGCTCATCTGTCCTGACTAGCAGAGCCCCCACCACTCTCTCTGGGAGCTCTCTGGTTGTGATACTGGGAGGGAATGGAAATGATGCCAGGATCAGAGAATTCTTCATGTGGTGTGGAAAGGGGCTTCAGAGAACCCAGGGCCCAGCTCACTTTCCAGATGAGGAAATTGAGGCCCGGCATACAAAGTAACCTATTCAAGGTCACACGGAGAGTAAAAGGCAGAGCCAGAATAAGATGTCAGATGCTCTGATTTCAAATTCTGTCCTCTGCACCTGCTCCAGGAGGGGAGGGGCCTGGATGGGGCCTCTGTGTCACTGTATGTGTGCCTGCCTGGGTTAGCATGAGAGGCTTCAGAAGAGTGTCTGAACCCCAGGGAGGCAGGTTCAGGTATGGCCTCTGACACTTGCCAGTCATGGGACCATGGGCATGAACTCCAAGTGCCCTCCAGCCTAGAATCCTGGCCTGGATTTAGATTTAGAAAGAGGGGTATTCAGGTTTGGCCTTTGCCACTGGTGTGTGTGTATGTGGAGGGGGGCGGAGACAGACAGACAGACAGAGACAGAGACAGACAGATAGACTCAGACAGACAGAGAAACAGAGACCGTGGGCAAGTTACTTTTGTATCTCTAAGTCTCAGTTTTCTCATCTATAAAATGGAGATAACAGGAATATGTTGGCAAAGAAGTATCAAGAAATGACTGGATTATGCAAATTTGTTTGTAGAAACTGAGGGGTTTATGAGGACAATTTAGGACCAAGTCTTTGCTGTCAGAAATTACAGAAGTCTGATATTTAAGGAGCCCAGACTTGTTGGTCAATGCAGATGATCACTGCAGAGAAACTAGTAATGACAAAGAAACACCTCACTGCAGGCTGTAAAAATTAAGCACTGCCAAAGAGCTAGCAAGGCAACCTGGTGACTGGAACCCAATACCAGAAGCTCATTTATTACCTTTCATAGACAGACAGAGAGATAACCAATCCCCACACTGCAAATATAGAGCTCCAAATATTCTGGAGAACTTGACCAAGAAACTATACAGGACCCAGACCATTAAGCCAACTAAAACATTGGCCAGAATCACCTGGGCATTGCACTGATCCAGAAAACTTAAGAACAATGTTTTTTTTTTAATGGATGTCACCATCCCCAAATACCCCTAATCTCCAACTTGTGCAGAATGAAAAGTTTCCGAAGTATAGTGATCTGGCTGAGGAGATCAAAGTCACATGGGAACAAGGTGGAGCCCACGTCCTCCATCCTTGTTGTCCTGCCTAGGGAAGAAGCTTGCGATGAGCCCACGGGGTGAGCTCATAGCCAAATCCTTTGATTCAACTACAAAAAGGAGCCATTTCATCCACCTCTGCAACAGTCAGCAGAACATTAACTCTACAAGAGCAATAGGAGGGTGGTTTACCCCAGGACCGTCTTGATCTGAAGCCCATCCAAAAAGATGAGAACAAGCTGAGAAAAAAAATGGGCCTGAGAGACAGCCCTCGGAAGAGGCAGCTGGTTATGGCTGCAGAGGCCCAAGGAGAGCTCTCCGTGGTAAATCGGGCCTCCTGACCGACAGAGCTTTGCTTCCTGGTCAATTCCACACGACTTCCATTGCTGTCATATTGCATAATGATTATTGTCCTCAGGCCTTCAGAAGATTTGGAAATAGCCAAACAGGTGACAGAGTTCCAAGCCTGGGTCCCCTGGGGAATCACACTTCTGACACAATAAGCTCACAGGCTGCTGTGGTGGAGAAGCAGGAAGAGGGAAAGGACCTGAGTTAGAATCCTAGCCCTGAAGCTTCAGTTATATCACTCCACGTCTCTGCATGCCTCAGTTTCCTTCGCATGAGGCCACGTGAGAACAAATGGTCTCAAAGGCTCTTCTATTGTCTATGAGTCAGAACTAAACTTGGCTTCTGAATCCTGACTCTCTCTATTCATGTTTTCAGGGATATAACATCACTGCCACCTCAACCAGACTCAGTCAGTGTTGATTCCATGGTTCCTCCCTGTTCATCTCAGACTAGTATCCTACCCACCATGCTGCCCAGGCTAGTTCTGCAGCTTGGGACCTTGGCCCACCTCTCCTTGAATCTGAGAAGGATGTCTTACCTGCCCTGGTACAGCCTTCTTCTGGTTCTCTGACCACTACTCACTGGGTGAAAATAAAGGACATTGGTTTCAGCTGTATTTGTTGGACTGCCCCACTTTTCTGTTTCCCCTGGCAGAAACAAAGGCTAAAGAACAATTTAGAACTATGCCCAAAAGGCTTATAAAATCATGCAACCCTATAACCAAGCAATACTACTACTAGGTCTGCATCCCAAAAAATCAAAAAAAAAAGAAAAGGAAAATATGTACAAAAATATTTATAGTAGCTATTTCCTTGGCATTAAAAAGTTGGAAATTGAGGGGATGCCCATCAACTAGAGAATGGCTGAACAAGTTGTGGTATGTGATTGTGATGGGAAATTATTGTGCTATCAGAAATGATAAGCAGAATACTTTCCAAAAAACCTGGGAAGACTACTATGAACTGATGCAAAGCAAAGTGAGCAGAACCAAAAGAAAACTGTATACAGTAACAGCAATACTGAATGATGATCAAATGTGGAAGACTTAGCTACTCTGATAAATACAATGATCCAAGACAATTCCACAGGACTCATGATGAAAAATGCCATCCACCTCCAGAGAAAGAACTGATGAAGTCTGAGTGCAAAATGAAGCATGATTTTTCACTTTCATTTTCTAGCTTTCTTTTAACATGGCTAATATGGAAATGTTTTGCATGATTTCACATGCATAATTGATATCACATTTTTTTGCCTTCTCAATGGGTGTGGGGGGGGTGGGAGGAAGGGAAAGAGTTCAGAACTCAAGATTTAAAAATTAAAATAAATAAATAATTTTATTTTAAACTAATCAACTTCACAAGTCAATGATGGGGAAGAAGTGGTTGCATCATTTTGTCAAACAGATGTGGGGGTTTAGTTGACTCCAAACTAAATATGAGCCAGCAGTGTGATGTGGCAGCCAGAAAAGTCACTGTGGTCGAAGGCTTTCTAAGACAAGCATTGTGTGTCTACCGGGGAGAAGGGGATAATGTCACCATGCTCAGCTCTGGAGGATCTGAGTGCTACATTTTAGGAAGGACACAGAATAGCTGGAGAACATCCAAAGAAGGCAGTTAGGATGGGGAAGGGCCTTGGGTCCATGTTGCATGAGGAATGATGGAAAGAACTGGGCATGTACACCCTAGAGAGAAGAAGGATTGAGGAAAATGTGAAAGCCACATTCAAGGACAGATCACAATTGTTGTTCAAGGAAATGTCAGCTCCTTGAGGGCAGAATCTGTCTCAGTTTTGTGTCTGTATTCTCCAGGGCCTGGCAGAGTGCCTGGTAAATAGCCAGCAGATACTTTCACAAATGCTTGTTCATATGAAAGTGAATTGCTGGGTCACCGATGTAAGAACTAGGTGTGAGGGTGGTGGTGGGGGTAGATGTTAGTCAAAGCAAAGTCTTCCTAACAACCAGAAGTGTCCAGCTGCAGAGTGTGTTGTTTGGGCCCAGAGCGGTACCACTGGGCTTGACTGAGCCAGCAGAGAAGTTTTTGGGCCAACTCTATGGTGTCTGCTCAGGGTTCATGCGTGAGTCAACTAAAGGGCTCTGACTGATCAAGGCTGCTTGTTGCCATAGTGGTCAGCAGTAACATGGGTACTTTCCCTGCAGCCTTCCTTTTGGGGTGAACAGAGACAGTGCCTCCTGGCAAACTAAAGAGACAACCAAGAGATACCCTGAGAAAAGGTCCTAAGGTCCAGTCCCAGGTTCAGAGCTCACTGTATTACCCTGGGCCTCAGCTACCCCTTCGGCAAACTGAGGGGCTCTCTCAGGCTACAGTTGCTCCCTTCTCCCCACAAGAAACAGCAAATGGAGGGGGGATGGAAGAGGCTGCCCAGGATTGCCCTGGACTCCCCTGGGCAGCGTTCTCCTTGGTCCTCTTTCTGCCAACAGGGAAAGGACAAAAGAGCTTTTCTTCAGTTCTCCCTTTGGCCATTCCTATACCTGGTACCTTCTTGGCTTTTTCAGTGGACTGCCTTCTCTCTGAGATTGGGCTGCATCTCAGTGACGGGAGGCAGGCACAGGGTTCTAAGCGCAGTGAAGGGGGTGGCCCCCATCGGCCAGTCAGCTGCCTGGCTGCCTGCATAGAAGGACCGCCTGACAAAGAAGCCTTCTCCCACTTGTGGACGATTCACGCCTTCCTCTGCCAGACCTGATGCAGCCCCTTATGAGGGAGGCTGTCCCTGTCTCCTCACCCACTTACACACTGGCTCTAAAGAATGCTTAGCTTTGGCTGTCAGAATTGTGTGCTCCTTACTTCTCTCTTAGGAGAGCTGGGTGGTGCCATGGATAAAGTGCCAGCCCTAAAATGAGGAGGACCTGAGGTCAATTCAGCCTCTGATACCTACCAAGCTGCGTGAGCCTGGGCAAGTCACTTAACCCTGTTTGCCTCAGTTTCCTCATTTGTAAAAGGAGCTAGAGAAGGAAATGACAAACTAGTATCTATTCCAAGAAAGGCCCAAGTGGGATCATAAAGAGTTGGACACTACTAAACCCCAACAACAATTACTTCTCTTCTTGTCTCTTTTCAAATTGGTCACCTGCTCACTGCTCACTTCCAGCCCCTAGACCTTTGTGTCTCTCCTCCATGAGCCCAGCTTGGCCCAGAGCCTATGGTTTCTCCCATTCTTCTATGCTCAAGGACACAGTTATTGACTGGGGGCCCTGGGGAGCCCCTGACCTCTCTCCCTTCAGGTAGGTGAGTGCCCTCCACTAGCAATAGTGAGCGAAGTGAGGCCTAGGTTGGCTCACACTTTCCCACATAGATACCAAATGGGGTGGGGCATTCCTAGTGGTCTCACCATTCCTGGGGGGTGATGGAGTGGAAACAGCAGAAGGAGGGACTTGGAGAGAGTTTGTCCAAATCAGACACTCACCTTGCTCGGGGGCATGAAGCCCAGGAACCTTGAACCTCTTGGCACAGATGGAGATAGGCAGGCAGAGTAACTCCTCTCAGAGCTTCTGCCAGCTCCTCACCCTCTGGGGCCTGTGCCATCCCTGCAGGTACAATAATCCTGGGGACCTCTCTGATTGTAGCTGCTCACCCTGGGTCAGGCCATTATCAGGGACCACTAGCTGTTGCCCTTGTGGGTTCTCTTATCTTGCATCCTTAATTTCTTGGCATCTGCCTCATCTCTCTGCTAAAGTGAGCTGGCCCCAGGCAGGAGCTAAGCCTCATCCATCCCCAGAGCCACCCCCAGGCCAGGGCCAGTCAAGTAGATTTTAATGATTTCTTCACTTTGAGGGCATTCTGAGAGAAACTTTCTAACTGAGACCCCACCCACACATGCCAAGGAAGTAATAAACACAACAGGACCACCAGTTGGGAACACCCCTCCCCCCAGTTCTGGGTTCCCCCCAATCCCCATGTTACCCTCCAGAGCGGTGTGAGATGCTTCCTTCCCACACATTCCACTCAGTGACTCTCACTCATGCTGAGGTGGGGAATCATGGAAGGTCAGAGGGACTTTGGAAGTCAACCCATCTACCCCCTTCATCTCCTCAATGAACAAGGAGGCACAAAGAAATGAAGGTGACCTAGCTGGCCAGCCTCCTGCCCAGGTCCAGGGTCTTTCTGCCACGGAAGCCTTAACGAGTTTATTCTACCCTGAAGAACACAGGTGCCTCCTTCCTCCACCTTGGAGGTGGGCACCAGGACATACCTTTTTGATCAAGCCTCATTGTTTCCGCCTTCCTCCCCCTGTCCCTAGGTTCTCTACAGTGAGGCAGACTTTCCTCCTCCATCCCTGGCTCCCTTGAGGCTGGTTCCCAACTCTACACCTTACTTTGGCTGGGGTTCTCACTCAGAGGGCCCTCCTGTGGCCCTGGTTTTCTTCCAATGCAGCCTATCATCAAGGCAGCCCAATTTACCTGGGAAGCCACCCCTTGATGGCTTTGCCCTCCCTGCTGTCTCTGCTCTGACTTCCTCTCTCAGATGCCTGTGTCTTCTGTGCATCACTCCACCTCTCTATGGTGATTTGCAGTATGTCCTCATGGAGGGCCGGCCCCTGCCTAACACTCAGAGAAGTCCCCATTCCCATTGCTTTGGTGATTCCAGGGTCCCAAAGTACACCCATGAGGAGGCTATTCATGCCTTCTTGTACCAATCTTAGAGGGGAGTCTCTGGAAAGAGACGGGGGTGGTGTCAGCTCAGGCAGGGCGAGGACTGGGAGGTGGCAGAGCCTGAAATCCTGCCTCAGAATGGGGCACTAGGCTCTGAGGGCAGGTTCTCCCTTCTTCATTGCCCTTATGGGATCCCCACAGGACCCTACAGGGAGGAGACACTCAGGAAACACTTGCTGAGTGCCTGACCTGAGAATGCAGGTTCCTAGAACTCCCACCTGGCTCGGGGGCAGCACCTTCCAATCTACAGGGGAACAAGGGCTCTTGGCTGTGACTGGCTGCTGTCCAGGGTCCCTATCAAGGAATCCTGCAGTGATGGATGGCAAGGGCAGGCAGACAAGACAGACACCAAAAGCACCCTCACCCCTTCCCAACGTGTTATCCTGCTACCTCTGGGCACTGGGCTTGGACTCAGGAGAGCCCTGGGTTTGGATCTTTCTCTTCTGACTTCTGTGACTGATTGTTGGGCCACACAGCAGCAGGAAGGAGCTTCTCAAAGACCACTTGGGGCCACCGTTGGCTCACTTCTTACCTACAGCTCTGTCCCAGAGGGAGCATCACTATATGGCTTATTAGGATGCATCTTCAGCTGCCACAAAGTCTAGGGGAGGAAGTAGCTGGTCAGGCCAGCCCAGGAGCTCAGGAAAAGTCCATGGAGTAGCAGGCTGCTCCTGGTATTCACAAAGGTGAGTTCTAGCCAGTCCCACTGAGCTTCCTGCCGTGCTTCTGCATGCCCCGAATATTGGCCAGAGGGTGCCTAGATTGCTCCAGTTGTGGGCCATCTCAGAGATGGGGTCAAGGAGTTCTGGACTTCGCAGAATCACTACGTTCTGGTTTCCTGGCTCCTGCCAGCTTGAGCTCCTCTCCTGTACATTGTCCAACACTTCTTCCAAGGCATCTTGGCAACTGGAAATTGCCTAGTTCTCAGTTGAGCAGATCTGAACACATCTTCTTTCTATCTATCTATCTATCTATCTATCTATCTATCTATCTATCTATCTATCTATCTATCTATCTATCTCACTCCCTGAGAAAGTAACTTCTATTCTTAACCCTTCCAGAGACAAGAAGTTCTACATACCAGCTCAGGAAGACAGCCAGGATATCAGGAAGGGACCACCATCGGCAGCCAATCCCACCCAGAGAAGATACCCTCCACTAGCACATCTGGCCAATGGTGGTCCAGCCTTTGCTTGAAGACCTCCAGTGAAAGGAATCTCTCTACCTCCCAGGGCAGCCCAAATCCTGCTGGGACAGCTCGATTGTGTGGAAGCTATCCCTGCAGCAAGCCTCAACCCATTTCTTTGCAACTTCCCCTTCCCCCCTCTCCTCACCCATCACTGCTCCTGCTTCCGTCCACTAGGACCAAGCAGAACAAGGCAAACCCCTCCCTCCATTAGTCAGTTTGTCAACACCTGAAGACCACTCTCCTGGGCCTTTTCCTCTCCAGGTCCAAATCCCCAGAGGAAGCTCTGACATATGGATACTTGATGCTGCTCCTGGCTCTACCCGGTATTTGTCAGCCCAGGCCTTCTCTCAGCTCTCCAGCCTTTGGGGTCCCATGTCTCCAATCCCACCTTCTCCCTCCCTCTTCCTTTTCTAGTGCCTTCCTTCTGATATTACCTCACTCTCTATGTAAATATATATGTATACACACATATCCATCCATCTATCTATCTATCTATCTATCTATCTATCTATCTATCTATCTATCTATCTATGTACATAGATGTATGTTGTCTTCTCCATTATAATATGAGCCCCTCAAGGTCAGGGACTGTTTTTGTCTTTCTTTGTATCCCCAGTGCTTTGGACAGTGCCTAGGACACAGTAGGCACTTAACTATCTGTTGACTGGTTGATTTAGCTCTTTTAAGGACCAAGCCCAAGAACACAATTCAACTCTACAAAATGGCCATGACCTTCATTTGCAATGTGGTTTCAATCCAGTAGCCAAGACCTAAAGTTTACCCCTTGTTAAAGTATTGCCCCAGTCCCTTTATTTCCAATCTTGTTTGGGAGATTGCAGAGGGAAGAGACTCCTCCCAGGGAATGCCTTGGCATAGTCAGTCAACTGGTCAATAAACCTTTGTTAAGTGCCTGCTGTGTACCAGGCACTGTGCTGAGCACTGGGGATATAAAAAAGGCAAAAGATAGTCCCTGCCCTTCAGAAGCTCCGAGTCTAATGGGGAAGACAACAAGCAAACAAATACATACCAACAAGGTGGAGATAGGACAAACAGGAGAGAGTTCTAAGAGGGGAAGGCATGGCCACTGCTCTTCTAAAAGTGTCAGGTTGTCTAATTATTCAACGAGTGACGGAGACAGAGGAGCAGGATGCATTTTTTAAAGAACAACCATTTCTATAGCAGCTTGGCTAAAAGATGCTTTCTTTACAACAGCCCTGGGAGCTGAGGGCAGTTCAAGTAGGCCCATTTTATAGATGAGGGAGCTGAGGCTCAGAGCCCAAAGTGACTGTGGGGGTCTCTCTGCTAGCAAGTGTTGGAGCAAGGTCTAAAAGCAAGGTCTCTCTCTACTGTACCTACCACCATTCCTCCTGAAAGCAGCTTCTGGAGGCCTCTTAATCTGAAGCCCGATTTCTGATTAAAGCTCACCCATCCGTTTCCGCAAGCAAGCCCTCCCTGGTGCTTCTGCCCAGAAGCCTTCTCTGGATCCCTCTTAGGGTTCATTCCCCTCCTACCCAGTTAGTAAGGTTATCACTACTCATGCCTTTCCCCCATGAGACTCTGAGCTTTCTGGGCCAGGCTTAGTCTGTCTGTCAGTCTCTCTTCTTGTTTCTCTCTGTCCCAGCTCCTGCCTGAGTTCCCTCCTAGCAGGTGCATCAGCTCATTGGCTGATGATGAACAAAGGGTAAAGGAGACTTCACTTTGCAGAAGATGGCAAGGAATCTTTTTCCCACATGGATGTGGCCAGCACAATTCTACCCAAGGGCAGCTCTTTTAGTGTGGGATGAATGAGGAAGTACTCATCCAGAAGGAGAAACAAAATGGGATGGCAAAGTATTGGTCCCTGTTTCTTTGGGGCAGCTGTCATCTTTCTGGTGGCTGGAGACTCCAAGCTGATGGCTGCCAGGTCATCGGTTGGGCAGATGCCACCATCTTCTGAGCTCTTTCTTTCCAGAATCATTCCATTCGATGATGTTTATTCAACACACACTGTGAGCTGTGCTGAAGGCTTCATGGAGGAGGCAGTACTAAGCCTTGAAGAAAGAAATCTTCGGAGATGCCAAGATTAGGAGGGCATGCACTCCAAGTTTGGGGGGTGGCTTCTATGGAAGTGGGAGATGTATCAGTAGACAGTGGGTTAGAGGCCTAGGGGTGGGGAGGGTCACAGCATGGGTCTCCAAAGGCCCCAGCTCTACAGCTTGCAAGGAGACCTCACAGTCTAATCGCACACCAGGATGATTCTAATGAGGTTAAGGGCTGCCTCGGGGCTCACAAAGAGGTGTGGCCTCTCAGGGCTCGGGAAAGTCTCACTGCTGAGTACCAGGATGGAGGGACTGAGCTATAGCTGGGCTGTCTCTCAGAAACCTTTCTCTTCTTCCTCCTCCTCCTCTTCTTCCTCGTCCTCCTCTTCCTCTTCTTCCTCCTCCTCTTTCCTTCTCCTCATCTTCCTTCTTTCCTTCTTCCTCCTCTCTCTCCCCCTCCTCCTCTTCTCACTCCTCTATTTCCTCCCTTCCTCCTTCTCCTCTTTTTCTTCTTTTTCCTCCTCCTCCTTTTCTTCCTCCCCCTCCCTCCTCACTCCTTGGAGGGTTCCTGCTACGCTTCCATAAAACCTTGAGATTTTTCAAAGCCCTTCCCTTCACTCAAGCTGCTCCTCTATTCCCAGAACCAATTCAATCTCTTGATGACAACTACAGGAGTCAACTTGAGTGGGGAAGAAGAGCAGTCCTTGGCCTCATCTCAGCCCCGATCTCTATGCCTATGTTCCCTGTTAATGGCTGGGCTAATAGTGTGCTATTAATGGAATTAAGTCATCCAGCCCCAGCTTCTCTGAGGTTTTCAAAGACAGCTCAGCTCTTTTGGGTTCTCATTCTCCACTGAGGGGATGCCCTGTGCTCCGGGCTGCTCCAGGCTGCCTTAGGAGACCCCACCTGGCTTCTCTGCTGCCCACCAGCCTTCTAAGGTGCAGGGTAGGCTGACAATTTCTAGCCCTATGTCCTAACTCTCCCTCAACCCAGGGATTCCATGGGCATTTAATTTGGGCTGTGATTTCCCGGCCATCCTAAAGCAGGATGCAAAGTCACCTTCTTCCTCCCAACTCACTGCCTCCTTCCCCCACCGAAGAAATGAGATAACAAACTTCCCTCCCCTCCATGTTCCTCCATGGGCGGGAAGACAGACAGACGCACAGAACCACCGTGAAACACAGTTCCACTGAATCCGCGATCAAAAGCCCCGCGCAACGGCTGCAGAAATCTGTTTTCAGAAGAAATAAATTTATGAAGCAGCTTGAAAAACAATGCCTCCTGACAGCAGCAGATCTGTATTTAAATGGCTTCATTTCTATTCATGAGGTCTCTGATTAGCTACACGAGGAGCATCATCAGGGAAAGATGAATAATTCTGGCAAATTACTAACTTGTTGGGGGGTTTTTATACCTGAGAATATATGTAAGCATCTTGTCCTGACTGGATGAAACATCCTGTGAAGCATCTATGATCAGCTTGTCCTCGGGCTGGGGCAGGGCTGGCTGGAGCCAGGGGAGCCAGTGCAGGGAGTGGCCATCTTGGGCGACGAGCTATTGGCTCAGGCTGGGGCTGCCCAGAAACACATGTAGACACTGGTGCAGCAATGGCGGGCATGGCAATGGCGGGCCAGACAATGGTGGGCAGAGCAACCACGGCACAGCAATGGTGGGCATAGCAATGGCTGCCTGGCCATTCATTCTCTAGACTTTGAGAAGCCCTTTCTCCTCATCTGAGCTGCCAGTGCCTCCCCTGTCTACAGCTTGTTGTACGTGGTTGTTTGTATATTCTTCCCACCCTTAGACTGGGAGCTCCCCGAGAGCAGGGATGCCTTTTGCCTTTCTTTGGATCCCCAGCACTTTGCACAGTGCCCTGCACATAGTAGGTGCTTTAGAAATGCTTGTTGATTTGAAATTCATGATAGCACCATGAACTTGGCAGGTGCCTCCCCATTTAATAGATAAGGAAAGTGACATTCAAAGAGTTTCAATTCAATAAACATTTGTTAAGGGCCTACTATGTGCCAGGCACTGTGCTAAAAGGAGACAAAAGTCAGTCCCTGCACTCAAGGGGCTCAGTCTAATGGGGGATACAAGATGTAAACAAATATACAAACAAGCTACATACAGGATAAATAGGAAATAATGAACAGAGAGAAGGAAGGCTCTGGCATTAAGTGGGCTTGGGAAGGCTTCCTGGAGGAGGCAGGATTTTAGTTGGGACTTAACTTTCAGAAGCTTGCTTCAGGTCACTTTCTCCCCCCATGCCTCACATAGAATGGCTGTTGATGGTCTCTGGGTTCCTTTTCCCTTTCTGACCAACCAGCCATTGTTCTCTAATCACCCCTAAACCTGTCCTGATCCACAGAACTGCTTTCTTCTGGAAGGCACACATATTTTTGTGTATATACGTGTGTGTTGCCATACAGACTGGATGGCAGACTGACAGATGAGGTCTAAAGGCTGTGTGCATGCACACATGTGTATGTGTACACACATGTACACACACGTGTGTTGGGGGGTTGCCTCCAAATGCCCAGCACTCCCAGAACTTGGCAGAACCAGCCCAAACACAAGCCCAGGTAGCTTACCTAGAGCTGTACCCCACTAACCATGTGGTCTAAGCCCCCTTCTAAGCCATCTGCCCCGTTGTGCCCACATCTTCTATGGTATCATGCAGTTTGGGCAATTTCTCTTAGTAGGATTCCTGGAACCTCTCTGGTTGTCCCAAGATGGGCAGAGGGGCTGCTCAGGCCCTCAGGTAGCATAGAAAGCCCAGGCCCACCCCATGGATGGGGAAGAGCCAATGGGTCTCTGCTGACATAGAGCAAGGACAAAGAAGTTTCAGTCTCCACAGGTCCTGAGCCCCAACTATACTCATAGGGAAAGGACTTCACCATAGGGTGTGAGGGAGAAGAAACAATTGTTCCTTAATTCCCCTAGGCTGCTGAACCTAGGGGTACCCTTCCTCCTACTCCATGCTCAGTAGGGGCACTCCTGCTACAGCCATGAAGTCCCTCCATGTCTATTCCCCAAGCTGGGTCCCGTACCTCTAACCAGCGTTAGCCAGAATTCACATTAAACACCTGCCATTCTTTTTGCCCTAATGAGCCCCAACTTCCCAGAAATCTAAGCCAAAATCAGCAATCTTTTGTGCTGGATAGTAACAGCACCTCCATTATGCAAATTTGGTCTCTACACGATCCCTCCTACTCTCCAGCACTGATGCAGAAGTTTGGAAGGGGCTGATGACCGCATCCCTGGGAACAGGAGTGCCCAGCTGTCTTCTTCTCCTGGAGATTTTGCCTGGCCAAGAGAGCCCCTACTATGCTCTATCCTGCTCAACCCTGCCCTGGTGACAGCTTAATGCTCCAGCATTCTATGAACAAGCAGGGGTCTGATGGCATCCTCATGGTGGCTTCTCATACCATGTTCAGGGTCTTCTGAAGGTCCCTGTTTTGACTCAGATCAAGATTCACATGTTTGAACTCAGCCAGCCTAATATCCTCAGTTAAGCAATGGGGAAACTGAGGCCCATACCAGTGAAGAGGTGTGCCCAGGGTCACATATCTGGGCCTGGGCTTAGCCGAGTCTGGGGCTCTCCTTCCCTCCAGGGGGCTGCAACATCATTGTTGCTTGCTCTGGACCCCTCTGTAACAGGGGCTCTGATCACTTGGGTGTCCCTGTTTCAGAACTGAATCCAAAGGGCCCTCAGCTTCCACTTTCCACCCGATGACTAGCAGACCAGCACCCATTAGAGGCAATGCCCCAAACCTCAGCCCCAGGGCAGAAACACTGGCCAATGGGAGTGAGGAAGGGTGGGATCAGGTAGTGGAAGAAGCCTGGGGGCAGGAGGACCTGCTCCTTGGGGCCAGATCTCAGCTCTGCTCTTTGCTCCCTGGCTGACCTGGGGAAAGTTCCTTCCCTGCTCTGGGGTCTGGTTTCCCCATCTGGATAACAGGGAGGGGTATCTGGAGGACATGCCCTGCACCCTCCCTTCCTGTCTGACCCCCTTCCTGCCCCCACTTGGTTGGCTGTTGTCCTCGGCGCTGGACCAAAGGAACATCACCGTGTTGGCTCAGGGGACACGTGTCTGACTGTGGCCCATCAGACCAATACGTGCATGGAAGGTTTTAGAACAGCTTGGGCACAAATGGTCCACGTAGGAACCAGTGCCAGGGGGACCCACCTGTTTTACAGGGTACACTGAGGCTCCAGCAGGGGGAGGTCTGGCTCAAGGGGGTCCCCTTAGTGGCAGAGTAGGAATTGCAACTCAAGTCTTCTGGGTCTGAGTTCAATACTTTTCTTCTAGAACATGCTCTTTCTCTAAATCTTTCCCATCCTTCAAGGCCTAGCTCAAGTACTGGTGCCTCTTCTTGGAATCCTTCTCTGACTACCTCAGGCCACTCCTCTCTGTAGGTCACAAGCTCATAGCACATCAGGTTTGGAAGGGAACCCAGGGTCATGATGGTGGTGGTGAACCAGGGCCAAAGAGGGTAAGCTAGGGAGTTAGTAAGGGCCACAGGCAGAACTAGAACATGGGTCTCTTGGCTCCCTCCTTTGCCCCACACTGCCCAATTCAGTCTGTCCTGTTCAGATTCCTTGGATCCTACTTTGAGCTGGGTTGGGGCTTGTCCTGCTAGTGCTGGGTCACCTGAGGCTCTGCTTAAGGAATGGGGATGTCTGTTGAGAAGAGAAGACTCATAGAAGGCTGTGAGAACTGGGTTCGAGGCCATCACCTCAAGGGGGACTTAGCCTTGTTTGCTTAGCCCCAGATAGTGCAACCAGGAGAAAAAATGGGGGAAGGAAGCGAAGAGATCTGCAGTTAGGTGGAAGGTCAGGAAGGGCTTGCTCATCCCCACCAGGAGCTGCCCCAAGGTGGAGAGGCTGCTTGGAGGAATCTGAGCAGAGGCCAGATAGCTCCTTGTGGGGTGTGTTATAGAGGAAATTTTTGTTCAAGTGTGGGCTGGGCAGATGTCTGGGAGGGCCCTTTCAATTCAGAAATTTTGCGGCAGACTTTCCATGTGAGTATACCTAGCCTCCCTCACTGGATTGTAGGTGCTTCGAGGGCAAGGATTCTCTTAGTCATCTCTGGACTCCTCTCCCACTAGCACCAAGCATAGGGCTCTGCAAACAGCAGGCAAACAGACAAACGAATGGGGTTGGTGGCCCCAACAAGAGGGGCACGTGAGCTTGAGGGAGTAAAAGAAACTCTTTCCTCCTTCCCTAAGTTGCAGAGTGTCTGGGTGTA
>CM053625.1:328455790-328545272 GCA_028646595.1 Phalanger gymnotis | reverse complement strand
CAGGGGGTTTGGTTGGGGCCGGCTGGTATAAGCTGGGTGGCATCTTGGGGCCTCATCCCACTCTCTGCTCTTTTATTCTCTTATACCAACGGTGGCATGGGATATTAAAGCAGCTGGCTGGCCCTCCTCCTCCTCCTCCTCCCTAGGCAAGCTCATGATGCCAGTGGCCCCACAAGACCACAAGGCTCACACATTGCTTTCCCTGGTTTCAAACTTGGCTTCTAGACCAGAAATGTAATAGTGTTTACCTACAAGGCACCTGGGAATCAGGCCGAGGGTTTGGAAAGAGAAGGAACCGTGTCTTCACAAGAAGAGCATGACAACAGGGCATGGAGTCTGGGTGCCAGCCCCAGGGCAGTGGCAGAGTCTTGGGAGAGAAAGGGGCCTCCTCTACCCCTCAGAGGGGGGGCAAGGAGGGGCAAGAGGGAAGCCCTTTTGGAGGGCTGGAGACTGTGTGCGTGATGGCGAGCTGATGGGCAGTGGGAGGGTGAGGAGTCATAGATGACTGTGTGGGCAGAACTGCAGGCCCCTCCCCACCCACCCCAACAAGGGTGAGGGAGATGGAGGAAAGTGGAGGACACTGCACTGTGGCCTGCAAGTGGAGATACCCCTTCTCCAGGAGGTGAGGACATGGCAGCTCACTGAGCAGCCCAAGAGGAAGCAAAGCCAACCTGCCTATATGCCCCCTCAGCCTGGGGCGGGGGCGGGGCTGACAGATACTGACAAATGGACTGTTGGTGAATGGACACTTTCCTGGCTTCCTTCTCCCCTCCCCCCAGCCAGGGCCCTCTAAAGGACGTTGGGGAGTCTGCAATGGCATAACATTAGTGACTTCTTCGAATGCAGCCCTCCCTATACAGGTATCTGTGGCTCCCCATTCTCCCAATTCCCATCTGCTAGCCATCACGCACATGCTCCCCAACCCTTCAAAAGGGCTTCCCTCTTGCCCCTCTCTGCTTCTCCTCTGAGAGTTAGAGGGCCCCTCACCTCCCAATATACCTCGTTTCCACCCAAGGATCTCACCTCCCCAGAGCCCTGAGATGGGCATCATCGAAGAGTAAGTACACCTCTCAGTATGAAAATCGCCACGGCTGCCCAACCTGTTCTTGTGGAAAGCTGATAGGGGCTGCTCTCTGCCTTCCATTGCTGGCCAAGGCTGGCACCTGGGCAGGGGGAACTCGTACTATACAAAGCACCGCTGAACAAACGTAATGATCAGCGATAAGGAAGGGCTGCCTTAGCCCCGTGGCCCCAAGGGAGAGGACAGTAGATAGTAGAGATGCCCAGGGTCCGGGGTCCGGGGTGGGGGTGGACGGCGGATAGTAAAGACGCCCGGGGTCCGGGGTCGGGGTGGGTGGACGGCGGATAGTAGAGATCCCCGGGGTCTGGGGTGGGGGTGGGCGGGTATCGGATAGCAGAGACGTCCAGGATGGGGGGGTGGGTAGATGGTGGATAGCAGAGACGCCCAGAGTCTGGGGTGGGGATCCTCCCTCATCCACTGCCCCTTCACTCTGACATAGGCTTATCCAAACCCTCACAAATACCCGGACGGACTTGAAAGGCAATGAGATAAAAGGGATTGTTTTGTCCGGTAGTGTTCTCCCCAAATGCCCCTCTCCTCACTTTTTTCACTCAAACATAAATCATTCAGGTCATGAAACTCAGTTTGTGGCTGAAAGCTATGTTCTGCTCAATTATTTATTTATGTTTATTTAGAAGGGGGTGGGGGGCAGACCCTGCCTTCCATGGGGTTAGAATCTGGGGAGACAGAGAGGCGCTAGCTCCAATGGGGGCTCCTTTCATTTGGAATCATTAACATCACAAAATAAAACCAAGCCCTCTTGGGCCCCAAGTCTACTTCAGGACCATAAGGTTTGTTCTAGGCTTGGCCACACAGTAATTTTTAGGATCTATTAAAATCTCACAGAAAAGGAAGGCTGCCCTACGGATAATGTTTCCTATTCTGGATGAGTTGTACAAAATGACCCCATCTGCTCTAAGATGCTGAGCTGGTCAAGTGTGTGTGTGTGTGTGTGTGTGTGTGTGTGTGTGTGTACATGTGTGCATGTCTGAGTGTTCATGTGCTTGCACACATGTGTTGGTGCATGCACAGGTAGGTGTGTTCCTGGATATGCAGGAGTGTGCCTGGTGCCCTTTAGTCTGGTCTAGGAAGGATCTATGTTTGGGATGACATTTGGGATGAGAGCATGGCTTGTCCCCTTGCCCATGGGAGGCAGATGATTTCTGTTCAAGGCCAATGGCCAAGAAGAGCCTCTGCAGACTGAGCTTCAGACCAGCTGACTCATCGAGCAAAGCCAGTTAAACAGAGATGACTTACCACTGGGTTCGTGTCGACAAATTTGAGATCAGTGTCCAGAAAACTGCCTCTCAGTCCAGCGGCCAGCATTCACATCAGGGCAAGAGCCTCTGAGAAGCCAGTCTGGGAGAGAGAAAGTAGACAAGGAATCAGACACCATTGCCCTCCTGTAAAAGCGGCCCAAGGGACCTTGCACATCAGACCTGGAGGGGACCAACTACAACAGGAGGTCCCTCAGGTCATGAGGAACCCAGCCGAGATGGGAGTCCGGGCTTTGCCCACTGTGGTGCTCAGCCTTGCTTTCGCCTAAATAAGGGATTTCCGAAGGGAAGAAGGAGGGGACCTATCCTTGCCTTTTAGTGAGAAAGATGCCCTTTCTCTTCTCAGCCCCAAATGCTGATTTCTCCAGGCTGGATGGGAAAGAGAACAGTGGAATTGTCTGTATGTCCCCCTCAAATGAGAGGATTCCAGCAGGGATGGAATGAGGACAAGAAATGAGATGGGGAGAGAAAGAGGAAGACAAAATGAGGCAGGGATGGCATGAGGACAAAAGATGAGATGGGGAGGAGAGGAAGAGAGGAAGAGGAGAGATGGAGAAGAAGAGAGGAAGAGGAGGAGGAGGAGGAGGAGAGATGGTGAGAGGGCCAAGGACAAGAGACATATGTTCAGTCAGGCACTAAATACTGGTCTAGAGGCACACTGCCATATTGTTGCCTGTATCCATTGTTATACAAGTCGATCATTACCTCTCCAGAAGATGCCTAAGAAGACCTTGAGGAGGCATAGAAGTGGATCCCAAGAGATGAGTGACTTAAAAATACAGAGCCAGTCCCCCAGTGGCGAGAAGTGATCCATTAAGGGAAGGCAGCTCTGTACCGATTTTCCCTCTCCAACGTAATAGATGGGAAAGCAGTGCCCATGAGCGGAAATGGCTACCCTTGCTGCCCACGCATGTAGCCGCCCTCATCTGGGGATCAATAGACTTTTAAACAGAATGTATCATTATCCATTGATTTCCCTTCTCCCCACCCACCCCTGGCTTTCTGGAGTTCTGGGCAGCCCGGGAAGGCCATGACGACAAGCTGATGAGAATGAGCTCCCCTCCAACGAGGTGATAGGTTTCCTGTGGGCCCCTTTCAGCATCTCCTGACAGCAACGCAGAGGGGCTGCCCCAAGAGCTGCATTACAGATGGTAGCAGGAGCAATGACATTTGTCATAGCAGGACAGTGTCCCCTGTATGATTAACAAATCACTTCCACCCAGACAAAACCCAACCACGTTCCCAGCTGCACTACCTTCTTTCTCCAGGCAGTGGCTGAAGCAGCTTCCTCTCCCCAGCCTCAGCCTCAGCCTCAGCCTCCACCCCCACCCCCACCCCCAGGCCAGGGTTGTGCCTGCAGGGCTGCCCTGATGGATGGCAGCTGAGAGGGAGGGGCTTCTGGGAAAACGCAGACCTCCATCAACACTAATTAGGCACCTACTGTGTGCACAGCTGAGCAGGGGGTGGTGGTGCCAATAATACCGGGAGAAAATGATTGTCCAGATATGATTTGATCCTTGGCCTCAGGGAAATCCCAGTCTGCTAAGGGATGTCATATACAGAGTCCGATCCAATCAGTGAAATAGAGGTTTTAGGGACAGGGCCCTAATTGACAGTGGAAGTGAAACAAGGCAAAGATGAGCTGGATTGGCCCTATTATTACCATTTTACAGATGGAGAAACTAAGGCTCAGAACACTGAAATGACTTGCCTAGGGTCATACAGCTAATAAGTGTCAGGGGCATGATCCAGGTCTAGCACTCTATCCATCAGGCAATATTGCCTGTCAGAGGCTCTGAGTTCTCAGCTGACCCCTACTTTTGATCCCAAGAGTGAGATTGGGCTGAGAATCACAAGAAGTAGTAAATCTATCTTCCTTTTCCTTCTTTATTCCCTCCTCCTTTTCCTTCTTCCCTTCCTTCCTTCCTTCCTTCCTTCCTTCCTTCCTTCCTTCCTTCCTTCCTTCTTTCCTTCCTTCCTTCTTTCCTTCCTTCCTTCTTTCCTTCCTTCCTTCCTTCCTTCCTTCCTTCCTTCCTTCCTTCCTTCCTTCCTTCCTTCCTTCCTTCCTTCCTTCCTTCCTTCCTTCCTTTCCTTCCTTCCTTCCTTCTTCTTCTCTCCCTCCCTCCTTCTATCCCCCTATCCCTACCTCCTCCAGGATTCAGACTTTAGGTACTCAGTAGAACTTTGCTGCTGCTGCAACTGCTAGACTCCTCATCCATGTGATTTGGCCAACACCTCCTCCACCCAATGAGCACAATCCTAGCCCTGGCCAGAACATGCCCAAACCAAGGGCTGTGATAAAGGCTACAAAACAAAAAGCTATTTCTAGCAGTAATGCCATCTCCCCAGCCCTCAATACAGTCAGGCTGTGGGGGACATTTCTAGTTCCAAGTGGCCAGAAATGGAATTCTATATAAAAAAGCCTGCATTCTAAAGGCTTTAAAAAATACATTGGTATGGGAGCCAAGATGGCAGATTAGAGATAACCCAGCTGAATTCTCTCAACATTTCCCTTCAAAAAACTTTAAAATAATGCCTCAAGTCAAATTTTGGAGTGATATAGCCAACAAAAGGTTGGGGTGAGACATTTTTCTGGCCTAAGAAAACTTACGAGGTCAGCTGAAGAAGTCTGTGCCACTGTGGTGGAGGCTTTTTCTAACGTAGCTCACATGGTGGAAGCAGCAATAACAGCAGCTTCTGGAGCTCTCAGCCCAGAAATGGCAAGGGGGCTGGACAACTGGTCAGAAAGAAATTATAGGAGACACTTTGCTGGCACTGGGTGCTGCTGGCACTGATTGGCACCTCTATTGTCCACATACAGCTCTGGGTTGCAGTTCCCAGGTGGAGAGGAATGCTGGGAGTCAGTTGCAAGAGAGCAGGGGACCTGGTCACAGTTCCAGGGCTAAGAGGAGCACTAGTGCTTATGGCTACAGAGGAGCAGGGGTCCTTCCTGGGTAAAGACCAGAGCACAGACCAGGAGAGCAGTGACCACATCTGTCCCTGAACACACTTTGGAAGCACTGCAGATGCCCAGAACTAGCTGTAAAAGCAGCAGCACAAAAAAGCCTGAAGCTTAGAACAGTGCCTCCCCCAAGTGAGCAAAGCCCAATTTTAACATAAAGTTCACAGTCAAGGAATATGCTGGAAAAATAAGCAAACCACCATAACAAAAGAACTTGACCATAAAAAGCCACTATGGTGGCTGAGAAGACCAAGACACAAACTCAGAGGAAGACACCAATGTGGAAAACATCTATGAACAAAGCCTCAAAGAAAAATTCTAATTGGACCCAAGACAAATAAGAATTCCTGGAAGACTCAAAGAAAGCATTAAGAATGGTAGAGGAAAAAATTAAGAAAAGAAATGAACGGTGCAAGAAAATTATGAAAAAAGAATTAATAGGTTGGCAAAAGAGGTACAAAAAATAGTGTAGAAAATAACACATTAAAAAACAGAATTGGCCTAATGGTAAAAGAGGCACAAAAATTCACTGAAAAGAACTTAAAAAGCAGAACTGGCTAAATGGAAAAAGAGGTACAAAAGCTCACTGAAGAAAACAATTCCTTAAAAATTAGAATTGGGCAAGTGGAAACTAATGACTCCATGAAACATCAAGAAACAATAAAAGAAAGCCAAGAGAATGAAAAAAAAAATAGAAGAAAATGTGAAATATCTCATTGGAAAAATAACTGACCTGGAAAATAGTTTGAGGAGAGATAATTTAAAAATTATTAGACTACCTGAAAGTCATGATAAAAAAGAGCCCAGATATATTTCAAGAAATTATAATGGAGTGGATGACATGAAATATTATATTATGTAAGGCAAAGGAGCTAGCATTACAATAAAGAATAACCTACCCTACAAAATTGAGTATAATCCTTCAGGAGAAAAATGAACATTTAATGACATTGAGAACTTTCAAGAATTCCTGATAAAAAGACCAGAGCTCAATAGAAAATTTGACATTCAAACACAAGACTCAGGAGAAGTATAAAAAGGTAAACAAGAAAGAGTAATCCTAAGGGACTCAATAAAGTTAGATTCTTTACATTCTTATATGGGAAAATGATACTTGTAAACTCCTAAGAACTTTATCATTATTCGGGCAATTAAAAGGAGTATATACAGACCTAGGATATAGGTATGAATTAATTGTGTTGGAACTATCTCCAAAAAAATGAAGGAGTGAGAAAGAGGGACGCACTGGGAGAAGGAAGGGAGAGGTAAAATTGAGATTTTCTTACATAAAAGAGGTATGCAAGGAAGAGCATTTATAATGAAAGGGAAAATGGCAAAGATGGCAGGCAATGCTTGACTCTCACTCTCACTGGAATTGATTCAAAGAGGGAGGAACTTACATACACAATCACTTGCATACAGAAATATATCTTATCCATTAGGGAAATAGGAGGGTAAGAGGATAACAGAAAGGGGGGTGGTAGTAAAGGGGAGAACAGAGTAAGGGAGGCAGTGGCTTCTTTGAGGAGGGACAAGATAAAAAGAGAAAAAGAGAGAAGGTTAAACAGGAGGAAAATAGGATGGAGAGAAATACACAGTAATCATAACTGTGAATGTGATGAGCTCACCCATAAAATGGAAGCAGATAGTAAAACGGATTAGAAACCAAAATCCAATAATATGTTGTTTACAAGAGGAACACTTGAAACAGAAAGACACATACACAGATTTAAAATAAGGGGATAGAGCAGAATCTAATATGCTTTAACTGAAGTAAAAAAGGCAGGAGTAGCAATCATGATCTCAGATAAAGCAAAGGCAAAAACAGATCTAATTAAAAGAGATGATCAGGGAAACTACATTATGCTAAAAGGTATCATAGAAAATGAAGTAATATCAAAATTTTTTACAGCAAGTTTCCCTGATAAAGGCCTCCTTGAATTGAGTCAAATTCATAAAAATAAAAGCCATTTCTCAAGTGATAAATGGTCAAAGAAAATGAACAGGCAGTTTTCAGAAGAGGAAATCAAAGCTATCTATGGTCATATAAAATGCACTAAATCATTATTGCTTAGAGAAAAGCAAATTAAAACAACTCTGAGATACCACCTTATAAATAACAATGACAAATGACAAATCCTGGAGGGGATGAGGAAAATAGGTTTGCTAATGAATTGTTGATGGAGTAGTGAACTGGTCCAACCATTCTGGAGAACAATTTGGAATTATGCCAAAGGACTATCAAACTGTTCATATTCTTTGACCCAGTAATATGTAGGAAAAAGGACCTATATGTACAAAAATAATTAAGCAGCTCTTTTTGTGGTGGCAAAGAATTGAAAATTCAGGGGATGCCCATAAACTGGCTAAAAAGGTTGGGAAACGATCGTGACGGGATACTACTGTGTCATAAGAGATGACAAGGGAGGTGGTTCCAGAGAAACATGACAAGATCTTTATGAACTGATTCAAAGTGAAGTGAGAAGAACCGAGAGATCATTGTGCACAGTAACAATGTTGTAATGATGACCAACTGTGAAAGACTTGGTTTTCAATACAGTGATCCAAGATAATTTGAAAGGACACGTTGAAAACATGCTATCCACTTCCAGAAAGAACTGATGAACTCTGAGTACAAACTGGAGTATAGTGTTCTTACTTTTTTATTTCTCTTGCCTTTTAGTTATCTATTTATTTTTGCAGTATGGCTAATATGGAAATAGATTGTGCATGATTTTATATGTATAATTGATATCATGTTGCTTGCCTTCTCAATGGGTATGGGATGGGGTAGGAGGGAGAGAATTTGGAACTCAAAAATTAAAAAGAAAAGAATATCAAAAATAACAAGTTTAAAAATCCCTACTGGTACAAAGCTCCCCAACAACGGGGTGAAAGCCCTCCTGACTTGCTGGACTTGTTTCCTCGGTATTCTTAGCCAATCTCCAACCCTTCTCAGACCAGACCTGAGCCAGACGACCTGGAGATTCTCAGGGTCCTTCTACAGCTTATTTAGAAATGCTCCCTCTTCTCTCTCAGGCCTGGCCTTTTGTTTAGATCTCAGGCACATCCCTCCCCTTCTGGGAAGCTTTCCGTGACCATCCTAAGACCACAACAACTTCCCTCTCCTTGGAGGAGCATTGATTTCCTGTCCCTCTCATTGGTCCTCACTATGGAAGGAAGGCCCAGAGCCAGGTACCAGGAGAATGGAGGGAACTACAGAGGATGGGGCCAGACCCAAGCAGCTGCTCTTGGCTAAGGAATAGGGCTCCCTCAGCCCCACCTTCCCCTTCTCTTCATGGGGATGCAGCTTAATTTTCAAAGATGAGAGGGATGGACCACATGAATTATGGCTCTGACCAGCCTCCCTGGGTGTGTGGGAAGCCTCTGGCCTCCTCCAGTGGGGTAGTAAGGACTTTATGAAGGCAGCAGCTGATTTCTGAGATCCAACCTCCCACCAGCCCTCCATCAGAGAATAGCAGGGAAGCAGAAGAGTGGTCGGCAACAGCCAGTGCTTCCCAGATAGAGCTTGGTAAGAGGTATCATCAGCTTTTCCAGGAGAGTGAGTTCCTCAGCAGAGGCCCCAGTGAACTGGCTGGCTGTGTGACTGACACAGGATCAGAGACCCATCATCTATTTGTGTCACAGACCTGGCTGGTGTTTAGCACTCCAGTCCTTAATTATGGCAGACACACAGATAGTACCTGCACCTTCAGGAGCCAAATAAACGGCATTACTCACGTCAACTGAGAAAAGGGAAGTTTGATTTGTTTGCTTAAAAACAGAAATCCAGAGCGGAGACGGTGATGTGCTGGGCTAGCACCCAGGACCCCTCCCCTCAATCTCCCCTGCTTGGACCCAGCCCCACACAGGGCTGCAAGAAGTGACATTCTTGGTCCAAGGCTGAGGCGATCTGTTCAGAGTATAATCCTGCTAGGATGATCATTGCTCTTTAAAAGGAAGGGGAGAAACATACCAGCCATCAATAACATCCACTCTGAGTTCACAGAAGCCTAGCCAACATTTTGACAAAGAAAAAATAAATGTTCACAGAAGGTTTATCCATCAGCTATATCAACAGCTCCTGGGAAGAGGCATCTGGATTCCACCAGTTTTGAAAGAGCAAAACAAAGCTAGCACTGCTGGGCCTCCACGGGCAAAGGTGGGAGAAGCTATTACCAGCAGCTCCATCTCCAGCTAGATGCTTCCCTCTACCTGGCAGAGCAGAAGACCTGTTATTTCTCCTTGCTAACTGGGCGACAGCACCTGCCAAGCCAGTGCCCACCCTCCTCAGGCAGCCAGTCCCTTTTGGAAGCTCGGCTGCAAGCTGAGCCCCTGTGCCGTGGAAGCTAACGGGAACATTGGCACTTCTATTTCCATCCCACCCTGTTAACAGTCAGGATGAAAGGCATGGCTCAGCCCCGGGCTCCTCCTCCCAGACAAGCACTCCGCCTGTGACTCACCACTGCCTGGCCTGTCTCTCCTCCCTGCCTCCTGGCTGAGGCCAGCTTGACCCTTCCTTGTCTCCGGCCTGAGGATTCTTTGCTGGGGATGTGGGAATTCAGCCTGGCTGATGATAGCTTATTATGAAGCCGTATCAGACACACTCACCTCCCTAGGCCACTTCTGCCTTTGATGTACTATTCCTGACAGCTCTGCACACTACAGGGACCTGCTTCTCTGCTCCTTCACCTTCTCCCATGGGGGCCCAATGTCTCTATTGACTGGAGCCTGAGGCCTCAGGGCTCTCAGGGAGGCCAGCTCCATCCCTTGGCTCTCTCTGAGGGACTGGGAGAAGAACTCAAATGATGGGATGCCCTGAGAAGTCAAGCAGAAGCTTCCTCGGGAGAAAAGCTTCCAGGGTTCGGCATGGGGTGAGCCCATCCTAGGTCCATTGAGGGCTCCCCATTCTGACAGTACAAGGTGGAAGGACGGACTCCAGGAAGCAAGAGCTCCTGGCATCTGGGACACATTCCCTGTTTCTCAAGAGACAGGACAGAGTAGGAGTGGGGGCTTCTACATTTCATTCCACTCAATCAACACTGATGAATTCTAGCACTCTGGTGAGAAATGGAGAACAGAGGTGATAGGAAAATGAGGTGTTGATATAAATTTATCAAAAAGGAAAAAAACCTAGCTGGAGTGGTTGGCAGGGTGGTGATGGCCTCCACAGAGATGAAGAAATATGGAGGAGGCCTAGGTCTATGGGAGGAGGGGCGTGGCTGGGAAGAAGGGAATAAGCTTAGGTTGGGACAGGTTGTAATCGTCAGAGTCCCAGCAGGACCCCAACATTTCAGAAAAACATTTGACAAAGGAGGCTCAACCAAAGAGGGCTGGTTAACTTCCAGCTAAGCAGACAATTCAGATAATAAGATCCTCTCCCCTTTGTATCTTTATCAGTCAATCCAGCCTGGATTAGGCTTCTGAGAGACTCTGGCATTGCCAAAGGCAGCACTTGTCCCAGAGGTGTGCACACAGCATACCTGTTTGTTGAATGAGTTCTTCTAAGGGTCCGATGGTGTACTCTGCTATTTCCCAGCAAACATCTAGTTGAGAAAGTCCCACAAAGGGGATTCATTCACTTCCACTCATCCACACAGCTGTCATGACCTCCTCTTCCCAAATTGCCCCCAGAGCTTGAACTATCAGGCCCCAGGATGTCCTCCTTTATGAAAGGCATACTAGTGTCAACTTGCCAAAGCCAGGGAACTTTTGTCCATCAGCCACCTCCAGTGAAGATTTCATTCACATGTGCTGGAACCCTCCTGCCTCTCATCAGCCTGGAAGCTCAGAGACCAAACGCAGGTTCCTCTAGAGGGCACAGCAGAGTGTGGGCTTCATACCAGGTGAACCTTCTTCTTATTCCAAAGAGGCAGAAAAGGTTTGGAATTCTACCTCTCTTTTCCAGCTCCTCTGGCATTAGCCTTCTAGTTGGTCTCCCTGCCTCCAAAGCTTCCTATTCCCTCCAGGATGAAATGCAAACTCCACCAGCTTGCCTTGCTCATTTGTTGCCACCTGGGTCCCAGCTACCTTGTTCCACTGAATTCACTTTACTCCTGCTCAGCCACTGCAAGTGCTGGCTTTTCTTAGGCCCTGGCTTTGCGCAGGCTGTCTGTCCCTTGTGCCTGGAATGCCCTCACCTTGTCACTTCTACCGCTCAGAAACTCCAGACACCTTCCTTCAAGAGCCAGCTTAGGCGACATTAGCTTCATGAGACATTCCCTGGTTCCCCAAGTGTTCTTTCCTTAAAAACTACTTATTCATACACAGCACACAGAGTCTCCTGGACCACCCCCACCCCCTGCCATAAGCCCCCAAGGGCAAGGATCCTGCCATCCTTGGTTTTGTATCTCCAATACCTACCACAATCCCTGGAGCAGAGTAGGTTCAGATTTAGGGCTTACAAAATGGGATTGGAGGCACACAATGAGGAGAGGATTGTAAACAACTGCCTTGGAAGTTCGTCTACTGGGGACCCTGCAGCCGTGGTCTTTGAGCTTCCCTCACCAAGAACTCATCTGTAAGCTTCTTGTAGGCGTAGGGCATGATCACCAGCCAGTCCCACAGCACTGCTCTACCCACACAGACCCCGCCAGTTTTATCCAAGTAACATCAGGTTCAATGACAGCCAAGGTCAGGATTTCCTGAATTATAATTTTTTCCTTTGAAAAGCAGAACCAACAAAGCCGGAGGAGGAACAGGGAGAGTAGACTCTTTTGGATCTGATTCTCAATAGCTATGGAAGAATATTGGTTCCTAGGAATACTAGGCACCCAAGGTTTGAAGGGAACAGATTTGAAGATGTTCAGAGGAAGGGCAGGGAGGATTCCCTGGATTCAAATTCTCCCAGGAAAGTCAGATCAGAAGGGATGGGAAACTTCCAGGAATGGAATTTTGAAGCTGCTCAAGTAAACCTTTCTGATGAGAAAGAAAAATGCTGGTGTGAATGCACAGGGACCTCCCTCCTTCCCTATACACTTGTGGTCCTTTGTCTCCTGAGCTCTGTCAGAAATCCTCACTGCTTTGAACAGGATGCCAAAGGGCACAAGATTTGCTGCCCCTCTACCCCCTGCCCTTGGAGAAAAGCCACCATTGTGGGGCTGCCTCCATGCTGGCTAAGGGAAAACTTTCACTTGGAAAACAGACACAAGGTTTAGAGGAAAAATGCACCTATGTACCATATCACATCTGTCAGATTGGCTAACATGACAAAACAGGAAAATTATAAATGCTAGAGAAGATGTTGGAAAATTGGTGCACTGATGCATTTTTGGTGGAGGTGTGAACTGATCCAACCATTCTGGAGAGCAATTTGGAACTATGCCCAAAGGGCTATAAAATGTGCAAGCCCTTTAACTCAGCTGTACCACTTCTAGGGCTGTATCCCAAAGAGATCATACAAATGGGAAAAGGACTGACATGTACAAAAATATTTATGGCTGCACTTTTTGTGGTGGCCAAGAATTGGAAATTGAGGGGATGCTCATCAATTGGGGAGTGGCTGAACAAGTTATGGTATATGGATGTAATGAAATACTATTGTGCTATAAGAAATGGTGAGCAGCAAGACTTCAGAAAAACCTGGAAAGACTTACATGAACTGATGCTGAGTGAGGGGAGCAGAACCAGGGGAACACTGTACATAGTAACAACCACGTTGTGCAATGACTGACTTTGATAGACTTACCTCTTCTCAGCAATGCAAGGTTCTAAGGCAACTCCAAAAGTCATGATAGAAAATGGTATCCACATCCAGAGAAAGAATTACAGAGTCTACATGCAGATCGAAGAATACTATTTGCTCCCTCTCTCTCTTTTGTTTTGTTTCTTCTTTCTCGTGATTTATTCCACTGGTTATAATTTTTCTTTAGAACATGACTAATGTAAAAATGTGTTTAATATGAATGTATATGTAGAGCCTATATCAGATTGCATGCCATCTTGGGGAGAGGGTAGGAGAGAAGAAGAGAAAATTTAAAACTCAAAAGCTTGTGCAACTGAATGTTGTAAAACTAAAAATAAATAAATAAATAATGGAAAATGCATCTATGTGGGAAAATCTACATCTTCCTTTACTGGCAGACAGACTCCAGCTGAAATACTGGGTTTGAGCATGGTGTTTTCTTGTTAAGTGTCTGACAGAGAAGTGAAGAGGGACAACTCCCAGCCCCTCACTCAGCGCACACCTCTCTCTTTGTCCTGCCCTGCCCCAGGTCTCCTGCCTGCTGCTTCTCCTTACCTGTATGCGCTCCCACTTGGAGCCATTTGGACTCAGGCTTTTAATCTCGGAAATGGGAAGAACCTTATGGCCCAGACATTGCTCCCCATGTGTCTGGCTCATACTCCTCTGGCTAAGGAAGGGGATGGATTCATGATATGCATTTATGGGGTTGGTTCAATGGCCTGCATGGTGATTGTGGGTGCGAAGGTGCAGAAGTGCTGGAATATGAAGGGTGGCCCACCAAGAGCAAGGCTGTCAGCAGGCTCGGGCTTGGACCACAAATCCCACCGTCTCTGTAAGCTGCTTTCGTCTCTGGGAAGTTGCCTGGCCTCCCAACATAGAGCACACACGTTCATTCACAGCAGGGAGCCCTGGCTCTCTCACACAGGTCTGTAATAAGATTATCTGTCCTCTCCTTCAGCTTGGCACCAATATTGTTAGAGGCACGACCCCATTTTGGATGGCCACTAAGGAATCTGTCTGTGATCCTGTTTGGAGGAGAAGGAGCCATTGTGGGTGAACTGGTTCCAATTACACACAAATTATCCCGACAACATGCTGAATGACTAATGATCAACATCTGAAACAGCCTAGATGGGGCCATGGGGAGATGCCAGCATCTACAAGTACCCAAACCTCAGCAGCCATGGTCCTGAATTGACATTCACCCAAAAGGCTTAAAGACATGACAAACTTTCCTCACTGCACATTTATTACCTAGGAAAAGGGAGCTAGCACACGAGAGGGCCAGTGAGGAGGAAGGAGTAAACAGTAAGTAACTACTGTGCACCAGGCCATGGGTTAAGCACTTTTCAAATATGACCTCATCTGATCCTCACACCAACCCTGGTGCAGGTGCTATTATCCTCCTTTCACAGAAACTGAAAGGAAAAGTTCTGACACAATGAAAAAGTATTACAGCCTAAAAGAGACTAAGGCAAAAATTTCATTTAAAATGAACTGAAACACCAGTAGAATTTCGCCAGAAACAAAAGGAGGGTCTTTTATTTTTCCAGAACTCAGTCAGAGGGATAAAAACCACACTGAATGAATTAAACAAAGACATCACATTGGCAAAGATATCATGAGATGAAGTAGAGAAGGAAGTGTGTGAGACAAAGAAACAGAAAGATAAGATGATGGTGGAACTCAATAGTTTAAAATATTCATGGAAAACATGAACAAAACAGCAGACAGTGAAAAACCAAATTATTTCATTGGAGGACATGATGGAGAAAACAGCAAAGGAAGGACAGGAATGAGGCCAGAAAGTACTCATCTAGAAAAGGAACAGGAATCCACAGAGATCAAAAGGATGGGTCTGTAGCACATGCCAGGGGAGGAAATTTCAGAATTATTAGATTTTCCATAAACTCCAAAGAAGAAAATGATCTGAATGTTGTATTACAGGGAATCTCATGAGAAAGTTGACTAGAAATGTTTAAAAGGGCAGATTACAAACCACTAGAATTCAAATGCTAACCAAATTGCAACTAGCCACTCCATTCTTCATCGTTCATTCTGCCTGTGCCTCTGCCCCTTTAAACAGGACCTCCAGAAGCCACACTCGGGAGGAGCTAAGATGGTTAACTTTGAACTCCTGGCCAGGCAAGTCAAGAGGCTGAGGTGGATTGGGAGTGCATTCTGGGGAGGGAGGGGACCAGGCTGGGAGATGGAGTGCCATCTACCAGGAACAGCAAGGAGTCGGCATCATTGGACTGAAGAGGAAGCTGGGAGTGGGGAGGGAAGACCAAGATCCAAGGAAGGAATGACTTCAGCTTTGCTTTGAATAAGTGGGCACCTGCTTGTCCACTGCACTTGACCTTGGGGCTCTGCAATTGTTACTTCATCTAGTTAATCAACATCTATTCACAAAGTTCCTGCTTTCATCTGCAAGGCTCTGTGTTGGGCAGCAGAGATTCAAAGACAACATGAAAACAGCTGCTGGCCTGGCAGTGCTTACAGCCTCCTGGGACATAGAGCATGCCATAAACCCAAAGACAGAGGGCTGGGACCAGACTGTGAGAGCCTTGAAGGCCACACCAGAAGCACACAGGAGCCACATCTGGTGAGGTTTTCAGGCACACTGTTGTCATCCTTGTGAATTATCATTCACTTGCTGCCTAGCACCATGCTTGGTAACTGTCGTGTGCTTCAAAAATGCCAGTTCACTGCCTGCTGAGCTCTGCATCGGTTCATACAAGTCTTCTTGGTTTTCTCTGAATTCTGCCTATCTGATGTTCCTCCCAGCACAATCTCATTCATTCTGTTCATTGAACATGACTGATTTAGCCACTTCTCGTGGCTCAGTGCCTGCTTAGCTGGGGGAGGGGCTGAGGGGGACCCAGGAGATCTGAAGTTGTAGCCATGATACTGGGCAAAGATGAATTCAAATGAGCAAGCATCATGGGAAATAAATGAGGGTGGCACCCTGCTTTAAAGGGCCACTGGTAACGGGATGCTGCCAATCAAAGGTTAATCGAGGAGAAGTTCACTGCACTGTTATCATCCTGAGAATGTTGGAGTGAGAAGTTCCACAACATAGAGGGAGGGAAGAGGGCTTGAGCTGGCTGTTGGTCAAGTGAGCCCTGACAGGGATTCCGTCATACATGGGTCGGACTCTCCAGTTCGATGATTCTGAGACCAGGCCTGCAACCAGCTCTGCCACATAGGAGCTGTGTGACCCCGACCTCCTCCTCTGGACTTTGGTTTCTCCTGGTCAGATGAGGGGGTCACACTACATGACCTTTGAGCTGCCTCCTGTTTCCACAAATGCTGCAGGCCTGACTACTGCGTGGTGTAGGGAGAAGAGGGGAGTGTCCAGGCTCAGGAGGAACTGTGGCTACCTGACACCACAGTGTGGTCAGCCTGGCCTCTCCAGGGAGTCAAGCCTTAAGGAGATCTTTAGGCTGCAAGACCAGAGCCTCCCTCCTGGCAGCTGGGCTCATTTGGATGGCCTCAGCACCCACAGCCTAGCTCCTCCCAGAAGCCCAGGTTTGCAACCTCCCAGAGCTGGCTTTCATATCTGCAAAAGCATTCAGAGGACAGAATTATCTGAAAACTCTTAACGATGCTGAGGAAGATGAGTGAGCCTGTTCTTCAGCCTGGGAACAGGGGTGCGAAGGACACAGACTCTGATTAGCAGCAGCGATTGTCAGACACATTCCCCAGAATAGAGCGATAACGTCTGATAATGGCCGCGATTGTCCAGAATTACGGCAATAATCATTTAGCTCCCGCACAGTCTCGTTGTCATGCACGGCACACATTTCCAAATGTCTTCACACAAAGCAGCTTTGGGAATATACAGGAAGGAAGCAGCCAGGTATCCTGGATGCCAGGGTCGGGCCCGCGAAGATGTGATGGCCATCTCATTTTGAAGCTGGCGTTTTTAGTGCTCAAGGCCCTGGAGAAAGGTGGGATGTGCATGTGCGCACACCTGCGTGCCCAAAGCAAGCGACGCTTCACATCAGCCTGCACGTCCCGTCCCGGGGAGAGGCTGGGCCGAGATGCTCTTCTTGTCATCCATCCACTCGTTGGCCTTTTAATGAAGTAATTCCTCCCTGTCACTCGCCAATTACCACCATGCCTCCCAGACATCAATAACTTCTATATCAAAACGTACCCTGGTGGCGTTTCAAGTCCCCATGAATATAGAAGTCCCTCGGCCCCTTCTTTCAGAGCAGCAGCCACATTTATGGGCACTGCCTCGCACAGGCATTCCTTTGAATTCCTGCCCCATCCTTCCATTTGGAGGGGCCACCAGTTTGGGATGGGGCAGGCCTCAGTCAGCGCATCATCAATTCTGGCAGCCCCCTCCCTGGGCCCTCCATGCTCATTATAGCCTGACAGACATGCCTCCGGTCTGCAGTAGTGATTCGGAGCTGTCATCAAGCCCACCATGAGCAAGACCCCCTCACAGGAGAAACCGAGATAATGAAAACCCTGCGAGTCAAGGTCTGAGCAGGTAACAAGGCAGCTTGGGGCCTTGTGACCTGCTGGAAGTTTTATTAATCATGCAGATTTCCCTTCTTGCTGGGGAGGAGAGGCTGAAGAGAAGAGAGAGCAGGGAGGAAGCAGAAGAGGGGAAAGCAGAGGCTTCTTCTCCTTTTGGTCAGTGGAGGAGGCAGCATTCAGGTGGCAAGGGAAGCCTGGGTCCAGTGGCTGCCAACATCCCAGGAGAGAAAAGCAGTACATTTTCTGATAGAAGCTCTTTTTCTCAGACTCTCCTTGGGAAGGAGACAGTGGCAGCAGCAGCGGCAGCGGCAACCACACCAGCAATAGCCACTGTGGCCTCTTTGGAGCCTTTCAGTTCTGCAGACAAGACTCAAGAGCGCCATCAGACCAGGACACAATGATGCCAGGATGCCAGGTCGCCAGGACTCAGAGGCCATTACCAGGAGAAGGTGTTGAGTCACTGGCAGGGAGCTTGGCTGGCAGTTCCCCTCTTCCCTGAGGCCAGCAGGTGTGACAAGGGAAGGAAGTGAGAAGAGAGAGGGAATTCACCTTTCTTGGACCACAGCAAGAAACAGAAAGATGTCTGAGAACTGTTCTCCTGCAGCTGAGGGACGAGAAACCCAGTCAGCCAAGCCCAAAGCTTTCTGGCTCTTCCCTCGAGGGTGCCAGACACACGCAACGCACAGTTTGGCTCTATAGTTTCAGATTCTGATTTCTAGGTGTTTTTGCTAAAGAATCTGGAAAGAGGACAGAAAACCCTGGAGACCAGTTCGCAGGCTTGGCCTTCTGGTTTATCCTATACGAAGGTGTCTCAGGCACCAGCCCCAGCCTCACCCTGATGCCAGGGTCAAGGTGCCTCAGAGACTCTCAGGCTCCCACCACACTAGTGTCCTCAGCAGCCTCTGCCACTGCATCTCCTTCCTCCTTCCTGCCCCACATGTAGGGCTCTCTTGAGACTCCAGCCTTGGTCTGCTCTCCCCTCTCCCCCTTTCCCAGACTCACACACTCATGTCTGGTCTACTCTTTAGTCCTGTGGATGCTGCAACATGGCTTCTGTTGTGGCAATGCCCTCACTCAGGCCCTCAGGTCCCGTTGCCTGGCCCAACATAAGCATCTTGGGACTGCCCTCTCTGCCTCCAATCTGGCCCCTTCCAATGCATTATCTTCCTAAGGTATAGGTCTGACCTAAACACTTCTGGTCAAAGATTCGATGTCCCCCTGCCCCTTCCTCTTTGCCAGCTGAATAAATTATAATGCTCCTTCCCTACCTCTGAAAGCTCACTTCAATCTTGGTCCAATCTACCTTTCCAGACTCCTCTCTTGCTACCCACCTCTCATATGCAGATTATCAATCAATCAATAAATAAACATTTGTTAAGCACCTACCATGTATCAGGCACTGTGTTAAGCTCTGAGGATACAAAAAGAGGCAAAAGACAGTCCCTGCCCTCAAGGAGCATACAATCAAATATGGGGGCATATGTAAACAAATATACACAAAGCAAGCTACTTATAGGACAAATAGGAAATAATTCGAAGAGGGAAGATGCTGGAATGAAGAAGGGAAGGCTTCCTGGAGAAGGTGGGACTTAGTTGGGAGAGCATTCCAGGCATGGGGGACAGCCAGAGAGAATGCCAGGAGTCCAGAGATGGATGGTCCTGTTTGTGGAACTGCCAAGAGGCTGGTGCCATTGGATCAGAGAGCAGGTGATAGGGAGTAGGATATGGGGAGACTGGAAAGGGAGGGGAGGATCTAGGTTAAAAAGGCTTTGAATGACCAACAGCATTTTGTATTTGTATTTGATCCCAGAGGCAACAAGGAGCCATTTGAATTTACTGAGTGGGGGAGGGTGACATGACTAGACTTGTGTTTTAGGAAAATCACTTTGGGGTTGAATGGAGGATGGAGTGAAGGGAGATATGAGGCAAGCAGACCCTCCAAGTGCCCCTGAAATTGTCCGAGTGTGAGGTGATGAGCACTTTCATTAGTGTCAGAGGAGAGAAGGTGGCATATAGAGAGATGCTGCAAAGGCGAAATCACAGCCTTTGATAATAGATTCTATGTAAGGGGTGAAAGAGCACGAGGAATCCAGGGTGGCCCCTAGGTTGGGAGCCTGAAGGCCTGGGAGGAGGGTGGTACTCTCTTTGGTAATAGGGAAGGTGGTGTGGGTGGGGAGATTTAGGGGAAAGATGACAAGTTCTGTTTTGAACATGTTGGGCATAATAGATCTACTGAAAAACCAGTTTGAGATGTCTGAAAGGATTTAGAGATACTAGATTGGAGGTCAGTAGAGAGTTTGGGGCAGGATGGGTAGATATGAGAATCATTAGCAGAGACAGTTATTAAATCCAAGAAAGCTGATGAGATCCCAAGCGAAGCAGTCTAGAGGGAGGAGAGTAGAGGGTTCCAAAGGCCACCCATGCATACTGGGCATGATCTGAATGACAATCCAGGAAAGGAGACAGAGGAGTGGTCAGAGAGGTAGGAGAAGAACCAGGAGAGGAATCCTGAAAACATCAGGGCTCAACTGAACCACTTGCCATCTGCTCTTCTTGTCTTTCCCTCTCCAGTCTCCATGATCTCTAGTCATACCGTCCCTTGTGCCTGAAATAGCCCTTCCTCCATCTCTGCATGTTGACATTTCCCTCTTCCTTCAAGACCCAACTTAAGCATTTCTTCATTCATGAAATCTTTCTTGATTCTGCTCTCCTTTAGAAAATAATTATTCCCTTCAGAAATATTTCCTTGCATCTACTCTTCTATCAAAGTTATTGGTCCACTATCCTATTACTGTCAATCACTGTGAGCTGCTTTAAGGCAAGGACCCTCCACTTTCTCCTTTGTATACTAGGGATCTGGCAAAGGGCCTTTTAACTACTGAATACATTTTAAAAAATGTTTGTTGACTTGAAGGGAATTTTGATCAGTCAGTCAACAACGAATTATTCCTACTCACTAGGAACTGTGTTCAGCCCTGAGTACATGGACAGAACAAGACAGTCCCCAACCTCAAGGAGCTCCTACTTGAAAGGGAACCACAGCATGCACCTCTATGGGTAGATAAAGACAAGATAGATGCAAGGCAGCCTGGGAGGGGGAGCACTAGCAGCTTAGGGGATGCAGTAATGTCTCATGCCTGTGCTCAATTTCTGGGCAAGGGATTCCAATATGTGGGATCTCAGTGAAAGCCTTGGCATGCTCACTACTAAATTTCAACTTCGATTTAGCTGAGAAAGTCTTCTTGGATCCTGACTTTATCATTCAACATGTTAGCTCCCCCTTCCAGCATTGTCATCTGCTATTTCTGCCTTCATTCACATCCATGGTCCCCGGTCTCTGGGGTACTCGATTTGACGGCAAACCAGAAATCACTATTTTGGGTCTGGCCATTCAAATGGTTCTGAGAACCCTAGATTAGACTGCCATCAAACCCACACCTCTAGCTTGGAGAGACTTTGTCAGATGATTTGCAAAAATGTCAGCAAATCATCTTTACAACATTTCTCTGATCTACCAGTCTATTGACCTTGTTAAAAAAATAAAGGAAATGTGCTTAGATTGGCATGATCTTGATAAAGCCACATTGGTGACTTGTCATCGCTGTTTCTTTTTTCTAAAATTTCACTGAATATCCATTTACTAAGGTGTTCTAGCCAAAAACGGAAATCAAGCTGACTGACCCATGGTTTACAGATTCCACTCTCTCCCTCATTTAGGAAAGTGGGATGACTATTGCCCTTTCGCAGGCCTTTGGAACCTCTCTGTTCTCCAGGATCTTTCGAAGATCTCTTTCCCTCCCTACTTTCCCTCTCCTCTTCATCTCCCTCCTTTCTCTCTCTACTCTCCCCCTCTCTTTCTCCGTACCCCACTCTTCCCCTCTCCACCCTCCCTCTCCCTCCCCACTTTCTTTCTCTCTCTCTTCCTCCCTGTCTCTCTCTGTCTCTGTGTCTCTCTGTCTGTCCCTGTCTCTCTCTCCCTCCCTCAGCAATGTCAGACTTGAATTCATCTAATACAATGAGATAAGTTGTCTTGCTCTCTTCTTATTTCTTTGGGCTATCAGCTTCCTGTTAACCCTTTTTGTTCTGCCAAAGCACAGTCTCCTTGGCAGAGAAAACAGAAGCTAAATGAAGGTGGGGCAACGACTCATATTTAAATGGCATTTTCAAATTTTCAGACCGCTTTTGCATGCATTATTTGAGCCTCACAACTACTATGTGAAGGAGATATCAGAGGCATTATTATACCCATTTTACAGTTGAGGAATCCAAGATTCAGAGAACACAAGTATTAGATATGAGGTTGGAACCCGGGCCTTTCTGACTCCAATGCCAACACACTATCTACTACTCCATGCTTTATCTTGGGGGACATTACGGCCAATTTGGGTAGGGGGAAGGAGATCCCCCCTGTCTTCTATCACCCCTCTTCCACAAAGGCTCCTGAGCCTGCACTGTTTTTTTTTATTAGGTGTCACCAAGGCTATATTCATCTTCCATTAGCCAGTGGTATTGCCCCTTTCAAGTTACTTGGAGAGAGGAATTCCTCACTCATGGTCAGGGCTTAGAGTGTTAGCACCTAGGGGTTATATTGTGCCTTTCAGGGTAAGGCTTGCTCAAAGACCAAGTTTCATACACTCTATATCAAAATAGTTCCTCTTTGCATCATGAACATCTCCCATCTCTCTTGAGCTAACTTCCTGTCAGAGCTGTAGTTGGTGAGAGCATACATAACCTTTCTTCTGCTTTTCCAGTGTCTACAACGCATGGCAGATTCATCCTGATTGGTCTCCTTCATCGTGAACTCTAGGAGGGATTGGTCCCTTCCTGCTATATTCCATCCTCTACCCCAAGCTCCCATCATTTCTACTTCAGAAAACAATTCATCACATTTAGTGAGACCCCTAAAGTTCCTTTCATGAATTCCACCACTTTTTGAAGGATGAACCAACATCCTCTTTCCCTTCTCCAGAAAACCACAAGGGGCAGTGGCTAGGATGAAGGTTGTTAGGTGAGGGCATGGCAGTGTGCATTGTTAGTCTGTGTGTGTCTTTCTCTGCCCACAGCCCTGTCCCCTCACCTAACAACCTTCATCCTTTCTGCCAAGAACCAAGAGAGAGGGAGTCTTCCTCCTAGACCTGGCTCATGCTGTGTCATGACTGGGCCCTGAGTACAATGGGAGCCATAGGAACACCCCATGTCTTCGGTTGCCTAAGATGCCAGAGGTATGGAGAGCCTTGGAACTTGGACCAGCAGTCCAAGTCTATCCTGGGTCCCTGAGCTCTGCACTCTGTGGAGAGAAGAAGACCCAGGAAAACTGCTGTCTTTGGGCAGCTTCCTGGCCCCTGGGTCTTCTAGACTCACAAATACAGAACAGCTGGGGCTGGTACTGGGCAGATCATAATTAAATGATGAAAAGTTATGCAGACCCGTGGAGAACAGATAGAGATTAGGGTGAGTAGAAGATGTGACAGAAGGTAATGGAGATGGGTGGAACTCCTTTGTCCATGGATGTAAGCCAGCTACAAGCAGGCATGAAGGCACCTCAGCCTCTCCTCTGTCTCAGGATAGGGGTCCCTTTCAGACTGTTTTTGCATGCATTATTTGAGCCTCACAACTACTATGTGAAGGAGATGTCCAGTGCTTCTGCTCTTTCTAATTCTCAAGTCAAGCTTTGTGAAGATGCCCTTCTAAGTGCGCCTCCTACACCAGATCCTACCTATTACCCTGCTGCAGCTCTACCCTTCAAGCAACCAACCAATCAACATTTATTAAATGCCTACCATGTGCCAGACACTGTGCTAAACACTTTGTATTGATAAGGGGCCTGGAATCTTGGGGTATCCATTGATCCTCATGTGGGATCCTGGAGTACCAGGAAGGTCTCTGGGGCCTGAGACCCTCTGCTAGGGCAGACAACAGGAGGGAGAGAGCCTCCCTTTGAGCAGAGTTGGGTCTGAAGACCCAGAGGGGGCTGGCAGTCACCAAGTCCTGGAGAGAAAGAAATGCTTCCTTCTGGATGATGATGTTGGCTGATTGCCCCAAAGATATCTGAGTCAGGTCCTGTTCAGTCCTAGACCCTTGGCTAGGGAGAGACGCAGAGGGAAGATGAGGAAGGGCTGCCTGTATGTATCACACAGGTTAATGCATTCAAGAAAGCATTAGCAATCATTTCCACCCCAGGGATGGGGGGAGATCAGGGAGGGCTTCATGGAGGAGGAAGCAACAGAACTGGGTCTTGCCAGAACTTCAACAGGGAGAGACAGCAGAGGGAACAGCACAGGCAAAGGCCTGGAGGTTGGACAGTGTGGGAATGCACCTGGCAGGAAGTAGCTGAGTTGGTGGCGGTGGCATCTGTGATCAATGGTCCCAGCCCACTGCCTCGCACGGGATGACTTCAAAGCTCTTCTGGTTCCTTCTCTTATCTGACCTTCCTAAACCAGGGAGATGAGGCCTCATTTCACAAATGAGCAAACCAAGGCTCAGAATGTAGATGAGATCCCGGCCCCCATTGGCCACAGCTTGGCAGCAGAGCCAAGCCTGAGGCCACAGCTCCAGTCACAGACCTGGAGGAGTCGTGGGAAGAAGGAGGCCGAGGAATCAGGGCCTTGAATGCTGAGCTGAGGCCTGTGGCCATTCTCCCTCCCGTGCCACTCAAACTGAGCCTTTGAATGCCCTGCCCAGGCCCTGCTCCACAGAGACCCCAGAGATCTTTCCAGCCGCCCTGGCTACAGCCTTTCCCAACTCGAACAAACATCCCTGTTTGATCAATGATCCTGGGCCAGGGGGCTCAAACTCTTCCTGGGCTTCTGGAGTAAATAAAGGCCCTTGTTTGGCATTCAAGGCTCTTCACAGCCTGTCCCAACCTACCTTTGATATACCATCAACTCCCCAAGGGCAGGTAGAGGATTTTCCTCTTGTCTTTGTAGCTCAGTTCCCAGCTTAGACCCTGGCACAAGGTGGCACTTAATAAAGGCTTATGACGGATACATGGGCAGCAAGGGGCTGAACTTATCTTGGGCATCCAGTCCCTCAGGCAGGCCTCTAGATGGTTCAAGGTTTCAGGCCCAGCAAGAGGGAGGGAGAAGGCTGGCGGTTCCCTGCCTGGTATTGCTAGCCACCTGCTCTCGCCCCTGTCCCATGGGCATCCCTCAGCATCAGAAGCAGACCTCCTCTGACCTGAGTGTTGGCCCACCCCTGTACACCTGTAGCTCTGGGCTGCTCCTAAGGAGGCCTGTCCCCCCAAGGAGGCCCCATGTGCATGCACGTGTGCAAACACACACACACATACACACGAATCTCCTCTCTGCTTTGCATTCACTACCATAGCCCACGGAAGAGAGCCTGAGTCACTGACCATGGGTGAGAGGAGGAGGAAGAGAGGAGGATGAAGAAGAGGAGGAGGAGGAAGAGGAAAGGAGGAGAGGAAGAAGAGGAGGAAGAAGAAGAGGAAGAGGAGGAGGAGGAAGAAGAGGAGAAGAGGAGAAGAGAAGGAGGAGGAGGAGGCTGACTCTGCTTGGCACTGCTCCCCTATAGCTCCCAGGGATTCGTGGTCATGACCCAGACCCTTCACCTCCCATGAGGCTTCCCAGGCCCATCTCTCAGGAGATTCCAGGGTTGCTTTGACAAGAAAACAAAAGAGAAAACAGAAATAGTGCCTGCATGCCAGGGCTTCCTCCTCCAGAGGAAGGAGGAGGGGGCAGTGGGGAGAGCCCTCCATGTAGAGGCAGGGAGACTTGAGTTCAGATAGTGCCTCAGACACTTCTTAGCAGAGAGATCCTGAGTGAGTCACCCCATTTGGGAGCTGAGGGGCTGGACTAGAGATTCTCAGATTCTCCAATGCCAAGAACTTGGTGTGGAGGGGAGCAGAGCTGAAACCTGGGGGCTGCTCCAAGGGGCTTCTTCCTCATTGGGCAGAGGGTCTGCAGGCAGTGGGCAGTACTCTGGAGCTGGATGCTGCCCCCCGTCCTCCCCAGGCCCTCCCCTTACCCAGGGCCTTGGCCTTTGCCCTCCCGGTTCTGACCTTCCAGGACAAGGATTTTACCCAAAATGTCAGGTCTGCCCTGCACTTGGATTGCACTTGTCCAGGAGAATCCCAGGGTCCCAGGAACAGCTTCAGAGCTCATCTGGTCACATCGAGCTTCAGCAGCCTCCAGGGAGGCACTATCTGCCTCCTCTGCAAGCAGACTCTTCCTGGGAAGGAAGGTTCTGTTCTCTGACAAACTAGATGTGCCACTGTTCCCGCCACCTCCATCGTTCCTGGGTCTGTCCTCTGGGGCTGACTGGCTGAGTGTGGTTCCCACCGCCGCGCCCCGCCCCCCACGTCCCAGCATTCAGATACTGGAAGATGGCAGCTAGGGACACTGGGCCCTTCACCCCAGACTGATCGCTCTGTGGTCCCTATTTCTCTTTATCATCAAGGGACTCCCAGTCCCCCAAAGCCCCCTGCAGCTCTAGGCCCAAAGATGTGGTTCTCTGCATAAACCCTTGTAAAGAATCATGGGAAATAGAGAAGAGGCAGGGTGGAGGGAACATCTCCTTCTGTCTCTGTCTCTCTCATAGAAAAGGCAGAATTAAAATCAGAGGCACTAGGCCCAGCCAGGGAAGTCTTAATTTATCGATTATGTAAAGTTTTAATTAGTATGATGGTTTCAGCTTATGCCTTGTGTGACGAAGCTCCACAGAAGGAACCTTCCCCTGCCCCCCCACCAGTTAAGCAGAACCAGGACTGGGTGACTGGCTGAGGGCCTTGTCCTGCCTTGACCCTGCAATGCCTGGGCATGAGCTGGCCAGTGAGCACATAGCACGCAATTCCCCACGTTACATGCACAAGCCATGATCTGAACCCAGGTCCCCTGACTGAAAGCTTCGAGGTTCCTCCACCACACAGCAAGGGCAATCAGAGCAGGGTATCCCTTCTTCCCCTTCTACGATCAGGGTGTCCAGAAACCCCCTGAGCGGCTCTGACTGTGACATAATCAAGTACAGCATCCTGGGGACCTGTGAGGGAAGGGAGGTCTGGACACACACTCAGCACCCATTTCCCTTCGCTGGAAAAGACCCCAGCCTTGGCTGAACTGGACTCATGGCAGCCTCAGTCTACCTTGGTGCTGGATGGACAGCAACAGCTAGGCCTGGCTATAGGACAGGTTTTCACTACCCAGAATGACCAGAGCTCTGACCTTTGACCACAGCCCCCCCTCACAGGAGAGATGAACATCCAGGGACCCAGAGAGGGAAGGGGTTCACCTTAGGGTCACACAGTGACTCAGCTGGAGTTGGGCCCTCATCCTGGGTCCAAGGATATGCCCACCACACCCTGGGGTCCACCGGCCTTGTCTCGGACCTTGTGCCAGCCAAACTGGCCCGCTCACTGCTCCTCTCCCCAATCCCCCATCTCTGTGACCACTGTAATCCCCAGCCGTGACACAGACTAAGTGCTCCCTGAACGCTGATTGCTTTGGATGCTACGCTGGGCAGATCTGAGGTTCTAGAGACTATGCCAGGTCAGCAGCAGATGGGCTCACTCTCTATGTCTATCCCAGGGTGCCAGGTGGCTCCACAGATAACTCAGGGTCACAGGATTTAGAGTCAGAAGGCACCTCAGGGCCCATCTAGTCTGGGGCCGTCATCTTACAGAGGAGACAACTGAATCACATGGTCATCATTCTATTGATATTTGAGCATTTATTAAGGTCCTACTATGTGCTAGGCACAGCTGGAAATACACTTAGAGATACTCTAGTCCAACACTCTCATTTAACCACTGGAGAAACTGAGGCCCAGAGACAGGTCAGAGCCGGTTTCAGAGCCAGAATTGAAACCATGTGTCCTGACTCTGAATCCAGCCTTCTCTCTGCCCAAGCTCCCAGACACACAGAGAAGACCTTCTCATTCAAAGCCAGGTCTTCTGGTGTCTAACTCCAGTGCTTTTCACTGCCCCACACTGCCCAGGATGGACAGTTTAGGGTGAATCCCCTCTGCTCACACCAAGGTGTGCCTAGGACCTCTCCAGACAGCATCTCCATCTCAGGTTCTCCCTCCTTCTCTCCTAATTGGGGATCCTGCTGTTGTCACCTAGGAGGTGCTTGGGCACCACGGACAGGGGCCTGTCCCCCTTGGGGGGCTAATACCCTTGATGAACAAGAGTCAGCAGCTTCCTTACCCCAGCCAATCAAGGTCACAAGGACAGATGCTGACGACCATTAACGGTATTCTGCACCGCACTGGGAGTTGCCAAGGTATAAGTTGCCTGACCACCGGCCTACCCCTCCCACCCCGGCGGTGTCCAGACCCCTGAGTGACTTGGAACGATGATTTCCTCCCAGATGACCTGTCACCTTCTCTGTGATGGTGCCTGTGTTTTAAAACATGTCACAAGCTGACACTGAGGACCCAGCTCATCAGTTGACAGATTTCAAAATCTTAACTTTAAATATTCCCGAGTGGATGCATTACTTCAATGAGGCAATGAGCAGGCCCCAGCAGAATAGCTCGAAAGCCTGTGTTTAGCCAATTTTGCATGACACCCAAATGCCCAAGCTCACGGGCAATCTTCCTCCCCTGGCCTGCGCACATGCCTGTCTGTCAACACTGAAAGGTGGCAATTTGGCAGAAGGGACAAATGGTTGTAGGTGGAACACTCCAGCCATGGGTTAGAGGATCTCAGTAGCAGAGGAGGCTGCCCTATGACCATAGGGAGCATGGGGAGGGGTCCAGCCCCAGCCCCTCAGCCTGCATGGGCTCATGATGATCCCCGGGTGCAGGGTTCCTTCAGAGACCCAGCCCCTGGCTCCCCAGCCTGCACCTGCTTGCCATTCTGATGACTCCCGGGGAGGGGTGTTCCTTCAGAGAACTTGCCCAGAGCTCGGGTCCCCCCAAGGCCAAACTCCCTGGCTATGGGGGAGTTAGAAATGCTTCAAAAGCACTTGGTCTGGAACAGGGTTTAGCTGGCTTTTTAATACTCTACTAGATGTCATTCTACCACTGGCTGGCATTTGAGACAATCCCATGCAACCTTAGCATGGAGAGGGACCTCAGAGACCATCGAGCATCCCCTGAGGCCCCCCAAGACAGGGGTCAGTGCTTGGCCAAAGCCAGAAGTGGCCATGGGACACAGGGAGACTGAGATCCAGGGTCAAAGCCCAAGCCCTCGTGGTGCCATGGGAATGCCTTTGAAAGGACAGACATTGGAATCATGCATGATGAGACCCAGCATCTTAAAGGCCCTCGACTCCATCCCAATATCTCCACCCCCACCTCAGTTACTCAGAGGGAGAAACTGAGGCTCAGAGAGGGGAAGGGATTTATAATGGGACATGAAGACTATTGCTGAGGGCACATCCTTATTTGGGGGCAAAGTGAGAGGCGAAATTTATACTGAGAAATTTAGGCTGGGCTCCAAGGCCATTGACTCTCTCAGTCACAGAGAGGCTTAGTTCAATTGGGAGGGGGCTTATTTAATATTATCTTTGACTTTTCAATTTTAGTTCCCTCCTCTCTTTCCCTCCCCCCATGTAAAAGAAAAGAAACACCTTTGTTAAGCTAATTCTCATGTTGTTCACGTCTGAAAATGTCTGTCCTCCCTTTGTCAGGAGCCTGGTGGCATATTTCATCACGAGTCCTCTGAAATTGTGGTTGGTGACACCATTGATCAGAGTGCCTAGGTCTTGCCAAGCTGTCTTTACATGGTTACTGGGATTGTTACATTGTTCTCCTGGTTCTACTCACCTGCCGCTGCATCCATTTATACAAGTCTTCCCAGGTTTCTCTGACACCATCCCCTGCATCTTTTCTTATGGCATGACAATATTCTAGCCCATTAATATAACAGAGATGCTAAGCTTTAGTACATATTTTCTTTGATTTCTCTCTGGTCTCAATTCAGTAATCATTTCTTGAGCACCTACTGTATGCCAGATACTATGCTGAGATTCTGAGGATACAAAAACAAAAATTCCTGCCCTCAAAGAACTTATATTCTACATGGAGAAACAACTTGTGCACAGATGAGTAAATAGCAGCAGTGCCAATAAATGGGGGCAGTGCCAATGAATAGGGATAGTGCCAATGAATAGGGACAGTGTCAATGAATCAGGGTAGTGCTATCCCATAGGGATGGGGTGTAGCTCATCAGATGGCACTTGAGCTGTGTCCCAAAGGAATTTAGGGGTTCCAGGAGATACAAGGGGGCATTCTAAACATGGTGGGAGGAGCCTGGGAGCCAAGGACAAGAAGGAGGGATGGCAGGTCATGAGGGGGAACAGAACTGACCAGAGAATTGGCATGGGATAGAGACCATGTAGATTGGAGAAAAGTAAGGAGAAATAGACTGGAAGGGTCAGAATTAGGGATCCAGACTATGGTAGGCTTTGCATTACTGACTAAGAAGTTGCTATTTCATCCAGGCAGAAGGGATGTCTGAGCAGGAGGCAATAGCATCAGATCTGTGTTTAGGAACATACACTTGTGTGTCATGACTTGGTGAGCAAAGGGTGAGAGGCAAAGGGGATGGAAGGAAGAGCTGGAGCAGACCCAATAAAGGGGGCTTTCCTTCCTTCCATTTCCTGCTCAATCCTAGAATGTAGCAGGTCTGGCTCTGTTATCCCCAACCTTAGTGACCTCCAGTGGCTCCCCATCACCTCTAGGATAAAATGCAAAATGCTATTTGGCATTCCAAGCCCTTCCTAAGCTACCTCCCTCCTCCCTTTCCAGTCTTCTTCCACCTTATTCCCCCCATGTCTTTTTCTCTCCAGTGACACTGGCCTCTTCACTATTCTCAGCTCTGGTCACTTTCTCGAGTTGTCCCCCAGGCCTGGAAGGTTCTCTCTCCTAATCTTCACCTACTGTCTTGCCTAGAATCCTTTCTTTTACTGGAAGCTTTTCCTATTCGCTCTTAATGCTGGCATCTTTCGTCTTTGAATTATTTCCTATTTATCCTGTATTTAGCTTGTTTGTACATATTCGGTTGCTTGCTGTCTGCCCCATGAAATCCTTGGGCCTGGCACGTAGTAGGTATTAAACATGCTTACTGACCTCCTGACTGCTGAGATTTCCTCCACCCCTGTCTCACACAAACAGGTTTCCCTTCTCCTTGCCACGATAAACTCCTCTATCTGTACAAGAGACACATCCCCTTCTTTTTCCTCCAACAGATTGCTCCACCTACCATCCCCACCCTCTTCAATCTCTTCCTTTCTCCTGCTTCATTCTCTACTGCCCACAAGCATGCTCGAGACATGGTCATGTTTCCTGACAAACAAACAAACAAATAGCACCCTTACTTGATCCTTTTATTCCTGCTAACTATCATCCCGTATTTCTTCTGCCATTTGTGGCAAACTCCTTGAGACATCGCCCTGTCTACACTAGGTGCTTCCACTACCTCTTGTCTTCTGACCCCTTACACTCTGGCCTCTGACCTATTATTCCACCATAACTGCTCTTGCCAAAGTGACCAGAGATCTCTTAGTGGCCAAACCCAACGGCCTTTTCTCAATCCCCATTGTTTTTCAACCCTCTGCAGCCCCGGACACTGTCGATCACTCTCTTCTCCTTGACACTCTTCCCAGACTTTTGGGACACCCTTTTTTCTGGGCTCTCCTCTCATCCGACTGTTTCTTCTCAGTCTTCTTTGTAGGAGCCTCATGAAAAACACACTCATTTGCCATGGGTGTCCCACAGGGCTCTCTTCTCTTTTCCCTCTAGACTACTTTACCGGATGATCAGTCTTATCAGCTCCCATAGATTTAATGACCATCTCTATGCTGATTCTCAAATCTACCTTTACTGCCCCAAACTCTGCCCATCTCAGCTGCCTTCCAGACATCTTCAACTGCAGGTATGAAATTCACCATGTCCAAAAAGGAACTCGTGTTTTTTCCCCCTAAACCCTTCCCCCCCTTCAACCTTCCTTATCACTGGAAGCACCCTTGCCCCAGGCCCCCGGGCTCCCAACCTGGTCCTCACTCTCTCACCCTCCCACATATAATATGGTGCCAAGGCCTGTCAATTTCATCTCTGTAGCATCTCTCCAGTACACTTCCTCCTCTCCTCTGACCCTGCCCCCACCCTGGTACAGACCTTCATCACCTCACCCTGGACTATGGGAATAGCTACTGAGAGGTCTGCCTGCCTCCAGTATCTCCCCACTCCAGTCCATCCTCCATGGCCACTAAAGTGATTTTCTTAAAGCTCAGCTCATCATGTCACTCCCTGCTAAATAAATGCCAGTGGCTCCCTATGGGCTCCAGGACCAAATACAAAATGCTCTGCTTGGCATTCAAAGCCTTTCCTAATCTGCCCCCCAACTCTACCCACGCCTTTCCCATTCTCTTAAACCTGACTCCCTGACACATACTCACATATAAGTTAATCTTACATGGGCAGACATTTCCACCCTGGGCACAGCGGAACTACCCCTTCATGTCTGGGTCACAAGGCTTACTCAGGAGGACTGGGCGACTAATTAGGACACATCCCTTCTCCACTCCTCCATTTCTCCCTCTGTCAAATGGATATAATGAGTCCTGCCCTATTGAGGCAGCAACACCAGGCTCTGAAGCTCTCTAGATCTATACAAAGGAAGTTACCCCAAAAGCTTTGGTATAGCCCCTGCCAGGACCAGTGGTATGTGCCCAGTGATGTGCTCTCAGAGGAGTAGGAATGTGCCCAGAGGAGTGTGCCTAGTTGTATGTGCCCAGAAGTGTGCCCAGTGACATGTGCCAAGAGAAGTGTGCCCAGTGATATATGCCAGAGGCGTGTGCCCAGTGGTATGTGCCTAGTTGTGTATGCCCAGTGGCATGTGTCCAGAGGTGTGTGCCCAGTGTTGTGTGAGCTGCCTTTCCTTCTCAGCATCTCTTAGCAGTCATTCATTGATTCAACAAGAAACAGCCATGGATTAAAGACCCATTCTGCATAGAGACAAAAGAAACCAGATCCCTGCTCAGTGTGAGTAGGGCAGAGTACCAGTTCTGTCTGGAGCCAGAGGACTTGGTATCTGACCCTGGCTGTGCCGATAAATAACCGCCAGGGTGACCCTGGACAGGGCCAAGCTCAGTGGCCTCTGAGGTCCCTGCCAGCTCTGGGGCTGGGGTGCCAGGGGCTAGGATGTGAATTAAGCCATAGGCATAGACCACCAGGATATCAATTAGAGAAGCAGTGTGACCCAGTGGAGAAACTGATGGACTTGGGGACTGGCACCGCACAGTGAGACTGTGGGCAAGCCACTGCCCCCCTCAAGCTTCAGTTTCTCCATCTGTAAAAAGGGATCATAATACTTGCACTACCAATATAGAGGATTTATGGGGATCAGAATTTCTTATGGGCCTTGAATGTCTCCCCAGCTTTGAAGGGTCTAAGCATTCTTGTTCTCTGGACAGTGAAAGGAGTCCTCTGAGGTGCCTTGGGGAGCATCTTTGGAGGACGAGGTGGAAGCAAAGGCTCAGCTTCTTAAACAAAACTGTCCTAAGCAATGAGGTAGAGGGGGCCCTGGCCTGGGAAACTGGACACCTGGGTCCCAGGCCCAGCCCTGCCTCTACCAGCATGGACAGGGTACCTCTACTCTCTAGGCCTCTGGATGAATGATCAGCACAGTCCCTGGTGCTCTGACATATTGTGAGTACAGCCCTTTTCAGAGACTTTGAGAGAGTGGGCAGACACATTGCAAGGCTTTGATGCTAGGACGGAGGTGTGACCAGTGGGGCCCATTCTCAGAAAGGGCCCATCCTATAACCCGGATCAGAAGGCTGTCTGTGCATGGGCGGCCAGGCACCAGCCCACAAAGCATGGGCAGTCAGGCAGCCAGATACTGCCCCACAAAACACAGGTAGCTGGGCACTGCCTCATAAAGTGTCCCAGGGGCTATTCCCTCTCCAACACTCGCCCACTCTGGTTCTCCAGTGACAGCCCCCACGTTCCTGAAACGTAAATCTGCTGGACTCCTTCAGCAGCTGCTTCCTACTCAATGACTGATTTTCATTCTGTAAAAAACAGGGACATAAATGGCTTGTTGACATTTTAAAATCTACACTAGTGGGCGAGCGACTGGCTCGCCTTTGTCTGCGGTGCCCCATTTAGCGCTGAAGAAGGCCTCCGTCAGAGGCGTGGTTCCAGCCTCCCAAGCCCCTGGGTACCTGCCTACAAGGAGATAGAGGATCCTGCTAGTTCTGCCCTCTCCTTGGTCCGGTCTGGCTCTGCTCCAGGGGCCAGGACTGGGGCTTCTAGGGCTGATGCTGGCCTGCAGGTGGCCATGATGCCCTATCCCAGGACATGAGTGGGAAACGCACTCGATTCATTTTCCACATCAGTCATGACTCAGTCCATCATGGCATCCATGCATGAGGAATGTCCAAGGACTGGACATGGCAATGACTCAGGTGGGAGCCACCCAGGGTCAGAACTGACATTCTGGTGTGGCCCCACAATGGTCAGGCAGGACTGGCCCCAGGGAAGCTGACCCTACATGGCAGAGGCTGGCCAGGAACTCCTGGCTGCGTCAGGGTTCTAGAGCTCACAAAGGCCTCAGAGATCATCCAGTCGAAGCTGCTCATTTCACAGAGATGAGGTGACTTGCCAGGTTTTATAGGTAGTCAGTGACAGGCAGGATTCAAACCCAAGCTCTGTGATGCCAGAGCCATGGGTCCTGCCCCTGTCCTAGACCTTAGCATGGTGCCTGGCACATAGCAGGTACTTAGTCAATGTTTATTGACTGACTGACTGTCCCATGTTGCCACTAAGCTCCTCTGATACTAGCCATGAGCACTGAGCTGGCATTACCTCCTTTGAACCTTGTGATGACTGGGAGAGGTGGGCAGGCACTCTGCAGTTCTAGACAGAGTAAATGACTGGCCCAGGGTTATGCAGCCATTAAGCTGAACTCAAGTCTGAGTCCTAACTGCTTCCCAACCCTGTCCTAGGCAGTTTGAGGCGCATCACACAGCCTCACATAAAACCCTGCACACACAGGAAGAGAACTGTGCAAACAAGGCTGTTGGTGCCAAGGGCTCCCCCAGGACCAGCCAAAGCTGGCATCAAAAATACCACAAAGGAAACTATGCCCAAATGGCCCTTAATCTGTGCAGATCCTGCGCACAGAGATCCCACTCTAGGTCTGGATTCCACAGAGACCAAAGAAAAGAAGACCTATCTGGACAAAAACATCTTCAGCAGCTCTTTTTGTGGTGGCCAAGAATTACAAGCTGAGGCACGCCCACAAGTCAGGAATGGCTGAACAAGCTGTGGTGTATGATTGTGATGGAATGTTACTGTGCTATAAGAAATGATGAGCAGGTGGATTTCAGAAAAACCTGGAAAGACTTACATGAACTGATGCAAAGTGAAATGAGCAGAACCAGGAGAACATTGAACCCATTATATGATGATCAACTGTGAAAGACTTAGCCTTTCTCAGCAATGCAATGATATAAGACAATTCTAAAGACTCATGATGGAAAATGCTGCCACTTCCAGAGAGAGCACGGATGGGCTCTGAGTGAGGATGGAAGCAGATTTTCCATCCTTTTATTGTTCTTGCTTTTCTTTCTTTCACAACATGGCTAATGCAGAAATATATTTTGCATGACTTCATATATAACGGGTGGTGCATTTCTTGCTTCCTCGATGGGGGGAGGATGGGAGGGAGAGAGATAATTTGGAAATGAAAATAACTTTTTTTTGGAAAACAATTTTTTAAAAAAATTGCATGAAGGAAGGGGAGGTTTGAGCTGGCTAGATCTTACCCTGATTCTAACCCTGTCTGCCTCAGTTTTCTCAACTATAAAACAGGGGAATATAACAACAGTGTTGTTGTGAGGATCATATAAGACAATATTTGTAAAACCCTTAGCACAGCGCCTGGTGCACAGTAGGCATTATAGAAACCCCTTCCCCTTGGGAGAATGGAGAAGAAAGAGAGGGTGTTCCAGGTAGGGAGGACAAAAACAAAGGCTTTGAGATGAGAGGGAGAAAATTGTACTGGTGGCAGCAAGGAGACATTTCGCACAGGGGAGCAGTGTGAGGTAGGGTTGGGACACAAATTGTAGAAAGCCTTGAATGCCACCCTAAGTACCACAAGGAGACAGGGGATCTCAGAAATCATCCTTTCATCTTTCCCCCTCAATTAAACAGGGAAGGAAGTTAGTTCTCTGAAAGGGGGAACGACATGGCCACACACACACACACACACACACACACACACACACACACACACACACACACACAGAAGTCAGTGGCAAAAGCAAGTCAACAGGCATTGGTGAAGCACCTACTATGTGCCAGGCACTGTGCTAAGCACTGGGATTACAAAGAGAAGCAAAGCCAACTACCTAGCCAGCCCCTTTTCTCAGGGAGCTCCCAGTCTAAGGGGGAGAGAACACACACGTGGCTGTGTACAAACACGCTCCCTCCAGGATAAATTAGAGGCATCTCAGAGGAGGGGAATGGCTTCTCAGAGGAGGGAGGATGGTATCCGAGACCTGATGGAAGCCAGGGATCCAGGAGATGGACGTGAGAGGGAAGGGAGCTCCCAGCATGGGGGCTGGCCACTGAGGGGTCTGTGTCAGGAGAGGGGGGTGGCATGGAGGAAGCTAGGGACTGCAGGATTAGCACCCAGGCCTCCTGACTCTGGAGCATTAAATTATCCTGTTCCTATCCCAGATAACTCAGAGCTAACCACATAGCTAATTATGAGAAAGAAGGGCTCAGGGGGAGGAGGAGGAGGTGGCAGCGGTAGCAGGCTGGCTGGGACAGGCTCTGCTCAGTCAGGCTGGGCCCCCTCCAGAACGCTGACTTCTCCTGGGGGCCTCTGGGGGCTAAGGCTGAAGGGCAGCCTGGGAACAATGCTGTGTCTGTAGAGAAGGGCTCTCTCCTTAGACCAGCCGTCTGGGAGGCAGGGCAGACCAAGGGCTGTTTATTCTGTCTTCTAGATGAGGAAACCGAGGCTTAGCTAAGGTCACATGGCCAACGTCAGGCCAGGGCTGGAGAGGAGTCACATTCAACATTGGTCAGCAAAGATGCACTTTCAGGGGGAGACTAAGACGATGCCTTGAAAGTCAGGGCTCTGCACTAGGCCACAGAAACCCCTAGTGAGGAGCAAGCTCCCAGGATGAGTCAGGGGAGGACACCCCTGTGGTGGCACATGGATAGTGGGTGTCCATCCGTACTGTCTGTGGGCCCTGGCAAGGCTGCCATGACTCAGCACTGACCCTTGATTGTGGCTGGCTGGGGAGGCTGGCAGCCGGCAGCAGCTGTTCCCGGCTCCCTCCCCCTCCAGCAGGAGGCCGCTGGGCTCACAACATGCTGACAAATAGCAGGCAGGGCCTGGGCTGGGGGGGGCATAGGGAGAAGAGACACCTGACAGACAGACCTGGCTCAGCCAGAGCCCGCAGCTCTCTCTGGGGGAGCTGCCTGGATCCTCCTGGGAGTACTCCTGGGGTTTGCTCCCCAGGTCCTCAGTTCTATGTTGCTGGGGATGGGGAAGGGAGGTGACCTCCCACTTCACAGGACTTGAAATGCGGCTGGCCTGGGCATCCCCAGACTCCATTGCTTATAACCTCAGCTCAAGTTTCTCGACCCAGTTATGTGACTGGGACGAAGAGCAGAAGAATGCAGGGATTATGCTGATGAAGGATCCCCCAGACAGGGGGGAAAGTGTGACAAGTTTTAGGAAGAGAGGGGAGAGGCCTCCTTTCAGCCAAAGGAATGTGCTAACTCTAGAGGTTGGGGCACTGGGGGCCCGAGCCTGAGGCCCAGATCCCAGCCTGGCCGCTGATCCAAGGGCTCAGACTTCGATGACAAAGGAGCCCCTGTGTTGGTCAGCTGACATCTGGAAGCAGCCAGCTCCTGGGAACGTGCCAGCCCAGCCAATGACCCAGCCGAAAGAGGCTCAGCATCCAACCTTTCCCTCTTCAACTCTCCACCCCCAGAGCCTAGTAATTAAAGCAGGAGGCCACCAGGGGCAGCTCAGAAGTAGGCTAGGCCTCCTGGATGCCAGACTTGGAGGACAGAGATTCTCAGACCTTTTCTGTGGGCAAGACACACCTGACCTTCAGCCAGCTTCCTGGTCACACACAACCTGGGGATTAGGAAGGGCTCTGGATTGGAAGACCATGGACCTTGGTTCAAATTCTGCATCGGTCACTTCCTAGCTGCATGACATTGGGTCAATCTCTTGACTTCCATGGCTTCAGTTTCCTCATCTGTAAAATGGGGTAGTTGGACGTGTCGGTATCTGAGACTGCCTCCTACCCCACTCTAGCTCAGTTTCTGTGCTCCAGCAAACACAGGGCTGAAAGGAGAGAGAGAATCCCTTCTCCCCTCTTCAGGGCTGAGACATCTTGAGGGTAGCCTGATTGATGGAGCATTTATGAAGTGCTTACTGTGGTCACATAGTCTCTTATGCCCTAGAGGAAGAAGCTTCCCCAGTGTTAAAGAAAAGAGGTCCCAGGGAGGGGAGGTTGAAAATCTGTTGAAGACTCCACCAAGGGCCATTCTTCCTAAGCTTGGAAACAGGTCAGTTTAGGAGATGATAAACAGTTCTTTGCATCCCAGAAGGTGAGCTGACTGAAAAGAACGGTTTGGATTAGGGCTTGTAGAGGTGCCCTGGGAGCTAGCAGACCCCTCCTCTCCCTTTCCTGGAGGCCTGGTGACGATAGGTCTTGCTGGGCCTCTACAATAAGGACCCCTTTTCAGGTCTTCATAGACCCAGGTGACTCCAGAAACCCCTCTGATATGCTGGATGGGATGGAGGGGCTAAGTCCCCTGAAGGAGAAAGGGGCATGGGGGCTGGGCATCTATTTAGGCAGTCTCTGAGGGACCTCCCCTTCATCCCCCAACCTAGAGAAGCAATAAGAGGTAGTCAGAGCTGGAAGTGGACATGATTACCCTCAGAGGCAAAGCCCTTCACTATTTACACAGGGAGAAACTGAACCCAGGGCAGGCAGAGCCTGGGACCAGTCACACAGCCAAGTCAAGAAACCCAGTGATTCAAATGCACTAATTAAAATGGATCATTTGGAATGCTCTCAGGGCCAGGGTCAGCCAGGTCTCGAAATGCCTCCCCCTACTGCTTCTCCTCTTGGGTCCTGCTGGCTGGAGGCACCTCAAGTATCTCCCAGGCCATTGGCTTGTTGGCTTTCATGATGGCCTCCTTCACTGTACCTGACCTCATCTTCTGCAGGCTGGGCCCCCCCTTGACCTCCTCATCCCCCAAACAGGAGTCAGGGCACTGAAATGCCTCCCTTCAAGCCTGGCCTGCCCTCCTTCCACTTCCTGCTGTGCCTCCTACTCCTAACCCTCTTCTTTATCCTCCTTACTTTCTCAGCCATCCCCCCATATCTGGCCTCACTTCCCTCCTCTTTGTGGTCCTTCCTTCTGGTTGACTAGCTCAATCATGCATTACTTACCACCAGCTTCACCTTGGGCTCCCTGGCTTCTTTGTCCTATCCGAGCCAATCCTGCCAAACCCAAGCTTGGGCTACTCCTCCCATGCTCCTGAATAGCCTGGACTTGGCTGGGTCACCATCTTATCTCAATGAGGCTCCTGCCAGACTAGGCCACTTTTCCTCAAGTAATTCCCCAGCACACTCAACACGGCAGCTATTCCAAGCTCTTCTTTCTCCCCAGTTTCCCCGTCCCTCTCAGTCAAAGACCTTACTTGCTATCTGGCCAAGAGAAGAGACCTCTCCACTGTGGTTTCCTCTTATCTCCTCTGTCCTTCCAATCTTTGTTTTCATTACCTCCCATCGATAGGGGGATGGCAAAGCCAGAGGGAGGCCATGGGGTTGACCTCCCACTCTGCCAGGGACTCTCCATGGGATCCTAGGGCAAAGCAAGGGGCCTCGGTTTCCCTGCATTGAAAATGAAGGGTTGGGTTCAGTGACCTCCACGGTCCCTCTGAGTTCATGTGACTCATTCTCTAGTCCTTTGCTCCAGCCTCAGAGGAGCTGGCCCCTGTCTTAGCCAAGATTGAGGTTACCCTCCCCTGTGCCTGGCTCTCCTGCCCTTCCTTCCCCTCTCTTCCAGGAGCTGACCCTAACCCTAATTACCCTTCCCCAGCCCTCAGCTTCTCACTTCCAAATCTCCTAATGCACTGTTTCCTTCCTGCTTCAAACACTCCCAGGGCTGCCCCAGCTTCAAAGACCTTCCTCGACCCGGCCACCTCTTAAGTTATTGTTCCAGATCTTGTCTCCTTGTATGAGCAAACTCCCAAAAAGGGTCTTTTGCATTGGCTGCCTCTGTTTCCCCACCTTGCTCCCTCTTTTTTTTGGTTTGGAGGGGGGAAGGCAGGGAAATTGGGGTTAAATGACTTGCCCAAGGTCACACAGCTAGCAAATGTGTTGCTCCCTCTTCTTAACCCCTTGCAACCTTGTTTTCCAGAGTTAGCTGGCCAAAGCCCTCTCTCCAAGGAGCCCAGTGATGGCAATGGCTAACCATATGCTTCCTTCCAGCTCTCATCCTATTGGCTTTCTTAAGGGAGAACTCAGAAGCACCACAGTGCCTAAAATGCTGGGTCTGGAGTCAGGATACCTAAACCTGAGATTCTTACTAGCTGTGTGACCTTGGACAAGTCACTCTACCTCTGCTTGCCTCATCTGCAAAACTGGGGCCATAATAGTACCTACCTCCCAGGGTAGGGTTGTTGTGAGGACCAAATGAGAGAATATTTATAAAGTGCTATATAAATGCTACCTATCTCTCTGCAAGAGATACATATGTCTCTTGGCACTGTGGACCCCCCTTCTCCTCCTGGATCCTTTACCCAGCCTCTGTCCTCCTGGTTGACCACTCCTCCGTCTCCCTGCTGGATCATCATCCAGGCTTTTCCACCCAGCCACGACGATCTCCCCGGGTGCCCCTCTTCTTTGGAGATCTCCCCTCTCTGTTTTGGTGACCTTGTGTACTCCAGTGGGTTTAATTTTCAGCTCACTGCAGACAACTCCCCAATATCTTCATCCAGCCCTAGATGCCCCTAGGATCCCCTTAGAGGCAGAGCTGAGCTTGAGTAATGGGGAATCAGTCTCACATCCCAATCTCTCCTTGGGTAGGTCTGCCTGGATTTGTGGCTGGTGCATCAACCTCATGTGACCTGCCCCAGGCAGACCTCCAAGGTCCCTCCACACTCACGCCTACCTCCCTGGGAGACAGAGTTTTCTGTTGGGGGCTGCTCCCTCTCTCTAGACCCCCAGGCTCACAACCTCCCTCCCCCTCTATTCAGCCAGTTGCTGCCTTATTGATTCTCCCTCCACAGCCTGCCCTGCATTTATCTTGTTCTCCTCCCACGCAGCGACTTCTCTAATCCAGCCTCTCACTGACTCTTGCCTGGGCCACTGCCAAAGAATCCCACCGGGTCTCCCTTAGTCCAGTCTCTTGAATCTAGCTTCCTCATGGCTGCCAAAGTGTTATTGCTAAAACTCACATGTTACCATGGTACCCCCTCCCTCAAGAAGCTTCAGTAGCTCCCTATCACATCTAGGACCTGAGCATTTAAAGTCCTCCCTACGACAGCTCCCATCTTCCTCTCTGGCCTTCGCTCACTCTTCATCCTACTCCACCAAGGCCATTTCTGTTCCTGGAACAGGACGCTCCTTCCACTTCTGTGTCTAGACACAATTCGCTCTTAGTGTTTCAGCCTTCCTGATCAAATCCTGGTATTCTTCCAGCACACAGCTCAGGGGCCATGATTCTCTAAAGGGCCCTCTGCTCCCTCTTGAAATTACAGCCACCTTGTATCTTCTCTCCTCATCCCCCAAGAGAAGGGCCAGCACTATGTGGTGGTTGTCTGCATTCCTGGAAGGTCAGTTGGTCAGTCAGTCAACAAGCATTTATTAAGTGCTTATTATAAGCCAAGCACTGGTAACCCTAAGAAGGCCCTGCCCTCAGGAGCTCCCCCCCCAGTGCCAATATGCCCCCCGTGCCAACATGCTCCCACTGCCTGCTGGGTGGTGCCTTGGCAGCAGGTGACTTCTGCTCCAGTTTTTGAGGATGGGGGGAGGGCAGCTAGGAATCCTCCCTGGACCCTGCCATCTTTAGAACTGGGCTGTTACCCTCCTTCTGACCCCACACCTTTGAGTGCTGTCCTCAGCAAAGATGGGGACCAGTTCATTACTGGCCTTTACATGAGGACCCTTCAAAGACAATTATCAAGGCCCTTCTCAGCCATCCTTTTTCAAAATGATGTTCTCACTGGCCTCCAGCCTGTCAAGAGCCCTGCTTTCCAGAGCAAGACCTGTCCAGGGGATCCTTGTTTCCAGTGGTCCCACCCATTTCTCACATCATTTGCATTTATCTGCATAAAGTACTACCTATTAACAGGTAATTCTTCCCCTTCAATTTTACTGCTCAGCTGGAGAGAAAGAGGAGAGGAGGGGAGAAGGGGGGAGGAAAGGAGGAGAGAAGAGAGAGGAGGGGAGGAGAAAGGGGAGGGGAAGGGAGGAGAGAGAGGAGAGGAGAGGAGGAGAGGGGAGGAGAGAGAAGAGAGGAGGAGAGGGGAGGGGAGGGGAGGAGAGGAGAGAGGGAAGGACAAAGAGATGCATCAAGGCCTGCCTTTGAGAAGGTGACTGGCTGATCTCCTACTGAGGAATGATGAGGAAGAAATCCAAGCCTGGGGATACACAGGCTACCTGAGGCGGGTGGCCTCCTAGGGTCTCTTCATAGAGTTCCTGAGGTTCTGGGTATCTTTGGTCAGATACACTGGGTGCGGTTAAAGGGGAGCAGGACCCTGGGGAGCTCCAGACTCAAGGTTTGTGTTGTGGGCCTGCAGCCTGGGCATGCTGGTTTTGAAGCATCCCAGAAGGCAGGGTCCTTCCCCTTTCCAGAGCACGGGGGAGACCTCAATTTGAAGACTAAGGTAACGAGATGCCAGCTGGCAGAGGTGCCTGTCATGACCACTATGATTACAGCCTTTGGGGGTAGTGTTAGTCTCTTCCCTCCCTCTGGACACATCGTGTGTGGGGGGGTCCCATCATGTTGTGTGTCTGTGGAAACCTTGCGGTCCTCCCAAGATTAATGGCTGTGACAGAGAGGCCTCACTGGCTAGGGTGACAGCTGGCTTGGTTGATGCTATTGCCCAGGTACACATCCAGGGAAAATGAAAAGGATCCATCAGCTGCGACCAGAGCATCTTGCTCCATATCCCAGCATGCCTATCCAGCAGGTAGGTCTGCTCCTGGTTGCTGGGCACCTCCCTGTCTCTGTAGGCTCTGGCTTAGGCTCTGGAGACCAAATTCCAGGAAGCCCAGGTTTCTTGAGGAGAGCAGCAGCTGCAAGTGCCAGGGCCAGAGTGACCCCACAGGGATGGGTCTGACAGGGATTTAGGGAGTGATTCAGAGGAGCCCTGGTGCTATTCCTACCCAAGAGAACTGTCTAAGGGAGATTAGGTTTCTTCTGGGGGGCACTGAGCTCCCCATCATGGGAGACATTCAAACCAAGATTGAGGACCGCTACCAGTCAGTCTCAATCTGTCCACAACCATTTCTTAGATAAGGAATTTGTGGCTCAGGTCAAGGTCAGTCCAGTAACCTCTGAGGTCCTTCCCAGCTTGGGAATTTTGTGACTAATAGAAATTAGACTGCAGAGAGGAATGGATTTTCAAGCAAAGTTCACTCTAGGACACACAGAACTCAGACCTTCCACTCTCCCTTCTCTTCCTCTTCCTGTAGGCTCAACTCCCAGTTCACTCAGGCCACTTGAGAATACTACCCAAAGCAGAGATAAGTACAGTCCACCCTGCACCTGCAGAAGAGGCAACAAGGACCAGGAACAAAAGTTGAAAGGCCTGTTGGAGAGTGAGGTGCCAAGGATGCCAAACCATTCCCTGGTGGTCCTGGGGACCCAAAGACAAGAAAGGAGAACCTTGGCCTGCTGTCCTAGATGGGGTGCTGGGTTTCCCCAATACTTGGGAATGATATGAATGGGTCCTGTCCCCTGCCCTTTGGCCCCCCTCCCCAGCAGCCCCAGGCATCTCTAGGGCACGTACTGGGGCTCTTCTCCCCTCTCCAGTAGGGAAGGCCACCCACTGCCATCCTCGCCCCCCAGAAGCAGTGAGCTGGAGAAGAGCCACCAACTGCATTGGGGCCACTTAAGGGGAGTGGGTGTTTTGGGGCATCCTAGATGTTCCCTCAACATAAAATCAGGAGATGTGAGACAGGAAGACAAATCTACGTTGGACCTTGGTGTAGGCTCTGCTCCTGAGGAGCTATGTTCACATGGTACCAGGGAAAACCCTGTGTGACCAAGACATTGGCTGGGGCTGCCGCCACATACCACCAGCGGGGAGCGAGCAGGACCAGTGTCTCGGGAAGCCTCCTGCAAAGGATTCCTTTGGTTTCTGAGGCACTCTGTGGGCAAGTAGCTAAACCAAAAGCAGACCACAGCAGGCCTGTGGGGTGAGTCGGCAGGACCGCACCATTGGCTACTGGGAGTGCAGGCCCCGAGGTGACCAGTGGGCTCTCCCCTCTGCACTGTGTGGGGACACCTTATAGCACCAAACTTGGAGTTTTTTCCAGTAGTTACTGAGAAAGGCCCTTTTGTGGGCATGTGACCAGTCCAGCCACCCCAGCCTCAGAGATTCCAGAAGTGTCTGGTTGTAACTGGCTCATTAGAATCATCTTCAAGTCTTCAAATGCACCACTCATTAAAGGGAAAACCCATTGTCTGACTGATTCACTGACATCCAGGCCAGGAAGGAGGGAAGGAAGGGAGGAAGGAAGGGAGGGAGGGAAGGAAATGAAGAGAGGGAGGGAAGGAGGGATGAAAAGAGGGAGGGAGAAGGCAGGAAAGGAGGGAGGGAGGAAGAAAAGAAAGAAGGAAGGAAGGAAGGAGGGGGAGGGAGGGAAGGAGGAATGAAAGGAGGGAGAGAAGAAGGCAGGAAAGGAGGGAGGGAGGAAGGAAGGAAAGAAGGGCTAACCACCAGGCCTGGGAAGATAAGGGTTCCTTTGTAACTCTGTGTGTGTGTGTGTGTGTGCGCACGCGCGCACGCATGTGTGCACGTGCACATGTACTTGTGCAGGTGTGCAAGGGCTTGGGGGCCTCCCCTACAGCTCCCCATTTCTTTTCCTGAGTTCTTCTGCCTGCTCTAAGGCAGAGCAGTGACAAACAGGTGGGGGGTTACTACAGATGAGAAGCCCTCAATCCTCCACCTGGCACAATAAGGAAAGCATATCTCAATCTGCCAAGGCCTAGAAGGTACCCCATATTCAGCCCCCCCCTCATTTTCTCAAGCTGGACCCATGGCAAAGCCTTCAGATAAGAGCTGATCCTGCCTCCACACACTTCTGTCTTCTGGTAGGCATCCAGAGCAGAGGAATCCCATGGAGGCTGCAGAGAGAGCTGGGCAAGAATGAGTCAGGGGTACCACTCTGAGGGGGAAGGGAAGAGGAAAGGGGGCAGAAAGGGGCTGCAGCCTTCCCAAGGGCCTCTGCAAGCCCCTGAGGAGAGGGCACCTAGAAGCATACCAGCATGCCACTGACCCCCAGCAGGGGGATTTCTGTAGGCAGACATCTCTGTCTGTGTATTGGTTTATTATTGCTGTTTTAATGTGAAGTTCCGCAGGGGTCAGTATCGCAGGCAGATGGATTTCTCAGGTACAAGTGGCCACTGGAAGGACCAAGGATGTAAGGATTCCAGCAGCAGCAGCACATTCACTGGGAAGCTGGACTCAGGCTGCTCTCTGAATCAGTCCTAAGCCTTTGGGGCTTCCTGTTCTCCTCTCAGTCCCCAGCCCCCAACTACCCGGGGTAGGGGGAAATGTGGGGAGGGGAGGCATGGCGTGGCTGGGGGAGCAGCAGCTTTCCATAAGATGCTACAGGCTAGTTTTCTTCAGGGTTGATGGAAAGTTTTTCCTAAGGGATTATTCCAAATCCTTTCCAGACTCTGAGCAGGCCAGGAGGTGGTCCCCGGCTGTTTGCATATTCGGCAGGACAAAACCCAGTCTATTGGGTCCTAGTCTTAAGAGAGAGCCAAATGGGCTTTGCTGCCCAGCTTTCCAGCTTTATTCTCTTCAGACCCACGGTTGCAGGTAGCCTATCCACACCCCCACCAGTGCCAAAGGATATGGGGTTCAGAGCTCTTCCTTCCCCAGGATGTGGCTTTTCTTTACTATGGCTTTCAAGGGCAGAAGAAAGTTTGAGGATTGCTCAGAGGTGAAAAGCCAGAAGTGAGCCAGGTCACAACGGGTAGGACAGTCACAATGGGGAGGACGGTCACAAGGGGTAGGACAGCAGGGCTATTGGGGAGACTGCAGGAAGCATCCAGGGACATGCATGCTTCTGAGAGGCCCAAGGAGAAGGAGGGGAGGTGACTCTTGCCAGCTGAGCTCAGGCACCCAGGGTCTGTCTGGCTTTTAAAGTCATGGAGATATTCCCAAGTGACTTGAGGCTAGAATCCCAGCTGCTAGGGAGATGTAGACAAGATCAGCATCCCCAGCTTTGATTCTCCTGTATAAATGGCTCTAAACCCAGCAAAAGGGGTCCTACCTATATTGGCCAGCATGGGGTGAGCCAAGGGAGGCATTACTCACCCCATCAGACTGTCCTTGGAATGCCCTCAGAATTCTGCCCACATTTAGCTCAAGGCAGCATAGAAAGACTTCAGGGTTGGGAGTCAGCAGACTGGGTACTAATGCCAATTCACTGCCCCTCTCTGGGTCTCAGTTTCCTCCTCTGCAAAAAGAGAGCTGGACTCTAAGGTCCCGCCAGCTCTGATATTATGATTTAAAGACTGATTTAATACCACCTCTAGGTCCAGTGGAGGACCAAGCAATGAGGGTCACAGGGGATTCAAGTCCTGGCTTCTGGGAGTTCAGAGACCAGGTGGGGAGACAAGCCCCCTTCCTGTAGCTTAGCACAAACATGAGGCAGTTTTGACTAAGTGCCAAAGGAGCACAAGGACCTCAAGAGAAGAGGGCAGAGGGTAGATGCTGCAGTTCTGTGCTAGAAGACAGACTGGGGGAGGGGGCCCTAAATGACAGGCAGAGTTTGGAAAACAAGGAAGAAAAAAAGGGCTGGGGGCAGAGGCGGGGCATGAGAGAAGGCCTGACACTGAAAGATGAGGCCATAGGTACATATTATACCTGTGGGATCTAGTCTGGCAAAACACCTTAGAGGGGCCCCTTCCTTCTGGCATCAATGGCACTTTGGGGGCCTTGAGCAATGGGGAAGGGCGGCACACAGGGTATACTTGTGGGCTTACCTCCCAGGTGAAGGAGATCTTGTGTCCCAGGCCCTTCCCATCACTCACGAGCCCCTGACCTCTCAGTCCCATCTCTAACTCTGATGACTCCTTCAGAGACATCGTTCAGACATCTACTTTTAGACATCTCCGCAAGCTGGGCCCAGAGACTTCCACCCAGCAGCTGCTGCCTGCAGGGACCCGTCCAGCACCTCTGGACACAAAGATGCATCTGGTACAGGCTGGGCTAGCCTCTAGGCATCCTGAGACAGAAGCAAAACAGCTTTGCCCACCAAAAGCCTACACTTTCGGAGGGGGATGGGGAAGGACAGCTATGTACAATGGAGATAATCAGGGGAGAGAGAAAAGCTTCAGAGCTCAGACTGTTCTATTTTCAGCCTACTTCCCCCAGGTACCCATTCTGGGCCCCCTGGGGCAGGTGGCACCAGAGCTATATCTTAAAGGAAGAAAAGGTATCTGAAAATCTGAGAGGAGGAGGGAATTCACATTTCAAACATGAGGGATGATGACCTGTGAGAATACAAGGATTTTGGAGGAGTTAATAGAAAGTACTGAACTTGGGTTCAAACAATCAATGACCCAATCATATATGGGATGGAGGAGAGAGTTAGAAAGTTAGACAATTAGAAAAGATCTGAGTGGGTTGGTGAGGTAAGGGGGTCCTACCTCAGGTTTGATGCCTACTAACTGTAGGATGTGACCCAAAGGAGGACTAATGCTCTGGGCTGGCTTCACCAAGAGAGGCCCAGTGTACCAAACATGGCAGATGATGACGAAACAAAAAGGAACAGGATAATAAGAAGACAGTCACCACAATTCAAATTGTCAAATGAGGGCTGGAGACAGTTTCCTGAAGGAATTTTGAGGAGAAAAGCCCCTGGGAGCTCCCCTAAAGCCTTCTCTGACCACCAATGAAGTGATGATGTGAGTCATGAAAAGTGGGCCATACTTGTAGAACTGGAAATGGGTGGCAAGAGCCTTTCAGACAAAGGGAATGGCCAGAGGGATGGTTCCAGAATGGCCAGAGAGTGACCACAGTCTGAGGAACAATCCCCCAGTTAAACTGCATTTAGAAGCATTCAGGATGGGGCCTTGAATGCCAAGCTAAGAAGGTGGGACCTCCTTAGCCCTGTGATGTGGCAGGAGCCAGGAGAGGCCTTTGATTAGGTGAGGATCAGTGCCGAGTATGACCTGGGGGATATTCTAACTGACTTCAGGGATAAGACAGGGATGACAGGCAGATGTCCCAAGTCCCTGCCCCAGGGGCTCTACCAAAGAGAGACTTCCTGGCTCCCTGGGGAAGTCCCTCTACCCTTCTGAGCCTGTTCCCACATCCATGAAATGGAGTAAATGATAGTATCTACATCAGATGGTGACTGTGACAATGGTATGAAATGTGGGTGTCTATATATGTACACACACACACACACACACACACACACACACACACGGCTTTGGAAAACCTTAAAATAGAATACTGATGTTTGCTGCTGCTGCTGCTATCATCACCATTGCTACCACACCTTGAGGAGTCAGTGCTGACTTCTGCAAGGGTGGCCTGGGATGCTCTTAAGAACAAAAGAACAATTCATCTCCTTTGCTCAAGTGCCACTAACCTATGCGTCTTTGCATAGACATACATACATATATATGTATAGATTTAAAACCCAGGTTTGTTAAGACATTCTTGCATCACATTCAAACGCATTTCAATGGAAGGATTCTTCCCCTAAACCCTCTTTCTGGGTATGGGTGCCTTCTCTCAGGCAATCTCCTGCAATTGCCCTCTTGCGCTACAGAAATTCAGACCATGGGTTAGAATCTGGTCGGCTCTCATCCACAAACTTCTCCTCCCAGTTCACTATCTCAGGAAAGCTCTACCCCCAGAACTGCCTTGCCACTGGCAGAGTAGTACCCTTTCTTTCATCCTCTACTTCTTGAATTAGGAAACACAGTCTGCTATTGTTCCTGGATGGGCTGTGCCAATTTACCCTCCTATGAATCTCTAAAAAATATTTTGGAGGGGAGAAGGCAGGGCAATTGGGGTTAAGTGACTTGCCCAAGGTCACACAGCTAGTAAGTGTGTCAATTGTCTGAGGCCAGATTTGGACTCAGGTCCTCCTGACTCCAGGGCCAGTGCTCTACTCATTGTGCCACCTAGCTGTCCCTCTCCTATGAATCTACTCACCACTTGGGTAACTTTCCTGACCAAAGTGCTCCACCCTAGCCATCTGTGTGATCTCCCTTATCAGAATATAAGCTCCTGGAGAGCAAAGAATGTTTTTGTTTTTCTATTTGTATCCCTATGGAACTTATGTCTATTCCTAACTCCTAGCCCAGCCACATACAAAGGAAGCATTCAATAAATTATTCTTGAAGAGTCCCAACTAAAATGCCACCTCCTACAGGAAGCCTTTCCTAACCTTTCTTAATTCCAATGCCTTCCCTCCATTAATTTGTTGTGGTCATTCAGTTCATTTTTCAGTCATGTCTGACTCTCTGTGACCCCATTTGGGGTTTTCTTGATCCTGGAGTGGTTTGCCATTTTTCCTAGCTCATTTTACAGATGAGGAAACTGAGGCAACAACTAGAGTGAAATTACTTGCCCAGGGTCCCACAGCTAGTTCGTGTCTGAGGCCAGATTTGAACTCAAGAGGAGGAGTCTTGCTGCCTCCAGGGCCCGCACTCTGTGCACTACTGAGTCACCTGGTTTCATCCCTCTATTAATTATGTCCTATTTATCCATATACAGTTTGCTATTATGTCCCCCCATTAGACTGTAAGCTCCTTGAGGGTAGGGATTGTCTTTTGCCTTTTTGTGTTCCTAGCAGTTAGCACAGGGCCTGGCACACAGCAGGCACTTAATCAATGTTGGTTTAATGGTTGGTGGAACTGCTAGCATTCATTCCATGCCTGAGAACTCAGCAGAAGTCAGAAGGTTGAGTGGTCTCCCTCCCTACTCTGCCTTCGGCCCAGATACAATGTATCACCTGCAACATTGACTCTAGGTAGATAAATACATAAAAGATACAAAGTTTCTCTTGTTCCAACATGCAGAATCACAAGCAGGGGAGTATCCTAACCTCAAAGAGTCCTATACACTGGGTCCTTAGAATCCCGGCCCTGCCTCGGAGCATCAGTGAGAGCAGTGAGACAACAGTCCCAGGGCTCCAGAATCTCCAACGACAGTTATCTCTCTGGCCCACTGTCATCCAAACAGGTCAAAACAACAAGCCTTGATAAAGCCCCGACTATGGTCCAGAGCTGATGAATGTGCTGGGGATACAAAGGAAGGCCCATCAGCTGCTCATGCTCCAACCCTTAACTTCCCTTCCCAGAGGCCTTTCTCAGTGTCCCAGGCCTTAGGAGGCTGCAAGATGCCAGGAGGGCTCCCTGGTCTGGCTCATGGGTCAATGACAAGCCAATCGGACTGTTTCTAGTATTTTCCATCAGAAACAAGCATAGAAACTTGCTATTTTTCAGCTCATCTTTTGAAAAATAATATGCAAAGAATCCATTACCTGACGTAATCTGCCAAATTTGAATCTGACAGTATAGGCCAAAAGCCTGGGACGGCAGGGTTCAGGCTCCCAAACTCCCTCTGGTTGGTCCTGGGCCTCCTAGCATCTCTGCAGCATTTCTCTGATGCACTTATCAGGCATTAGAGCTATGTCTACCTTCTCCCTCCTGCCCTGGCATCCTTGTCATTACCTGGGAACTCCCTAAAGTCCAGAGCCAGGCTTCTTTTTATCTGAATTCAGAACTGGCACCCCCAGCATAGATCTTTGTCCATTAAGTAGGCACTTAATAGATGCTGAATGAATAAAAAGGAAAATAGAAAAAATACTCCCCCACCAGAAGTGCCTTCCTTCAAGGCTTTCTCCACAGGAAGACTTCCTTCTGTTACTAGCTCCAGTGGGCAGTGCCCATCCCACCCCATCCGGCTGGCCTCGTGCATATTGATGACAGTGGATGCCAAGCTGCAAGGTCAAGTTGTGTCTGGCGTCTGGCACTGTCCTAAATGTTTCATGTGGAGCCCTGTCTCCTGCACTTGCCTGGAAAGCCCTGGAGGGCAGAGATCGCATCTTCTGGACTGGCACGCCATCCTCTTTGTCTCCTGCCTGTGGCAGATGTGATTCGTGCAGGAAATACTTGTGGATTTTTGGAGTGGGTCAGTTCTAACATACAACCCTGAGCGTGCTGGAGCCTTGAACCAGCTAGCGAGCAGATGGTTAAATTTTTAGTGTGAACGTTTATACCTCAAATCAGCAAATGCTACAAATCTGAGCTTGACTTGTTTGGTTGATTGTTATGACTTAAGTGATGGAGAAAATATTCATAGTGAAGATTAAACTTAAAAGTGAAGGGCTTGCTTTCCCCCTCTCCTCTAGAGAGCCAGCTGTTAAACATTTACTAACATCCCCCTTGTCATAAGCACCATCTGAAGCTTCTAGAAACACTGAGCTGGAAGGAGTCAGGGCCATGGAGCCTGATCTTTAACTCAAACAACATCTCTTAAAAGTGCTCAGACCGCCTCTGCTAGAGGGCCCCAAGACAGAAAGCCCACTGCCTCTGAGGGATGGCTCTCACAGTTCTACGGTCAAGCTTCAAACTGGCCTCTTGGCAACTCCCCTCCCCGCCCCCCAGCCCTCATCATTCATGACTTGTCTTTTGGGCAAACTGTCAGCCCCTTCCCTCCCCCCCCAGGTCTTCTCTTCACAGGTGACCCTTCATAGTCCTTTAGTATATATCATGAACTTAAAACACCTTCATAGCTGTGGTCGACCTCCCTGGAGATGCTTTCTAGGTTGTCAATGTCCTACTTAAACCTGGTGTTAAGAACTTCAGTCCATCAGTCAATAAACATTTATAAAGTACCTGCTCATTGCTAGGTAGGGCAGCTGGGTGGTGCAGATTGTCAGGCCTGGAGTCAGGAAGACTCATCTCCCTAAGCTGAAATCTAGCCTCAGACAGTTGAGCTGTGTGACCCTGGGCAAGTCACCTAAACCTGTTGGCCTCAGTTCCCCATCTGTAAAATGAGCTGGAGAAGGACATGGCAGACCTATCCAGTATCTTTGCCAGGGAAACCCCAAATGGAGTCAGGAAGAGTCAGACACGACTGAAATGACTGAACACTATGTGCCAGGCAATATACTAAGCACTGGGGATACAAAGAAGGGCAAAAGTCAGTCCCTGTTCTCAAGGAGTTCAGTCTGGGGGAAACAACATGCAAATAGCCAAGTCCACACAAGCTCTGTTGCCGTCTGATGAGGGCAGATGCAGCAGAAAGGAATGATCGCTCTCCACCTCTCTATTCCAGGAGCGCTGTACTTGCATTTGGCCCCTTCATGCTCGGAGATCTCTTTGCCTTTCTTGGCTGTTCTGGACATAGCTGACTCCTATTTAACTTCTGGTCCACTCAAACCCCCAGCTTTTCTTTGGATGCCTTGCTTTCTGGCTCTCCTTTTCCCCATCTTATTCTTTTGAAAATAGGGTTTGGAGCCTAGGTGTGAGACTTTAATCATCCCCTCCCTGAAGCCAGTCCAGAAGTTCCAAGTCTGTCAATTGCTGGGACGCTCGCTGGCTCTCCAGTGTTTCAGGCCACTGCCAACTGCTTGTAGCTCCTCTTCCTCCTCTTCTCTAACAAGTGTTTTGTTTTTATTTTGGACGCATTTAATACAGGGGGTCCCCAAAGGCTTAGTTTTAAGCTTTAATGTGTAAAGGTTGTTGCCTCCTAGAATACAAGCTCCCAAGGGCCTGTTGCTTTCTCTCTGTATCCTTGGCACCTGGCATAGTCCCGGGATTGTAAGAGGTGCTTAATAAGTGCTTGTTCCAAGTTCCAAGTTTTTTCTCCTTTCCTCCCATGTCTTGCAAGGGGCAGACCCTGGCCTCAGCCTCTTTCTCAACCCTGGGCCTGCCAGGATCCTACCTCTGACAATCAGTTTATGTGTCTGTGGCATCAAGAACCTTTGAGTATGGGACGCCCCAAATGTTTCTGGAAATTAGATACTGGGGGCTGGGCACCAGCTTTACCATGGCAAGCAGAAATGCAGCTGATAGAATAGAGTTCTTGGCAAATATTTTGTTTTCTGCCTTTCCAGTTCACGGTGCACCTTCTCCCAGCCCCATGCCCACAACCCACGTCCAGAGGCTTAGGGCTAATCCAAAGATGGCTGTTGTTTGATGCAGACCAGAGGGGAGGGCAGAAACTTGTAGGTGGCTAAAGCCAGGGTTTGGGCCCAACTGATCACTGCCTGCCTGCCCTAACTGCTAACCCAGGAGCTAAGGCATAGATCCTCCCCCAAACCATTTCTCCTGGATTTGTCTTTGGAGACTCATGAAAACTCTGCCCATATAGGCTGACAGACTGCCAGCTGACCAGTTGTTAAGAGGGCTGCAGATAGGAAGATCTTTGTTCAAGTTCAAGGTAGATGATAGTCCAGACCCTTGGGACCCCCTTGCTCTGAAACTCTGTGACCTCTGGGCTCATTGGTCCAGGATGTACTGATGTAGGGGTGAGGAAGCAGGATACAAGTGGACAGGCCTGAGCCTCCACTGGGCCCTGGGAAATGCATGGGAGACACCTCAGGGAAGCAAAGCAGCCCTCTCCCTACCCCACCCCCAATGTTTCTTTCCTTTTTTCAATAGTGGGATGTGGGAGCCGTGGCCTAGAATCTCAGTGCTAGAAGATACCTCAGAGACCACCCTCAGAGTCCAACCTATTATGCAAATAAGACTCGCCTCTGTCAATAGGTGCTTATTACTTAGTCTCTGCTTGAATGCCTCCACTGATGGGGAGCTTATTACCCCAATTTCCTACTTCAAACCCTCAGGGGCAGAGTGTGTGAAGCTTGAAGGATCTGAATGATCCTGTGATCCTTTCTGTCATCTGGGCCACATTCTGTTAGGTCAGGACTGCCTGGCCAAGTGGGCTGAGCATGAAGCATTAGGGTCAGGGCCTCTGGAGGAGCCTCTTCTGTACCTAGATGAAGCCTCAGCTCCCAGAATCCTGTTTACCTCATCGTCAGTGAGAGGCTGTCCTCTTCTCCCTTTGAATGTAGCTCTAAGTTGGATGCTGTAAGCTTGTCAGAACCACCACCTCACTGGGCAGGTAGAATGGGAAGGTGCCTACTTCTGGCTTCTCCCAAACATACACACATCCCTGACACAGCCTCAGGGACAAATGGATTTCCCAAGCCCTCTGGACTTTTCCTTCTACAGCTAATCAGTAGTAGGGTCTTGGATGCCCCCTGACATTGGGTCTACACTGGCAAACATTACACCCCCAATGCAGGAAAGCACGACCCTGAGCAGGCCGACTTCAGTATTCTAGGGCTCTAGCTGAGGCCATGTACCTGGGGCCGCCAGAGGGCAGCACTGTGCACTCACGTGAGCTCCCTCACCCCCCTTTCCTCCTCTTTTCCTCTCATGTGTTCTCTCTCTCTTTCTACACACACACACACACACACACACACACACACACACACACACACACACACCCCTCAGCCTTTCTCCTCCCAAGCCTATTAGGAGGCAAGGAGCAAGGATCAGCTCTCCTCTTTTACACTCAGAGAAACTGCCAATGATGCCAGCCAAAGGCATGGCAGTTGGAGCTCCGTCATGGAGGAATCTCCGGGATATCAGAGGCCAAGACTCCTGTGATCTTTCTACTAGAAAGTTGTGACAGACAGTGCAGCTCAAAGACAGGGCCATATATGGTGTGTGTGTATGTGTGGTATGTGTATGAGCATGTATATGGTGTGTGTATGTGTGCATGCGAGATATGTGGTGTGTGTGTGTACGTATATGTGTGGTGTGTGTATGGTATGTGTGGTACGTGCATGTGTGTGTGGTGTGTGGTATGTGTGTGTGTGTGTGTGTGTGTGTGTGCGCGCGCGCGTGTGTGTGTGCTGGAGGGAGGAAGTAAGAGGTACTGATTTGCCCATTTCCCTGACTGTGCAAAGTGTCAAGGGTCTGCTAAGGCCACACATCAATTGAGAGAGGCACATAAGGCCAGGTGCACCCTGAGGGCAGGACCTTGTCCTAACACTTCCTATCTTACCTGCAGTAGCTGGCACAGGACTGAAAAGAAGGCAGGTCCACACAAGCCTTCCTCTCTTCCACTCCCGAGTTATGAAGGACAAGACCTGAGGTTAAAATAGGGTAAGGCCGAGGGGAGAGAACCCAGATAACAAACACCCAAGACCTAAGGGCAACCCCCAGAAGGGAGGAGGCAACCAAAAATCCGTTTGTGATATACCTGGGCTTATGTACGTAACAGAAGACTTCAAGTCCAGGAGGCCTGTAATGTCAGCCATCACATCACAGCAACATCCACCCCCTGGCATGGGGGTCAGAGGAGGCAGCTTCCAATCCTGGCTCTAGCATTAACTCCCAGGGCAGCCTTGGGCACAGCCCTTTCCCTCTCTGGTCCTGCCTCGGCTGCTCTGCACAATGCCTGTGGAGGTCTCACCAGCCTGGCTCTAGCACTAACTCCTGGGCAGCCTTGGGCACAGCCCTTTCACTCTCTGGGCCTGCCTTGACTCCTCTGCACAATACCTATGGAGGTCTCGCCAGCTCAGAGTCAAGCCAGGAGGTATGAGGCTCTTGTTCCTGGCCAATGCCTCAGTGGCCCAGTGCTGTCTCAGGCATTGTGGATCCTGGGGGCTGAGGTACAAGCAAGGCTGGAGGGTGAGCACTGACTGTCCTTTTGGGCATCTGCTTCTCTTGGGAAATACAGGATACTGGAGATGTTGCTCCTTGCTCTCATCTAGGGCCTTTCGATCTCCCATGCTTCCTCATTGGGGGTGTTGGGCAAGTCACTGCCTCCGTGGGTCTCAATGATCAGGCAAGACAAACTGAAGAGCCTTGCCAATTTTTTCAAACCAGGAACCTTCCTCTAAGCAGCCACAGCGGGGCATGACGTGCAAACTCAAAGTCTGGCAGCTTCTCAGAGCAGCATAGGTGAGTCTTCTTGGAGTGGTGAAGCTATCACGTCCAGGTACAGGAGCAGAGCTCCTTCCACCAATCGGGGGTGCCCTGCATTCATTCGGACTTGCCCTCAGTGAGAAGAGAGACTTGGGCTTCCTATGGAAATGGCCAGGTACACGAAGGGCTAAGGATTGTGATAGCGTCTGCACGCACACACATACACACGCAGGCATGCACATGCACACACACGCCTGACGCATTTTTCATCCGATTGTGCTTTTGGCAAGCACCACAAATGGAATATTTTCACACAATATGTTGCTGTTAGAATTGGCAAAACACTTCCTGGGAGAGTCAAAGATCTGGGAATTCAGAGACTTGTGCAGCTGGAATTTAAAAACGGGTTAGTCAGAGGAACCCCAAACACCTCCCCCAAGGTGCGCGCTTGCTTGCTTTCTTTTGAAAAAAAATAAATTCTTAGGCAGCGCCTTCTTCAAGGCAGCCTCCCAATGAGGCTTGGGAAGGAAGTGGGAGGGGGGCACTCTTTGCTGCCAACTAGAGCCCAACCACCTTCCAATTCTGCAGGGAGATCTTCTACTGTTACAACTGAAAAAGTAAGTACCCAAGCTTCCCCTTCCCCACATCCAGCTGCTCCTTCCTGTTCCATGAGCTCAGGCCTTTGGTTCTTTGGAGTGTCTTCTCTTGTGTGGATTCGGTGATGAGAGAAGACAACAATGTTTCTCTGCTCATGGCAGAGAGTTCAAGGACCCCAGAGCTAGAGCCCCCAGCCTAGAACTCAAAGGACCCCAGACACAATCCAGTCCAGCCCATTATTTTATAGCAGAGGACCAAGACCCCGATTGATACCACTGGCTGATTTCTGTTTTCTAGAAATTAAAGAAATGCCACTAACCCAGCAGATTCCATTAAGGTAGTGAGCTCTGTGTCGCTGGAGATGAGTGACAGAACTCTGCCCATTAGATGGCTGAAGACAGGCTTGTTTAGCCCACTTCGGCCTGGATGCCTCATAGGTTCTTTCCAGCTCCAAATCCTGGTTCTGTTTCAAGAAGCCAGTTTGTGCATCTTCAGCCAATTCTTGGGTAGCTCTCTTGGAGGCTGAAGGGTTTCAAGTGGAGGGGATGAGCCACAGCGGTACCAGGCCTGCCAGGGTTAAGTGTTCCTCCAGCAAGACCAGTCTCACCTCTAGGAGAGCTATTTCTCCAAACAATTATCCACTCAGATGTGTCTCTCTTTGGGAGTCTTCCTTCCCTCCCCCTAAATGCCCTAAACACACTCTGTTCTCCAGGCCCCTTTCCTGGAGGCACTTAGGGGTGTGGCTTTAAGCTTTAACCAGCCCAGGTGCTACCCAAGGTCAGCAGCATCTTTATAAGACTTGGTTTCTCTGTCCTGCAGCCAATTAGCCAAGACTGACTGTGCCCCTTTGACATCAAAGGCTTGACCCTGGCCAAGGCATCCTAGAGGCCCAGGCTTCCCTGTTGATCCAGTCATTGATGGCTCCCTGGCCTGGCTCATCCTCACACGCCATGTCTGCTAGCCGGTTTTCTGCTTTCTAGTACAGTGCTCGACACAATAGGAGCTTAATAAATGCTTTTTGGCTGACTCAGGTACCAATTACGGAGGCTTGCTTCGGGGACAGTCTCATTTCTCCGTCTCCACTGTCAATCTTGAACATTATTCATCTTCCCCTCCCCCCCAGCCAACAACAATGTCCCTAATTCGCAACTTCCGGACAGGCACTGGCAGGTTGGAGACACAAAACTTATTCCATCTGTGCTTAGCAGCAGCAACCCCCCAATAACTAAGCAAGGTTCAAAGGCTATGTGAGAGCTGGTGTCTTGGGGTACTCAGTATGTGAGTTTCGGGGTCAGCTAGTCCGTCACTTGGGGTCTGAGTACATCAAGCCAGCCCAGGCTTCATTCTCATATTTTCTAGTGTGGGAAAGGAAAGTGAGGAAGGGGATTGCCTGAAGAGTTATCCATGGAACTAGGCCTCGAAACACTGGCCAGCTCTGCTGGCTTCAGCGAGGTAGTTGCAAGCGGAGAGAATGCCGGAAGGCTGGCCCACTGCAAGGAGATGAACAGTTCCTGTTCTCCTCCCCGCTCCCCACTGCAGAGCGGTGTGCTGCCACCCCCACGGCAGCCCAGCCTGGGCCATGGGCAAGGCCTCCGGCCAGCCTCTCCAGCCAAGCCAAGAACGGCTAAGGGAAGATTCACAGACGCCTTTTTGGATCAACATGTCTGCTGCTAAGGACCAGCAGAGCTTCATTCATAGGCAGACACCCCGATGAAGAAAAGTGGGAGCCACAAGGTTGTGATTGATTCAGGCGACATCCATGGGTGAGGTTAGTCATGGAGACACCAGAGCTTCTCCTTGCCAAGGTAATCTGTGTACTCCGAAGTGGGGGAGACTGGAAAGACTGTTTCAACTGACAGGTGCTGTTGACGAAGGTGTCCCTGCCTCCCTACAATCTCCCCTTTGCACTGGCTCTCAGAAAGCCTTCCAACTCCAGGAGCTCCTGAGGCTCAGCGCAAATGCATTCTTTAATCCAAGAGGGAGGGAAGGAGGGAGGGAGGGAGGGAGAGAAGGTGCACTTGAGGCTGATTTAATGGGTTTCTGCATGAAAAACAAAATGTTTTCATCCACTTGTTTTCTGGATGTGAGAAACTACCATTAGCAGGGAAAATCACTCTCCCCAGCAAGCAATGGAGAGAGGGAGGGAGCTAGTGAAGGAGTCAGCGAGAGGGTGGCCCCCCACTCTGCTCTTGGAAACCTCCTCCAAAAGCCTTCCAGATCTACTCAGCTCCTGTGGCCAGAACTTGGGAGGATGATTCCCCCACCATGAGAATCATAATTAAAAAGTGACAAAAAGGGAGGCCCCCACCCCACTGCGTGCAGATGAAAACCAGTCACCCTTAAGCTCCTCTTTGTTACCATAGCAACCATGGGGTGTTTCACTTCAGCAAAAGAAACCCTCCCTAGGTATGTATGTGGCTGGGGAGAGGGGACCTGTTTGGGAAAAGTTGGAGCTGGGTCCATGGCAGTCCCTGCCCCAGAGAACCGAATCCGGTGGCACCAGCTGAGGAAGTGTCTGTCCTCAGCACTTACAAGTAGGCTTGGTAAAAGATGGAGAGGAAAATATTCAAGTTCAGTTAATATGGCAGCCTTGAAATCTCTTTCCATGAGGGATCGAGACACTGGAATTCCCCTAACTTGTAGGAGACACCTCTGATGTACTCTGCCCAACACTCACCAGGGTGAGAGCTGGGCTCTTCACTGGAGCAACTGCCTTCTGCTTTGTCTGAACATTCAGCCACATACATCTGCACAGGGATACCATACACACTCACACACACAAACAATATCCAAAAAGGCCTGGCACCCCCAAATACGTTTAGGCCTGGGATTCTTTCACTGCCTCTCATCATAGTCTGGAAGTGCTTGACCCTGAAACCCAGAAGGCTCTAATGGTTAGCAGAGGAAGAGGCCCCAGGTCCAGTGTGGGACTGCCTGTCTTTAGTTCAAGGCTGGGCCTAGCCTAATCTTGCACAGCCTTGGCCACAGGGCAGGCAGGAGGATGTTTCAAGGGGCCCCTTAAAATGCCCAAACTACTAAATGACAAAGGGGATGGTAGAGAAGGTGGCAACTGGTACTGGCCACTAAGTATTGCAGTTGTTTCCCCCCTCCCCAATTCACTGTCAAGGGTGAGTGGTTTAAGCCCCAAAGGCCAGAAGAGGTGCAATGCTGGTGAACATCTTCTGCTTCCTATCCTGGGACTGAGAAATATCTGGCTTTCTTGGGTGACTTCATTTAGCCCTTCACCCTGAACTGGAGAAATGTCTTCTAAATCATCCCGCTGGGAGCCAGTGCAGAGAGTGGGAGGAGAGAAGGTGAGAAAAGGGAGAAGGGAGCAGAGAGAAGGTAGGAAAGAACCAGGGTATAGGGAGGCCCCATCTCCCACCCATCTCTCCCCCAGAACCAATTCAACCAGCATCCAATATGTTTTCATAAGAAAGGGGCTGTAGGGTAGTTGGAGGACCGGAGAGTGGTGTCTGACTCTGCCAGAAGAGAGGAGAGCTCACTCAAGCTTCCCTTCCCTTCCCTTCCCTTCCCAGCTGAGGGCTGCTGCCTACCTCTGCATTCGGCAGAGGAGGCAAGAGGCAGCATTGGCTGGCTCCTGAAGGCTCCCAGGGAGCTCCAAGAGGGCACACAAGCGACCCAGTGATAGAGTGAGCCAGCAGCTGCTTGGGTCCAAAAGGTTCCCTCTGTGGGGGCTCCCCAAGAACCCACTAAGAGATAGAGACTTCACCTGCTCCACAGCCTGGAAGCCTGGCCGGCCGGCCTGCCTGCCTGCCAGCCAGCCTGCATGGGCCCAGGCTCCCTCTCGCAGTGGCAGCTCCAAAGCAGGGGCCAGAAGCAGGCAGGCAGGCGGGCAGGCAGAAATGCAGCAGCCCAGAAGCCTTGGTGCAAAGGGGGATTTCCAACAAGGGTCAGGGAAGGAGGGATGTTGGGATGGATGGTGGGATGGAAGGCTGGATGGACAGATGGATGGATGGATAGATAGATAGGGTGCTAGCTACCTGCCTCTGCCCCACAGTGACGGTCAGAGGAGGCACTAACAGTGTCTGGCCGTGGCAAACAGCAACAGCAGCAGCAGCAGCAACCACCACGGAGGGCACCCCCACCCCCAACATCCACACTCAGAGAGGGATGGAGGCCCCGAAGGAAGAGCAGGCCCTGCCCAACAACCAAGGCGCCAACCCAGGAACCCCGAGCCCAGAGCTCAGAGCCTGGAACCCTGAAACCCACCTCCAGACTTCCATGGAGTGGGGATGGGGGACGCCAGGGACTAAACCTAGAATAACTTCATCCTCAGATAGCCTACAGGGAGGGAAGGGGGAGGAGGCAGGTAGGGTCACGGGCAGTCCCATCAAGACAGGGTGGTGGTAGAGGCAGGCCCTGTTCCCACTTCAGGCCAGCACACGGGGCCGCACCACGGACACAGGACAGAGCACCAATCCCCCCCCCCCCCCCCCCCCCCCCCCCCCCCCCCCCCTCTCTCTCTCTCTCTCTCTCTCTCTCTCTCTCTCTCTCTCTCTCTCTCTCTCTCTCTCTCTCTCTCTCACACACACACACACACACACACACACCCTGCAAGAAATAAACAAACCGCCCCAGGGCCAGTCAGGTGTGTGTACGTGTATGTGGTGGTGGTGGAGGGGAGAAAGGAACTCAGCCTACCGCACCCCTCTCCCTTCCTTCTCCCTTTCCCAGAGGCCACCAAAGTTATAGCGGGGAAGGGGGGCCCGGTGAGAAGCAGCTGCCCGGAGCCAGCGAGAGTCCCACAGCCACAGCACACACGCACGCACATACACGTAGACACACGGACACACACACCGGTGCTTGGGCGCACACACACTCACGCCTGTTGGGGGGCTCAGCCTGGACTCCCGCTCCAAGCGGGCACGCGCACACGCACACACACAGGCACACACACACACACGCACGCACGCACAGGCACACACACACACACACACACACACACACGCAGGAAGTTTTTCTCCCCTTTTCCATCATCACCAGCAGCCGCGGCAGTGGCGGCGGCGGCGGCGGCAGCGGCAGCGCAGGCGCACCGGGCCCCGTCCCCCCCCCCCCGCCCTCCTGGAGGGGGTTTCGGGGGGGGGGGCGCCCAGGGTCCAGCCCCACTGACCTGCTAGGCTCCCTTGGGGGCGGGGGCTCCTCCTCCTCCTCTTCCTCCGGGGCCCCGCCGGGATGGCGCGCAGGGGTCTCTCCGGCGTCCAAGGATCGGCTCCGGCTCTGGGCGCCCTCGGGGGGCCCCGGGACAGGCTCTGCCGCCGTCCCGGGGCTGGCGCGGGGAGAGTCCGGTCGCGGGTCACCGGGGCGGTGGCGGCGGCAGCGGCAGCCCGGGCAGCGGCTGCACCATCTCGTCCCCGGCGCCCCCCCACCCCGGTTCCCCCGAGGCGGGCTCTCTCTAGCCGCCGCCTCCGCTGCCGGGGCCCGGGCTGGGGTTCCGGGGGCTGCGAGTGGCGGGCTCGGGCTCGGGCCGGCCGAGGCTGCGGGCTGGAGGCGGCGGCGGCGGCGGGGATGGCGCGGAGACCATGCCTCCCGCTGGTGCCTCCGCTCCGGGGACCGGCCGCCCGCCTGTCTGGCTGCTCCGGCTGCCGAGGCGAAGACTGAGCGAAGGAGGGAGGGAGGGGGCGGGGCCGGCCAATCCGGGAAGCCGGGGGGGCCTCGAGGGGCGGGACCGAGGAAGGGGTGGGGGAAGGGGCAAGGAGGAGGAGGAGGAGGAGGAGGAGGAGGAGGAGGAGAAGGAGGGAGGGGGCGGGGCCGCGGCGGGGACTCTCCAGCCCCGGCCTGGCTCAAAGCGCTGCCTGGCTGCTGCTGAGTGTCTGTCCGTGGGGGCTCTGGCCCACTGCCGGGCAGCCAGCCCCGTGCGTGGACTGTGCGCCACGGCGGGGGCGGCTGGAATGGTTTGCCAAGGGCTCCCCAAATCCCCGGCCCCGTAGCCTCTCCAGGCTCCCGGCTCCTGACTTCCTCCTACACTAAGGCTAGCCCCGCTGCTACCACCACCACCACCACCCCCTCCTCCTCCCCCCCTCCTCCCTCCCACTTTTCTCCTCCTCCCCCTCCTCCTCCCTCCCCCCCCAAGATGGCCAGGTGAGGGCACTGAGCTCCCATTTACTCCAGTGGGTAGGGCCTGGAGCTGACAGGCAGTGTCAAGGGCCCCTTGGGACACTGGCTCCTTGCACCCCTAGAACGAGTTTGCAGTTCCCAAAGCTGGGGCCCTGGAGGATGTCTGGAGGCCTAAAGGACCAGGGGAAGGAGTCATGGAGAACCCACTGAGCACTGGGGGGGAGAAGCTCTGGGGTGGGCGTCCTTGGTCTGAGGTTGGGACCCTGGCTGCAGGGCCCAGACTGCCCTGGGGAACCCTGTTCTGATACAACGCACAGCTGTCCATCCCCTTCCCCACCCCCACAGAACCCACCCTCCACTGGGCAGGATTTGCCAGCCAGCTGCTGCCTTGCCCCAATAAATGTTGGATTTTCTTTTCCTGTTGTGTCTTTGCCTGTCTGACTCTGTCCATTATGGGCCAGGATAGGTTTTCTGTCATTACTGTGGTGCCTGCTGCTCCACATTCATGAATGACCATCAAGGCCAGGCAATGGATGGCCAAGGAAGGCTATGTGTACACACATATTTAAGGGTGAAAGGATTGGGAGGGAAGGGGATAGTCAGAGAGTGGTGAGATCATTGGAGAGGAGAGGGAGGGAGAGTGGGGCTTATTGGGGGATCTTGGCAGACAACAATGTCCAATGTGAGAATCAGCATGGAAGGGGAAAGGCTGAAAAAGATTTCAAGAAGTGGGGGGGGGGGGGGGGGCAGGCTAGTCCTTAAAGTATCCTAGGGGAACTGGCTGAGGGAGGATACAGATAATTAAATGGAGAGAGGACAATTTCCTTGAAATTCAGAACAGAGACAAATGAAAGAGGTGACAAGAAGCAATGGTGGGCATCAGCTCTGGGTGCCAGTAGAAGGGCCACCATATTCCTCTTTCCTGCCCCCTTCACCCAGGGCCTTTTCATGGAGGTCAGGGATGACCAGAAAAGGCAAGCAGAGAAAACAGCACCTCTAGAGTCTGGGGGTGACAGTATACTCATGTGCCCATGTGAAGACTCAGTGGATAAATGTCCCTAGACGTAGGAATGATGTCCCTATAAAGAGAACAGTGCCATGTGAACCAGTGTGGCCCAGGGGCCTCAGCACTGCCTTCACCCTGAGGGGTCAGCACTCTGACTTGGAGCTGAGAGAAAGGGGAAGCTGGACTTGTCAGGTGTGGGCACTCCACAGCATTTTGTCTCGCTGTCTCCTATATTGGAAGGTGATCTAGATTCACTTGAGTGTTTTTGCTGATCTGTCTTTGACCTTCAGGTTCATCTGGTGCTCCCCAAGATGTCACCCCCCTTCATTACTACCAATGTGAATCCATCTACACCCTCTAGTACTGTGTGATTCTTATTTCCATCCTTCTTTCTATGAGTTCTCTCCAGCATATCAAGCAGGCTGCCCATCGTTTATCCCATGTGGTCACTCCATGACCCACCCAACTCCCATTCCAATTAGTTATCCATCTCCTGGATGACATAAGTCACATAACTTCTTGCTGAATGTAGGGGGAAAAGACACATCCTATAAAGCTTGCCTGGTCATCAAAGTCATTCGAGTTGTTGGAGGTCCTGAGAGGGCTTGGATTTTAAAGATTATGTTATCTGGTTGCTGGTCATTAGATGCTTTAAGCCTTCCCTCAAACCCTGGGTGTGGTGGGGAAGATGCTTGTCATCTCCTCAGGGTAGTGAGCTTTTGGTTTGAAAATTGATTAGCTAGGCCTCTGAAACTCCAAGACTACAGTTTCCTTGAAGTAATAAAGCCCAGGGTCCCACAAGTCAGATGTAGGGAAGCAGAAGGATGGCTCTTCATCTACCATACCATGCTGCCTTTCCTGACTTGGTGATTCCATATAAATTCTTCCAGGTCCTAGAGGGTAAAATTTTTCTAGCACTGAAAATGCAAGGGTGGGGTTGTAACCATTCAGGTGCCTTGGCTAAGTGATAACACTTTTTGATCGAATCATACAATCAGAACTGAGTGTGAACAGGGCCTGTATCCCTCCTTGAATCAATCAAAGCCATTGTGTAAAAGACTGGGTCTGCCTCTAAGTAAATGTATATAAAAGGAAGAAGCTATCTCAGACACTGGGGGACAGATTCCAAGCACTTGAATTTGAAACAGAGCCAGCATGGCATTTCCACCCCACTTTTGAAGAGCAGAGGTAGATCTGAACTGGCAGAGAGGGGAGACATTCAGAAGTAGAGGACCCAAGCTGAGGAAAGTTTCCAGAAAAGGTCAACTCTCTTTCCAGAGTCCCCTCCTGATTGTTGTCTATCTATAGACATCTTTGTATAATCTGCTGTCTTGTTACCCAAGCGTTTCCAGTAACCTGATTTTTGCCTTAACCACAAGGAGGTCAGTGGCTAACTAGAGAGATCTCAATGTAAGGTTGGGCAAAAAACCCAATCTCTGTTGAGGGCTTAGAGATTGTCTTAACTAGACTCAGAGTGACTATGAATGACCTCAGCACTTTTCATCTAAAATGAAATTCCTGATGCAGCATAAGAGGAGGCCAAGTAGATCTGCAGGGCCATCATGTTGCCCCCTAGACTTTCAATGAGCCAATTATTGTAATGTGTTCCCAAAACACAGTTTCTGAGGTACAAGTGCAGAGAGGCTGGTCACTTGGCAATGAATTCTTTGGCCGTGGCCACCCAGGAGACAAAGGACAATACAAAGTGGCTCTTGGCGTTCTTTAGTCTCTTACTTCTGCAGTGATGGTGGCAGAGGAAGGAAAGGGGTCAAAGGTAAGAATTGCATAGTTTTTTAGGCCATCTATAAACTCTAACTTGGCTTTGGAAATGTGAGCTGCATATTCAAACAACCAATCAGTGGGCTTATTACTAGAAGGACAGAATTCTATCAATTGATCTTGACCTTCTGAGGGTAAATGATCCATAAGGAAGAAAGAAGTCATAGTTACCTCAGAAGATGGCTCATAGCTCCTCCTCAGAGAGGCAAATAAAGTAATTGATGGAGAGAGTTGCTTTCATCATGCACTGAAAGGAAACAGAAAATATCTTTTCCTGGGACATTTTGTCATCTTCTATTTCATTATTTAAGTGTTTGGAAAAAAAGACTACCATGAAATCAGTGGAGCAAAGGACCAAGAGGGAAAGAAATACTATGAAGAGTTGGAGAAGACCTTCTATAGTAAGTCAAAATAGCCTCTGATATTCAGTGAACAGTGCAAAGGGGGAAATAAAAGAATATGAAAGTATGGAGAAAAATCTCTTGGGAAACATGGATAAAGGAACAAGAATGGGAGACCAAGGACTGGTAGGTTACACAGAAGACTTTTGCCTATGTCCCATCTTCTGTGGAACTCCTCCCAAGAAGCATTCACAGGTTTGCTGACAGGTTTCCAGGGATGAGGAGGGTAACTATAACCTTGAGTTTGAGGGTGAACTGTGGGTCTGTACTACTAAAACTATAGCTTACAAGCACCCAGTGCATTTCCCCTACCAGACAGCCAGTAGACACAATTTGCTTGAAGCAGTGCATTTACTAAGATGGTATTGTAAGAGCAAGAGTTAAAAAAGATTACCCCTATGAACCTGGTATGTACTCGCCCATAGATACACAAAACTTCAATGGAAGAGTAAACACAAGGCTAGAGTACAATGATAGCTAACTAGTGCAGTAGATGGAGTGCTGCACCTGGGTTCAGGAAGACCAGAGTTCACATCTGGCCTTGGGTACTTCTTAGCTGTGTGATACTGAACTAGTCAGTTCACCTTTGCTGCCTCAGTTTCTTCATCTGTAAAATGAAGACAATAACAACAGCTACCTCTCAGGGTTCTTGAGAGGATCAATCAGATTTGTAAAGTACTTTGCAAACCTTAAAACACTATAGAAAGGCTAGTTATTATGACAGGGATAATGATGATGAGTAAGATACACATAATAGAAATGCATGTGGCCTAGGCAACTCACACCTCTGGTAGTACAGACCCCAGCATTCTTTTTCCCTTCATGGAGTCCTCATAATGGTCCCCCTGGGAGCACTCTGCCCAACAGGTCACTCAGCTGGGTTTGAGGGTCTCTGCCACTCTGTAAGTCCACTCTCTATTTCCAGGTCCAATTCTTTCTTTGAGTCCATAGTTGACTCTCTTCTCTGCTGCCTGAGGTATCAGTCCTTGATGCTGCTTCCTGACTGGAATGGCATTCCTCTTTGTGACTGTGTCTCCATAGAAAGTGTGCATTTCTGATCCCTGCTGGATACATCTCAACTATTCTTCTTCAACAGTTTGACTGTCTTTTCTCCAGTCAATGGTCCCCCACTATCTGTTTTTTAGTTTCTTTTTTCTATCTTTGGCTGGGGTGGTTGGTTGGGGATGAACTATATCCCCCTGCCCTACTCCCAGTATTTCATGAATGCTTTCCTTGATAACAGAACTGGTAGACACCAGACTTGGGCACCCAATAACATCACAAGGCATGAAACTGATTATATTTTAGCAGACTGAAAATGACAAGTTACTGAAACGGGAGGGATTTCTGAAATGGCATCTATGTGTGGTCAGATCAAAATTGGTACTAAATTAAAAGAATGAATAAAATAAGCAGAAGATATAGCACACAGATAAAACAACTCTATTCCAACCTATTTAAACAAGTTATTGATGATGAAAAAAACTGGAAATGGACAGAAGACAAGATATAAATGAGATTAATATAACCTCATGAAGAAATTTAACCAATGTAAATTAATTGGCATAATGAGATGAAGAAAATCTCAGAAGAATGTTAGTCAGAAGACCCAGCTTATCTGCCAAATGGCTGGATATGGCAGCTAAGACCGCTGCCATTTTGGAATACTGTATCCGGTCTCATGAAATAAGAGATGAATGGTTGTGAGGAGAATGGCCTCACGATGTAGAAGTGGCAGAGGACAAATACCCCTTAATCCAAACCAGACACCAAAGGAATTGCTTCTATAACATTCCCAACAGTGATCATCCAGCCTCTGCTCAAAGGCCTTCAAGGCTCAAAAGGTCAGTTCCTCTTGCAGTTCATCTTATTTGTTGGAAAGTTGGTTCTGACATCCTAATTTTCCCCTTTGCCACTTGCCCCATTGCTCCTGGTCCTTCTCTCTAAGGCCAAACTCTACTCCATAGAATAATCCTTCAAGTACTTGCATATGGCTATTATGTTCCCCCTCGGTCTTTTCTTCTCCAAGCTATGCTCCCTCAACGCGTCCTCACATAATGTGGACTCCAGAGCCTTTCCACCTTGGTTGCCCTCCTCTGGATACTGTCCAGCTTATCAGTGTCCTTTGATATGGCATCCAGAGTGGACACAGAACTCCAATTGTCTGACCAGGGCAGAGGACTGAGAGACCATCAGCTCCTGATTACCGGGAGCACTACCACCCTTAATGAATTCTGAGATCCCATCAGCTTCTTTGGCTGCCTATCTCACTGCTGATTCATCGGGGGGATCATTCAACCCCCAGATCTTCTTCCAGAACAGCCACTGTCTAAGCTTATCTCCCCTGCCTTGTAATAGTGAAGTTGATTATTGTGTAACTACTGTGGGACTTGGTGTTTATTCCAAATGAATTTCATCTGATTATATCCAAACCACTGTTCTAGCCCAGGGGGTGTGTGTATGTGTGTGTGTGTGTGTGTGTGTATGTGTGTGTGTTTGTGTGATGGACCCTTTCTGCAGGTAGTCTGGTGAAGCCTATGGATCCCTACTCTGAATAGCATTTTAAAAAATTCATAATTGAAGAAAGTGCTAAATTTCAATTAGTGAAAACAAAGATATATATTTTTTTCCATTCAAGTTCACAGATCCCTTGAAATCTATCCACAGATGCCATGCATTGTGGGTTAAGTGTGAAGCCCACAGCTCCAGCCTGTCAGGATCTTCTTGGCTCCCAACTTTGTCCTTCAGTGTTTTATCTCTCCCTCCCATTTTTGGGTTTCCTGAACATTTAATTAGCATGCCAGCTAAATCTTTTTCCAAGTCATTGATAAAAAAGGTTAACCAGTACAGACTAAGTGCAGATCCCTAGGGCAGTCCTCTGGAGACCTTCTGCCAAGTCAGCATTGGACCATTCAGCACTTCTTTTTAGATTTGGCCATTAAGCCAGTCCTGATGCCTTCAGTTTGAGTGTCATCCATTCCCACCCCCTTCTCCCTTTTGTATAGGAAGAACGTGAGAGCCCTTGTCCAATGCTTTCCTGGACATTTATGTCATTCTCTGAGCTACCAGGTTAATAACCCTGGCAGTTAGTCAGTCAAACAAACAAGATACAAGATCTGTTTTTGAGGAATCCAGGATGGTCCTTCAGGAGGATTATACTTCCTCCCATGTGAACCACCAATAACCCATTCTCGATCCTTCCCAGGAATTACAGTCAAGCTCACTGGCCTAGACTTTGTGCCCTCTATTCTCTACCCAGTTTGGAAAAGTAGGACATTTGCTCTTCTCCAATCCTGCCAGACTCTTCCCATTTTCTATCATCTTTTCAAAATTATTGACCATGGCTCAGAACTGCACCCCCGCCCCAACCCAGGTTGTACCTGAATGAAATTCATCTGGGCCAAAGAACTCAAATTTATCTCCTTCCTTATAGTGTCTTTATTTATCCTGAGTATCAGCTCCCCATTGCCCATTTTGGTTCTGTCCTTTCCAAGCCAAAGGCCATTCACTTAGCAGAGGAAACAGAAGCAAAATGAATAAGATACGAACAGATTTCCCTTCCCTTGGTCCCTAATTCCATCAGACCACCTGCCCTGCTATCCCTTCATCAAGTCTTTCTCTCCCAATATCCCCAGGGGTTCATGTCTACATTTCAGGGAGTCTGTGAATTTGGATAAGGAAAGATTACAACTTTGCTTCAATATAAGTGTGTTCCTTTATAGTCTTATGTACTTTATTTATGCATTTCAAAACCATTATTCTGAGAGGTAGGCCATAGACTTTGCCAACCTGATTACCAAAGTGGTCCAAGACACAGAAAAGGGGAGGAAGCTCTGTTCTTTTTTTATCTAACTTGTCTATACATCCCCCCAAGCCTCTTTTGATTATGTTTGTAATGTTCCAAGCAAACACATTCTTCCCAGTCTTTTTTGCGTGTACTCTATCCCTGTCCTGGAATCTATCAGTCCTACATTATAAGCTGTGGTCCAGGAATTTAAATCCTGGTCTTAGACCCAATCTTCTTAATCACTTGTTACTTCTAAAATATGCTTTTTATTTCTACATCCGTCATCTTCAACGGGCAACTAACAAAAACAGTACCTTTGTCCTTATGGGCTTCAGTGTCTTTGGGCCTACATTCAGGAAGATGTGAGTTCAAATCTAGCCTCAGACACTCACTAGCTATATGACCCTGGGCTAGTCACTTCACCCCTTTTGCCTCAGTTTCCTCATCTGTAAAATGAGCTGCAGAAGGAAATGGCAAAACACTCTATTATCTCTGCCAAGAAAACCCCAAATGGGGTCACAGAGAGTCGGACATGACTGCAATGACTGAACAATGAGTACTCATTTGTCTATAGCGCCAATCTCCAGGGTTGTTGTGAAGATTTAATGAGATCCTACGTGTAAGGTGCTTAGCACAGTGTCTGGCACACAGTAGGTGCCATATAAGTGGCGGGTGTTAGCATCTTTGTTGGTGTGTTCTGGGTTGCTGGCAGTATCATCTGAGTCCAGGTGAGTCATCAGAGGTTGTCTGGCAGTCGGCTGTTTTGATGAGTGTTGGTAGGGTCTCTGTCTCTTCTTCGCGAATGCCTGGGATGAGAGCAGGCCTCTCTTTGTCATCAGCCAACAAATAGCTGCCATGGTACCCTGACCCCCGCTGCTCTTCTCTTCCTCCTCTGACCCTTCATGGATGACTCAGTTTGATAGTTTTGGGCTCTGCTTTCTTGCTTTCTCATTCCCTGGAGGGTAAGCAGCTGCTTCCTCCCTCATCTCCCCTTTCTCCCAGAGGTGATATTCCTCCAACCTCCAGCTTCCAGACAGAAGTTTGCGATGATTCTTTTATACTATCCTCCTTCTAATTGAAGCCAGCTTCAGGTGATTTGCAGGAGCACTTCATCATCCTCGGTAACAGGGAGAAAGGAGAGCCACTGAGGGACCTGTTCACAGGCTGCAGCAGAAATACAGCCATTACTCCTTTGCAATGCAATCTCCCAGCTCCCCTTTCTTGCAGATAATGAGAGCCTTGTCCTGCCATTCAGTCCCCTGTGGGTGATCAGGCCTTGACTCATTGGCACATCATTAACACCCTAACTGCCATTTTACTATCGCCAAACAACTCAGAAGCCACATCTATCTCTCTTTGCCTCTTTGCATTGTCTTATCTCCTTTTTCTTCCTCACCTTGTCAGGCAAGAAGCAGTGGATAGAACATAGAGCTTGGAGACAGAAAGACCCGAGTTCAGATCCAGCCTCTGCCATGTCCTTGCTGTGTCACCCTGGGCAAATTGTGTAACTTTTGTTTGCTTCAGCTTCCACAACTGTAAAATAGGGTGAATAAGAGCACCTCACTTCAAGTTGTTGTGAGGATCAATTGAGATGATATTTATAAAAGTGCTGAGCAAGTGCCTGGCACATAGTAGGTGTTCTATAAATACTAGCCATTATTATGCCAACTACTTCCTTAACCTTGAGCCCCTCTCCTCCCCCTCAGGTTATTCTCATACCTTTGTCTTCTCCTCTAGCTCAAGTGAGTCTCCAGATTTTCCTCAATTTCTCTTAAATTCAATGTCTGACCTTCTTCAAAAGTCCAAAGCTGTCAGTCTAGTACTGGGCACATAGTAGGCACTTAAGACATATCAATTAACTGACTGATCAAGCCATTAAGCTATGATCCTCTTATTCAGCTCAAATCCTTCTCTTCAGTTCCTTTGACCACATAAACATCTCAAGAAGCCAGAAAGTGAATGACTCGAATGCCTTCTTCTTCCTCTCTTGGCCTCAGTTTCTCCATCTGTCCAGTGAGGGGGTGGGTATGGTTGTCTCGCATTCAGAGAAATGCAGGAGGAAAATCTAATGCAAATCAGGAGATGCCCCCCCACCATGATTCAGAGGAGGGAATTGAGGTCCATGGAGGTGAAGTCTCTTGTCCAGGGTCCTGGGAGAACTCAGCAGAAGAGTCAGAATTTGCACCCATGTCTTCAGCCTCTCCATTCTCTACCTCCTTGAGTTTTGTCAGCTCAGGCTCAGTGGTCCAAGGCAGGGTCATTTCTGTCCTTCGTTCCTGCAGCAGATGCCTGGCTGCTGGTCACTTCTCCCATGCCATGGTCTTTGGAATTCCTAGGCTCTTGGGGCTTTGGGGATGATGTCCTGCTGTCATCAGGAGACTTTCTGGAAGGACCTGATCCTGGAGACTGGAGCAGAAGGAGAGGAGAGGACCGTGGGGCTGACTGGGCAATGATCATTCACCTCAACAGCTTGTGGTGTGTTCTTTCTTTTTTCTTTGGAATTTCAGGGCCCTGGACCTCCACAGTGACAGAAATTGGGAGCTGAGCCATTTCTTGACCTCAGGTCTGACAATGTTTGTGCACTGAAGGCCTTGCAGCTGCAAAAGTCAGATTTTTTTAGGCCAAAGGGACATAGCTGCCTGCCATGGAAGATGTAAAAAGAGACTGGAAATGCAGGTGATAATCCATAGTTTTCATACAGCAGGAGTCTAGGATCAGGCCTTGGGGCTCCAGGGCAGAAAGGGGATAGACAGGCCTTCTGCCAGGTGCTGAGACCCCCAACCTCCCTCGGGCTCTCCATTGCTTGCTGGGCTGGGCAGGGGAATGGACAAGACCATCAGGTCAGAAGCCTCCAGAGGCTCCAAGCTCATGGTCACCCATTGCCCTGGCTTTCCTTGGGGTCCTGTCTACTGATGCTGCTGAATAGTCAGGGAGCTCCTCCTCCCCCTTCTCCATTTTCCACCCCTGTTTTCCTCCTCAGATTCCTTCCTGGATTTTGCTGGTTTCCTCTCCTAAAGTGGCAGCCCATTTACTCTCCACTGGACTCCCTAAAGAGCTCCCCTGGGGGTCTACAGAGACCTGCTGACCTAGACTGGCTTCCATACTATAAGATAGGTCTGAATGGTGCTGAACGTTGTAGATACCCCACTACCATCAAAAATTCAGGTCACCATTCAATAAACGAAGATTCTTGGAGGCTCATGGCATCTGCCCCATCTAGGAATCTTCAGTTGACAAGCTGCTACAATCAACCAGGCAGTTTGGCCTGAAAGACTACTCTGTACAAGGCAGGATGGGAAGGCTTCAGGATCCAGAGCATGTTAGGGAGACTGCAGCCCTGCCATCTTCTGCCCTGGACACAGCACAACTCCCAGGCCACTGGTCCTATTTCATCCAACAATGGGAATGACCTTAGCATTGGAAATGACGGAACAAAAATTATGAATGGGGAGCAGATGCCCAAGATTCTTGAGGAGATGTTAGGAGAATCCCAGAGCTAGATGAATTCAAGTCCCCCGGCCCTGGTGAACCCGGGCTCTGAAAGCACAGGCAGGTATGATGGTGGAGCACTCACTGAATAGAATATTTGAGTGATCACAGCAAAGGGGAGAGGTGCCTCCAGAGTAGAGAAAGGTGCATGTTTCTGGTTTCAAAAAATGAAATAAGACAAGGTCTACAAATAAGTGGCCAGTCAGCTTGATTTAGATTCTTGGGGAAATCTTCAACAGGGCTCCTAAAGAGATACTTGGTTAACATCTGGAGAAGAAATTGGTGATTACCAACACCTAGTTGACCTTCACTGAGAATAGGTCCTTCCTTCCTTCCTCCCTTCCTCCCTTCCTTCCTTCCTTCCTTCCTTCCTTCCTTCCTTCCTTCCTTCCTTCCTTCCTTCCTTCCTTCCTTCCTTCCTTCCTTCCTTCCTTCTTTCCTTCCTTCCTTCCTTTCCCCTCTCCTTCTCTTCTTCCCTCCTCTTTTTCCCTTATTATAATTAGAAAAGGGTTCTTAAAGAAAAGAATCTTAAGAATCTTAAGAAATGAGGATGATTCCTGGGGTTCATCGTGACTATTTTGTGAGAGGCTCTATGCACTATGGTGCCACCTAGGTGCCCCAAGTGGCACATAGTAGGCACTTACCAATATTTATTGATTGATTTTTCCCAAGAAGAACCATGAGAAACTCTGCAATTGATTTGGTGATTTCTAGGTAAAGCTGTAACCTCAGCATCTTCTGGTCTTCTGTTTAAACTCCTTTTGAGAAATGAGGTGAAGTCACTCTGGCATGAGCTGGGATTCTGTTTCTCTTTCTGGGTGTTTGGTTGATATTTCTTTTAGGATGCTTTCTAAAATTTGGCCAGGAACCAGAGCCAAGTGCCCTAGCTCATTGTTTTCAGACTCTGCTCTCTTCCCTTTTTAGAAAATGGGGACAGCATTTTTTCCCACTCTGATCATGGGGTTTCTTTCCCTTTGCCCAGTATCTTTCACATATCACTGACTGTGGCTCAGCAATCCTCTTTTTCTCCAGGTCAGTCATGTTTTCAGCCTCTAGTTCAGCCAGGCCAGGGAACTTGAGTTTCCGTGGGGCAGCTGGCTGTGCTCTTTCTACCTCCTAACTTATCTTGGGAACCAACTTTCCAGCAGCCTTTTTCATTCTGTCATTTCCATTGCCAAGGTCATCCTCCTGGGCAGAGAAAACCCAAGTAAAGGTCAGATGGCTAGTCATCTCTCTATTGTCTGTCATCCCAGGATCCCAGATCTGTCCAACATGAGCAGACACTATTTTCTTTCTTTGAGATTATTCTTTCCAAAGTAGAGCTGTTGTTGTTTTTAACAACAAAACCACTTCTTTGTTGTCTTTCGTCTTCCTGACATCATTCAGATGCTTCCATACCAGGCTTTTGAATAAATCCTTTCCTGGCTGCTCTTGCTTTTGTCTTAGCAATGGACTGATGGCTTACTTACTCACAGTCTAGTCTGCTTACTATGCTCTAAGGGTTGGTGACAGTATTAGTTAATGACCAAGGCCACCCCCAGGAATTGCTGGGCTTCCTAGGTGAATGTGCCTTGGTCCCAATGCTTTGGACTTGGGCTGCCTTCCTGTGCAGAGATGGGAGCTGCTGCCCTGGGACCACATGGCTCCAGCTTTGGACACTGCAGCTGCCACCAGAGCTGGACTCTGAAAAATGAACAACAGCCAGTATTAATTACCAAGCACTATGCTAAAGGCAGGGGATAGAAAAACATGCAAAAAGAAAGCCAGTCCCTGCCTTCAAGGAGCTGGTTTTTAACAGGGAATATAATGTCTAAAAAGGAGATGGTGTGTGTATGTGTGTGTGTGGTTGTGTGTAAGGTGGGGGAGACCCCCACCAGAGGTATGATGGGACAGAGCATGAAGAATGTCTGCTTTTCCAAAATGGAAATTCTGGGAGACCTTCAGTAAGTGTGAGACAATCATAGGGATTGATCCAGGGCTGAGGGCTTGGGACCAGCCAGGCTCTTTTCCTGTGAGGTCTGGGAGCTGCCTTTAAATGGAATCTTGACTGAGTCTCAGGGCTATGTTGTTTTGTAAAATGCTTCATTCAGCCTTTTATCTATTTTATGTCCTCGCTCCAAAAACCACACGTGCCGTGGACTCAGGGGCTTCTGTGGAGCCCAGTAAATAGACAGGTCTTGAATGGAGCTGATGTGCCAAACCCGATGCCCTGGAGAGAAGTGTGAATGAGTTGGGGAGGACACATAAAACAGCCGGGACATTTATATGGGGCTCCCCTACCTCACAGAACAAACAATTAGGAGATAAGAGAGGCAGCAATGGGAGGAAATCCTTCCGTTTCTTTCATTGCCAGAGAGAGTGATCCAATAGCCTGTTTATGAAGAACAATAAAGAAGATACATGAACTCGGTAAAAGGCTGTTAGGAATATATTGGCCCGTTCCAAAGGCCAGGGTTGGGCCTTGTGCTCAGGCTTCAATAGAGCTGTCAGAAGCAGGGAAAGAAAACTTTTTTCTCCTTTTTTGGTGAGAAATAATAAGTAGCACGATTGGATTGTTACAATTGGCAGCAAGAGTTATCACTTCCTCTTTGGTACTTGTGAATGCAATTAGAGGAGTCTGATCAGAGCTGGGATTAAACGAAGCTAAAATGACCAAAGAGAAACATCTCTACTGGCCCTTTAGACCAGCCACCAAACTCATATCCCCTTTCCTTCCAAGACACAGGAGCCTCAGAACACTGGCCTCTTGGTAGATGACTTCTGATATGAGACCTCTCTTTGGCTTATTGCCCACCTGGAATTGTGACAGGAAACTTCCCATTTTTTTCTTATGGTACAGCTTGTTTCTAGTTTTCATTCGATATAGGTAAAAGGTAATCTCAATTCCTATACAAGAACTCAAGGTAACATAGGCAAATTGGGTATGGGACAGCTTGTTTTTTCACCTCACATAAAATGCAGAAAGGCAAAGGTCTCACTCAATTCCATAGAGATAGGAAAAGGTGGGAATTGAGCTTGGATTTAATATTGGGGCAACCTTTGACATTCCAATGAGTTCTTCTTTTTTGCAGAGTCCCTTCATATTGCCCACCCCCCACTTCTAGTGACAACTTGCAGTTTAGATTTCACTTGGAAGATAAGCATACTTTGGGGCGTCTGAATAACACATTTTCTTCCTATTGGATCTATTATGTTGGAGTAATTCACTGACTTTGTTTTTTGGTAGGACCTCATGTAGGAACTGTGTGAATAGTATTCTTTCTTTTAAGAACTTGCTGCATTAGGAAATCTCTCTCTCTCTCTCTCTCTCTCTCTCTCTCTCTCTCTCTCTCTCCCTCCATCTCCGTATCTGTCTCTCTTAAGGCCTGAACTCTTGAATTTGAGGGCTCCTGAACTTGGGACTACCCATGAGTCAATCCCCAAAGCTGACACCATCCAGGGAATCTCTCTTTTCTCATTGGATTGCCAGATTCTGGCATCACACAGTCCAGTGAATTCAAATTCTCCCCTCTTCTATACAGTTCAGGGACGTTGTTTGTGAGCTACCCTTTCAGGCATAAACAAACAAAAATCTGCCTTGGCCATGTGCATCTGCTACAGTCTTTACCAACTGCTCCACTGGGGAGGAAACCACACATGAGAAAAGGTCTCTACTAGCCTCCCAAATGTGGAGCTTGTGTTGTGTTCTGTCTGGTCTTCTCCAAGTCACACACATCCCCAAATAGAAGTGGCCTATCAGATCACTCTCTTAAACCACAGAGAGGGACAGCTTATCCCAAAGAAGGGATAGCAAGTCTCAGCCAGCCATCCAACCTGCTGGAGCTCCCTGTGTCTTATCAACAATATGCCCTGGGGAGTTACCCCTCAGGTGCCTCCAAACAAAGGTCCATGATTTATAGTCTCATCAGATTGGTTGATCAGGGACTCTCCTGCTTAATCCTACTTATAAAAAATGTGTAAGTGCATCAGGGTCATGGATGGGTAGGTTTAGCCAGTCAGTTAAACACAGCCCTTCACTGAGGAGATTGGCCCAGCAGAGCAATCTGAATCCAAGGTTCGCCAGCCCTGCAATTCTGGCAAAGGGAGATTGGCTATTCAGTGGAAGAAATGTCATTGGATGAGGAGAATGTGCATGTAGACTGTTTTCTGGCTTCTCCCTGACCAATGTATCTCTAATCATTCCTCTAGTTGGTATTTTAAGAAAATGGGAAGAAAAGTTGGCACAGATCCAACACATATGGCAGGAATCTGGGGGTGCTGATTTCATTCTGGAGGTGACAGTGTTGAAAGCACTGAATGATAGGTATTCAAGAGCTCAATGAGGGGAAGATGGAATCAATTTTTGAAAAAAGTATGAACAGTATTATTACCCAAAGCATTGGATCATTTGGAGATCATTTGGAACTCTTGGCCCCCATTCTTTCTTTCTCCTCTACAAAATCTTTCCATACTGAGGGTGTTCTTGATGGAGATTTGAGAAGGGATTAGATGAGCTTTGACAAACAGCATTTTACCACAGATGATGACATCGTCAGAGTTGCACAAATGACTGAAAGGTGCAAAGAATGCAAAGTCCCACTGTGCTGACTATTTGTTGCCTCCAGGCAATAGGGAGACCCTGAAGATTCTTGGGTAGGGGAGTGACATGGTCAGACTTGCACTTTAGCAGCTCTGTCAGAGATAGATTGAAGGTAGGGAGAGGCCAGCGGAACACCCCTCTGGATTACTCCTCAAACTTGTACTCACACACAGGACAGCTGCCACATTGAATTTCAAGGGGTGGCCTGTGAGACCCCCTTCTAACAGTATATATGGCTCAGTAGTCCCCATTGGTGTGTTTCACACTAACAGTAAAAGAGTAGATACAATTAACTCTTCGCAATGTACAACATCTACATAAACATCCTCTTTCCCATAAATCTGGAGAGCACCCTCCTCCAAATGTACATATCACCCCTGAGAGGAGTGTGCTCTGGTTTAGGATCCAATGAGAATGAGGTGTGCTTGTAAGACACGTGTGGCACAGGGCCTGAGAGCCCTCCCATTGGGTACAGTATATCGGCTGGGCAGGTTCCTCTGCTGAGTTTCCAGTGTATGGCCCCCTCCATATCTGGCTCTCTTCTCTGATGCCAGGGGTCCTATTTCTTGAAGTTGCTATCTCTCTCAGACACAAATCTTTCTGTAGTTGTCTCTGCCAGGAGAGGGTGTCTCTGCTCACTAGTGGACACATTGTCTCTATTCATTCAAGTAGTTCTGATTCCAAACAACATAGCTAATGGGGTGCGGAAGCAAGATGATATCTTCTTCTCCTCCTCCTCCTCCTCCTCCTTCTCCTCCTCCTCCTCCTTTTTCTGCTGCCCTCTGGTGTGGGTGAAAGAGGTTTCTCCATAGCTGCCTCCAACTCCTGAACTCTTGAACCTGAACTTTGAAAAGGTGTCCAGAGTTTAGCTCTTTACTAGCTCCAGGGATGGGGAGCATCTTTTTGCTCAGACTCTCTGGTTCCCTTCTTAACTCAATCAAAGGGGTGTTTGCATCTCCTGAAAGGCAGAACATAGGTCATCTTTTACACTTAGTCTAACACCTTGGGATTATATTCTTTGCCTTCTGTGACCATAGCAATTATTGAAGTGTGTGTGTGTGTGTGTGTGTGTGTGTGTGTGCAAAATGTTTCCTCCTTTTACAATGCAATGGGCTCATTTGTTTAGGATGTTTAAGAGAAACCAACATGGCTTAATGGACACCCTCTTCCTTACTCCCACCTACATGTAAAGGCTGAGAGACAAGGGCAACAAAGCAACAGAGGCAGGACCCTTTAGGACCCTGGGGCAGCACTGGCCCATCCTTCCCTATCCCCAGCAGAGCAGCAGCCGATACCTTTTAAACTGGGGCAGCAGCTGACACCACAATAGGATGGGGAAGGACAGGGAAGGACAGGGGAGGGACACAGCCAGGGAGTTCTCCAAAGCCCTGGGCAGGATGGAAGAGGCGACCTATTATCATCCTTAGAGAAGCTCCTCTGGACTCTCCATTCCTCTGCAGATGGTCACTCCATACCTCAGGATGCTGAAAGGGGCCAGGTGTTTTATAGGGCTCTCCCTAAGCATCGGCTGATTAGTTCCCAACCTCTGATGCCCAGGTGGGGACGCATCAGTCAGAGAGGTGACATAGGAATCAGAAAGATCTCTGGTAGATTCTGGAGAAGGCAGGTGAGGGGGTGTGGCTAGGGCAGAGGCCACCTGTCAGTCAGTCGCCAGGCTGCTACCTAAGAGGCTATTGTGATTGTCTGGGGAAAGCGTGACGGTGGCCTGAAGTTGTGAGAGCGGAGAGATGTGAGAGATACTGTGAAGGTAGAATCAACACCGGAGGCAGTCATCGGTCCTTCACACAAAGCATTACCCTGCCACATGTGACCCAGAATCCCTTCTCTAGCATCCCTAGTGAGTGGTCTTCCGGCCTCTGCTTTGAAGCCCTCTGGTGAGGAACTCCTGAGCCACCCCCTTCCTCTAGGGGGCACCTCTCATTTTAAGAAGTTTCCCCTAAAATTGAGACCAAGACTTGTTCTTAAGTCAGCTTGCTAGGGCAAGCAGAAAAGTTGAACCTCCTTATGGGTGCCTTTGAGATACTTGAAGGTGATCATCATGTTCCTCTACCTGGTAAGCCCTGAACTCAGTGAAGCCATGGAGAGTCAAAAGCAAGCTGGAAGAATGCTTCCAACATCAGGGAGCTTCCGGTCTGGCTGTGAGCAGGGGACATACAGACATGAGGAGATATAGCAGATATGGGCAAGGCTTCAGTTGGGGCTTCCCACTGCTAGAGTTCTTGGAGGAGAGGGACCATGACAGGCTGGAAGAAGCATTCGGGGCCACTCAGTGCCTGGAAAAATGTCCTATCTCCCCAGGGAGGACTCCCTTGTTCTTGGAGACACTGGGGTGCTGCAGTCTTGGGTTTTGAGATGAGTGACGGCAGAAACTAGAGCAGACAAGCCTTTTCCCTTTAAGTCAGTCAGTCAACAAACATTTATTAAGTGCCTATTGTTTGCCAAGCACTGTGCTAAGTGCTGGGGTTACAAAGAAAGGGAAAAGATGGTCCCTGCTCTCAAGGACTCCTGGAAGAACATGGGATTTTAGCTGGGACTTAAAGGAAGCCAGGGAGGTCAGTAGTCAGAGTCTTAGCATTCAGGGAAGCTAGAGAAGATGCCCAGAGCTGAGAGATGGGGGGTCTCGTTTGTGGGACAGCAAGGAGGCCAGGCGCACTGGATCAAAGAGTAGAGTAGCAGAGGGGCAGTTTAAGGTATCAGAAGCCTGTAGGGGTGGCAAGGAATAGGTTATGGAGAGTTTTGAATATCAGAGATTTTTGAATTTAATCTCTGAGAACCATAGGGAATCACTGGAGTTGATTGAGTGAGGGGTGACATGGTTCAACCTACATGTTAGGAAAATCATTTTAGTGGTTGAATGGGAGCATGGACTGGAGTGGAGATTTGAGGGAGGCAGATCCCCAGCAGCTACTGCAATGGTCCAGGCATGAGGAAATGAGGATCTGCACCAGGGCAGGGGCAGGGTTAGAGGAGAGGAAGAGGAATATTGGAGAGATGCTGTAGAGGTAGAATGAACAGGTCTTGGCACCAGATCGGACATGGGAGCAGAGCAGGAGATATCTAAAGAAGGGACAATTAAACAAGACCCTCCCTCCATCCTCAGTTTTCCTCATCAGCCTCAGCAATTTCAGAGCTTTTGCACTCTTCACATTTTCACCACATTGTCCCAGGCTTTTTTGGTCATTCTTTGTCATCTGTCATCGCTGCCACTTTCTGTACCTGTTTTTGAAAATCCAAGTCAGGTGATGAGTTCCCTGTGCTTCCACATTGATCTCTTCAGGCGATATCTTACACTACAGGAGTAGCCCTGTCAATCCTCTGCTGAAGAAGCTTCTGTGGTGTCTTATGGCTTCAAGAATAAAATGTAGATGCCTTTTCCTAGCATCTAGAACCTTTTAAAATCTGGCTCCCACCTCCATATGTAGACTGATCTCATATTATTCCTTGTATATTCTACTGCCCTCCTATTGTTGTTCACTTGTGTTCAACTTTCCCTGACCCAATCTGGGGTTTTCTTGGCAGAGATACTGGAGTGGTTTGCTATTTCCTTCTCCAGCTCATTTGACTGATGAGGAAATTGAGGCAAACAGGGTAAAGTGACTTGCCCAGGGTCACACAGCTAGTCAGTGTCTGAGGCCAGATTTGAATTCCCCAAGGCTCTATCCACTATGGAGCCACCTAGCTACCCATCTACTACACTCTAGTGATGTTGATATTCCCTAGACAGGTCATTCATTATCTCCCTCCAGCTCTTTGCACAGGCCATCCTCCTTGCTTTCAAAGGTCTCCTTCCTCACCTCTTCCTTTGGTTCTTAGCTCAAAGGCACCTCTTCCAGTAGACCCTTCCCAATTCTCTTCATGACTAGTGCTCTCCCTTTGACTTTACTTTTATGAGTTCATCTGGATTCCTGCTGATAGAATGTGAATACCTTGAGGGCCAGGAATTCATCACTTTTGTGAAAGTGGCCCAGGGCCCAGCTCCAGGCATTGTATGTAGTCCTTGCTTAATTATTGCTTATTGAATTGAATTTTCTTCACCCTTTTCTTCCTCATCATTCTTCTCCAGAATTCCATTCTTTACCCACCTTCCCTCTCTCTTGAACTGTCCTGCTCTGTCACATTTTAGGCCTCAGGATCCTACCTGTCCTTTCTCAGAGCCAGTCTAGAGGGTGTGCCAGCCTGTGCCAAGATTTTCTCACTTTCACAAACTCTAGACTGGAAGGCTTACTCTCTCCCCTCATTCCCACCATTTTCTCTATATCTTCCAGTTCCTTCTTTCCTCTGGATAAGAATCAGATCCAGAAGGGAATTTCCCTTTGTCGGTTCCTCTATATTTTAAAGGATGAAATTATGAAAGAAAGGGGGAGGATTCTTAGTGGTTTTGTTTTTGGCAGAGAGTAGGCTCTATCTTCTCTGTCTCTTATACTGTCCCTGGAATCAGGGATTTAGAAGGCAGTTTGGTGCCAACTCTCTCCTTTTACAAATGAAGGACCTAAGCCTCAGAGAACTTCAGTGACTTGCACAAGGTCCCAGAGAATCTAAGTCACAGAATTCAAACCCAGATCTTCTGGCTCCAAAGCTCCTTCCATTTCTACTGTATCCTAGTGCCTCTTCTAAGGCTGCTAAGACCCAGAGGTTCCAACTTCCCCTCCAGATCTTTTACTACACTTATGACCACGTTGATCCTTGTAAGACCCCCAGAAACTTTCTGACAAAGTAGCTGGCACATTCATATGCTTCTAAAATTTATTTAGGTGGCTCAAATCCCTATAGGCTTGTGCCACTGGAGAAGCCCTTCCCACCCATTGCTTCCTTTAAAGCCTCACAATGACCATAGTGCCTAATATCTATTTTGACAAATAAGGAAACTGAGATTCAGAAAATGAGTATTGTGTTCCTGGGTGCTGTGTTCCTTCACTGAGCATTCTTAGAAAATGAGAAACTGACATGTCTAATGCACTGCTCATGTCACAGTGTGTGTTATAATTGTCCAAGCATGTGACTCTTGCCCCTCCTAGACTTGGAGCTCCCAGAGGGTGGGGGCTGGAAGTTCTCTGTAATCTGTGAACACTTCCCAGGACCCAGGGTCCAGGGCTTTCTATACAGCAGGTGCTAAATCAATGTGTGTGGAATTGGATTGGGCCTCCTCCCTTATAAGAGCATTCACATTCATTCAACCACAAAGACTCTGCGGAGGCTGCAGCCAAGTTCAACACATTCTTCTGATCCAATATTTTTCTTAAGTAGGAAGTGGAGATTAAGAACTCCTTAGAATATACCTGAAGGAGTAAAAGACTGTGTGCTCCTCTTAGCTGGAGAGAGAGAAAAGAAATAGGGTTGTCTTTTTAAAGGTAAAAATAGTTCAAGATTATTTTTTAGGACTTAATCACACGATATTCAAAGGGCGTTTGGTAGCCTGACTCAGTTGTTCAGGCTGTGTGGCAGGCGTAGTTTGTGGTCATGGGGAGATGTGTATTTCTCTGCATCATGCATCCTAATTCCTCTTTTATTATCTCTACAAAGGAGCATTTTCAGGGCCAATCTGCAATGAAGGGAAGATGTGGAGGCCTAGCAAAAGCAGGGACAGTTCTCAGTGGGCTAGGGCTCAGTATGGGGAACTGAAAGCAGCACTATGAAATGGGCCAGTCCTTCCAAGAGTCTGAATTTGGGGTGAGAGTCAGAGTCGGAAGGCATGTACTAGGGTGTGGATGGCTGTGGAGCTATCAGCACCATGGACAGGGGCCCACCAAGCTCTTTGCCCAGTTTACCTACGAGTATGATTCATTCAGCTCTGACCTTTGTACTCACTGATTTGGCCATCCCTTCCTTTGCCTTCCCTGACTGGGTCTTCATTTATCCACCTTTCCTCGAGGTAGTCATTTAAACTAGATCCCTCCCTACATTTCCAGGCTTTTTATACCACACTTCTCTTTCTTCACTCTAAGACCTGCTATCACTGGCCAGGTTGCTCTTCTTCCTATCTGACACTCCATCTACTACGTCTATCCTTTTGCACTGGCTGTCTCTTCCTTCAAGACTCAGCTCAAAGCTAACCTCCTGCAGGAGGCCTTTTCTGGTCTATGCTGCCCCCTTCACAGCTGTTAGTTCCTTCACCTCTGAGATCACCTTTTATCTATTATGTATTTATCATGTATATCCCAATTGCTTTACATGGTATCTCCCATATTAGATTGTCAGCTCCTTGAGGGCAGAGACCATGGTTTTCATCTGGCTTTGTATCTCCAGCCTGGCTTATAGCAAGCACTTAAAATTTCTGATGGATTGCCATTCCATTTCATTAATGAGTCTGAGTTTTGCACTAATTGTATCCTCCAGCTGACCATTAGATGGAAACAATTGGTTGAGGCTAATGAGCTAGGATTTCAGGGCAAACGAAGCCGCAGAGTTATAATAATAATTAGAATTTACATAGAACTTTGAAGTTGGCAAAGTGCATCACAAATATTGTCTCATCTGATCTTGATCCCTACGACAACTCCAGGAGGCAGGTGTCATATTATCCCAATTTTACAGTTAAGGAAACTGAGGCAAACAGAAGCTAAATGACTTGCCCAATGTCACATGGCTAGTAAGTATATAAGACTGTATGAGTAAATGACTCTGGGTCCAGGACTCTATTCATTGTGCCACCTACTTCCCCATCTTTAACCTGGGGGGGGGCTGCTGTCTCTAGAGGATTCACCTTGCAATGTGAGGGATATCCCTAAGTATTACAGATACAAAGGCAGCATTATGTAAAGAGAAGTGGCTTTGAACTCAGGAAGACCTGGGTTCAAATCCCAACGCAGATATTTACTAGCTAGGGTGAACTTGGGCAAGGCATTTAGTCTTTCTCCACCCCTCACTCTCCTCATCTGTAAAATGAGGGGGTTGGACTCAGTGGCCCCTTCACCACCTTTAAATATGGGACCCCATGATCTTTTATGCATGTTGCTTTGCTTTTTTTTAAAAATGTATATCTGTTCTGAATTTACCCTAAACCAAATAGCAATCCCATATAGATCAAGGATTGTGATTCATGCCACTTTGTAAATGCCCTGTTCTAACCCTGAGATGGTGGCAGGCAGGAAGTCCTTGGGATGCAGCCTTTGCCTTCAAGGAACTCACAGTCTTAGGGGTGGTGATGAAGGGAGGACACAGGGTACTCAGAGATGACGCATAGCTTGATTGGTGGTGCCCCAGTAGGAAGGAAGGCAACATGGACAGGAGTGAGGTGAATTTGGCTTTAAAGGGTAAGAACTGGAGAGAAGGAGGGCCTTTGGCACGCAGATAGCCCTGGACTGCAAGCTGGTCATACACTGAGCAGTCCAGCTGGGTTGAAGCTTAGGAACCTGGAGGGAAGGAGCAGGAAATGGAAGGTTGGGTGGCTCCAGACCCTCCCTTTCCTTCTTCCCTTGTAGTATCTTAGGGTCTGGTTCATCACAAGCCCCTACTTTCTCCCTTGAGTTTAGGCCTAGAGCAGACTTGATCCTTCATGATAAGCACATGAAAAGTCAAACCATGGAAGGATGGAGAAAGAACTCAGGTTCTCCTGAATGCCCTCTGCCTGTGCACCTGGTATCTTCAGGGCCCTGGGCCCAAGGTGGCAGGTGCCCAGGTTGATTATTGGCCTGAGCCTCTGTGAGTCACATGTTCCCCAGAAGAGGAGGAGGAGGAGGAGGAGGAGGAGGAGGAGGAGAAAGAGGAGGAGGAGAAGAGGAAGAGGGGGGGAATGAGGAAGAGGGAGAAGAAGAGGGGAAGGAGGGGGAAGAGGATGAGGAAAGGGGGAGAAGAAAGAAGAGGAGAAGGAGGATGAGGAGAGACAGGAAGAGGGGAAGGAGGGGGAGGAGGAGTGTGATTTCCTGGGATGCCCTGGGACTCTCAGGAGTTGCTCTTGGAGGAGATAGAAGAAAGACTGATGCGGCAAGTACTTTTATACCTCCCCCCTCACACCCCACCCCCACTGGCAGCTGGCAGGTAGGCCCCAATATGGATTTACCTGAAAGGAAAGATTTCTTTGCAAAGGAAATTAGATTGGGGAAAACTTAAAGTGAGGGAGGAGAGCATTTAAGGGGGAACACTGGGCCCCTGGTGCCTGGGGACTGAGAGGGTTGGCAGGAGCCAAAGAAAGATGCGGAAACCCAGCCCAGGAGGAGAAGCTGCTAATTAGGATGTTGTTCTCCCTGGGATCCTGGCTGGGAGTTCATGCCTTTGTTTCTCACAGAACTACCTGAGGATCCACTGGACTGGCAAGCCTGGGCAAAGGGCCCACAACACAGTGGCCCCAGGGAGTAGAGGTGGGGTGGTGTGAGAACAGGCCAGCCAGCCAGCATGGTGAGGGGCCTGGCATCTGGCTGTGGGAAGGTCTGTGCAAGGCCCTGGGGCTACCAGCCATGGGAAGGGAACAGAAGGAGGACACGGGGGCTGTCTGTCCATCAGTCAACAAGCTTTGACTAAGCATTTACCATGTGCCAGGCACTGTGCTAAGGGCTGGGAACAGAAAGCCAAGCAAACAGAAAGACAGGCCCTGCCCTCAGGGACCTCACACTCTAAAGGGGGAGATTGCACATAAAAGGAAGCTGAAAAGGGAGGAAGGGAGGGAAGGTACCAGCTGGAGGCATGATGGAGAAATCTGGATTGTGCCCTGGTGAGGGAGCCCTTCTTGAACGGAGGGTCTGAGAGGAACTGTCCAATCCAAGGGAGGAGCTTCAGGGGCAGAAGGGCCTTCAGTCAGGGAGCTCCACGACTGAAGACATTGTCTAGGATGAAGTTTTCTAGGGTGTGGTAGAGATGTCCAGAGGAGGGCAGCCACCTGGTGAGAAATGAAGAGCTGCCTTCACTATCTGGGGGACAGTCTCACGAAAGGGGGCTTTGCCTTGCTCTGTTTGATCTGGGGTGGGGGTTGGGCAGACTCAGGAATCATGGGAGGAAACTACAAAGAGACTGATTTAGGCTGGCTATCAGGATTACCTTCTTGCCCTGAGAGCTATTCCAGTGTGGGAGGGGGAGGCTGGGAAGTCTTCAGGCAGAGGCTGGAGGAGCCCCTGTCAGGGACATCGTAGAAGAGAGGCTTTCTAAGGTCTAGCTGCACAGGATGGCCTCTGAGGCCCTTCCAGCTCTGGCATTCTGGGCCTCAGTGGAGCAATGGACAGAGTCCTAGCTTTGGGAGGCAGAGAACCAGGCACATCCTGCTTCCAACAAAGCTTATGCTTTTGTTGACCTTGGATAACCTCCTTGGGCCTCGCTCGTCTCATCTGTAAAATGGAAGCTAGACTCAAAGGACTTGGCGCCTGTAGAGTCAGGGGCTGGCCTGGAAGGTATTCTCTCCTCATGCTTCAAGGGCTTGGTCTGTGCCCCCTGGTTTTCTGTCTCTTTCTGTCTCTCTGCTTTCTGTGTCTCTGGATGCCTCTCTCTGTGTCTCTGTCTGGGTCTCCCTCCCTTCCCAGAGAGGTGCTTACAGACTGACCCAGTGTAATTTATGACATTGATCACAGACGACCTCCTCCCAAGGCTCTAGACAGCAAAATGAGCTATGGAGCTTATTAGCCCAATTAGGGTTATTACTTCCTGGTTTTCACCTGAGGCCTCTGAGAGGACGGGGACTCAGGAAGGGTCAGGAAGACCTGGTCACAAGTGCTTCCCAAACCCTCCTCCCACCAGGCACATCGGGACTGTTGACATCATAGAATCCCAGAGTCCCACCAGCACTGGTGGGGACTTCAGCATCGTGAAGTGGTCAGGCCCTTATCTGGCTAGGAATGCCCAGGCTAACAGCCTTGACAAGCGGCTGTCTAAACCAGGCTGGGCATGTGTGTTCACATGTATGTGAATACACATGAGGAAGTGGAGGACTATGTTACTGTCATGTACTAAATTTAGTGTTATTGGGGAGTGGGGCGGGGGGAGTGTTGGGAGCACCAGTCTCTGCTGGCCCCTTCCCTCCCTGCCTGCCTTGGGGATCTGACAATTATAGACTCTAAACTTGGGGGAAGGACAAGCTCAGGCTGGCTCTTGCCCTTGGGTCACCAGCCAGGACCTGGCCAGGGGAGGGAAGGCTGGCCTTCATAAACATTGAGTAAATTTACTTGAACCTCTTCTTGGATTGCCTGTGCCCCTAAACAGCGAGGAATGAACTGGATGGCTGGCTGAATGGACAGATGGATGGATGGATGGATGGCAGCCTGGCCAAGTGGGAGGTGGGAGGTGAGAGGTGAGAACTGAGAACTCTGTTGTGTTCTGGAAGGCCCTATCTCTCAGGTGAGGCCAGGCCAGGCCTCTGTTTCCCTCACTTCCTCCATGTCCACCTGTGCCTCCTCTGTCCATTCTTACCCTTCACCGTGGCCAGCCTTTGCCAGCCTCCATGTCCTCTTCCTGGCTGTCACCCGTTCTGGGTGAAGCTGGTCAGGCCAGGATACTCTGCTTATGATGGGCAGAATGAGATCAGGCCGGGGACTCAATCTGTTTTCTCACGGAAAGTTGGCATTAGGGCATTTGAATTCTATATGCAAATGTATTCAAATGAGGGCATTCTCTGATTCACAGGGAAACACATTAGAAATCTGGCTTGCTTTTGCTCTAAAAGGGTGATTGAGGAGTGTGGGAGTAGCTGCTCCCCAACCACCTGTAGTGTTAGGGCCACTGCCCTTTGGAGGTCGGGCAGGGGGCCTGGTGCCCCATGCTGCCAGATGTGTTGGCCACAGTGGTGCACAAGTCATCTGGCCTCAGAGCACAGGAGCTTCCTTCTTGTTTGCAAAAGGGATGACAATTTGGGGCTGTCTCAGTGGTGGGTTTGCATTGCAGATAATGCTGGTAGGAGAATTGTGCCCATATTCCCCTAAAATATGAGACTATCAGGCCAACTGTAGGAGAATTTTTAATTGAAAACCTGGCAACCCTGGTGGGGTTTTTTCCCACAGCATCTGTTCCTTCCTCCTCCTGCCTCCTGGTTCCCTCACTTTCTCCTTTCCAGCCTTTTCCTGTGACAAGGCTCAAGGCTCAATCTCCTCAATCTCTCTCTCTCTCTCTCTCTCTCTCTCTCTGTATTTCCATCTCTGTCTCTGTCTCTTACACACACACACACACACACACACACACACATACCCACACATCACCCCATTTGAAGTCATTCTGCACCTCCCCTAGGTCGGGACCAGTAGCTGTAATTCTACTGGCTCCCTATAGAAACAATAAGTTATAAACATGACATTGCCCATGGCAGTTTCAGCATCTTGACCTCATGCAACTTTAGGGTCAATGGCAGGTCCAGAGCAGTAACAAGGGGTTAGAGCTGTCCAGATGTTTATTCCTTTGGCTTGTGCGTACGTGTCCATATGCACGTGTGCAGGGCATGTGTAGACATGTGTACGTGTGTGAGCTTGTGCTGGGTTGATAAAATGGCTAATGGGAAGGAGGCCAGGAGCCTAGCTTCCTCTGAGGAGCCTATGGCTTGAACAGCTGCTGAGGATGCACCAACAATGTGTCCTAGACAAGGACCTCCACAGACTCACAGCTACCTTCACCTTAGAACTGCTTTGGGATACTGCACACGAAGCTTCCTAGCGATGTTGCAAGATCGCAGGACCTCTGAGTGTGGTCATCAGTGGGGTCACTCCATGCCTGACCAAGCATCGCCCCCAACCCTGACCGGTGATGCTCTAATATCTGCTAGGGGGCAGGCTTAGGACCTCCTGAGCTGGACGGCTCCAAAGAAGCTTTTCAAAAACCGTATTTTAGGAAGCTTTTCCTGACTTCGAGCCTAAATCATTGCCAGCATTGCTCTCTTTCTGCCATCTGAGGCCAAGCAGAACAAGGCTAATCCCGCACCTGGAGATGACCCGATCAAAGGCGTGGAGACAGACAAAGGTAGCTCCGGAGACCAAAACCGAAGCAGAGTCCAGTTTGACTGAATTGTGGTGAGCACGAAGGGAGGAAGGTGAAATGGGTATTGGTGCCAGGTCTAGGAATTTGGTTTCTGTCCTAGAGGCACTAGGGAGCCACTGCAGATTTAGGGCAGAGGAGAGACGTGGTCAAACTCAGATTTAGAAAGATGATTTTAACAGCTGTATGGAAGATGGATGGCAAGGGGGAGAGATTGAAAGGAAGCAGGCAGACCAGTGAGGAGGCTATAGCAATGATCCAGGC
>CM053625.1:328368351-328445198 GCA_028646595.1 Phalanger gymnotis | reverse complement strand
ATTCTGAATGACGAGTCTTGGCACCCAAGTGCATGAGGTCAGGGTGGGGGCCACAGCAAAAGGAGGCTACATTAGAGACCACAGGCTTCTTGAATTTGGTGGTTTGAGAGGGTGGCCGAGAGAGAGCTGGAGAGTAGTTGGTCCTATCCCCTGAGCCTGGCCCTCTCTGTCTCTGTCCCCGCTCTGTCTCAGGGCTCCCCAAGGGGCTGCTTTGTTAACCTGCATGATGGAGGCAGTCTGGTTGTGGACACCCAGTGTGCTTCAGGCCAGTGGCGGGCATTGTGCAGCTGGCGGCATTAGCAAGACTCACATCTTCTGCCAGGTCCCCTGGCCATGCTGTGCCCCATGCACTGTTCAGCAACACTTGCTGATGGTCTTTGCCCAGTGGATGCTGCCTAGGTCATTGTCGCTAATCAATCTCCATGTGCTAGAGATGGAACAATCTTCTCTCCCTCATCACGGAGAGGAATTATCTTGGAAAAATTTGCATCCATTTGTTCTGTGGTGGGCAGGTCTCGCCCAAAAGTAGAGTGTGAGATTTGCCTGTGATTTCCTTAATTCTGTGTAGGTGGATCATTTAAACCCTCTCTCCAAATTCGGTTTAGGGTCCAATTATTGGATGTTTGACCTCTGTTGATCTCATTCATTAGAATGTCCAGGATGGGGAAGGGTCTAGAGCCAGCCACAATGATCCCAGCTGTGAGAAGAAATAGCCCAGAGAGATACCCAGGTTGAGTTCAGGGATTTGAAGGGATCAGTTGGACTTGTTCTCTCTGGCCCCAGAGAGCAGAACTAGGAGGCCCAGATGCTTTAGGACATAGATAGTGTGCTCCTCATCCATAGTGCTCCTCATAGGGATTCAAGTAGACACTGAATAATGCCCTGACTAAGATTCCATAGAAGGGTTTCCTGCACAGGATGAGAGCTTCAAGCTTGCTTTGTTTAGGGATCCGTGGAACCATACTTTTCTCTGTCTCTATCTCTATCTCTGTCTCTGTCTCTGTCTCTGTCTCCTTCTCTCTGTCTCTCTCTCTATTTCTCTCTGTCTCTCTCTGTCTCTGTCTCAATGTCTCTGTCTCTATCTCTCTGTGTCTCTCTTTCTGTTTCTCTCTGTCTCTCTGTCTCTCTCTCTGTCTCTCTGTCTCTCTGTCTCTGTCTCTGTCTCTCTCTCTCTCTTTCTCCATTCTCTCTGTTGATCTCTCAGGCCTGGAAGGCTCTCCCTCCTCTGCTCTGACCATTGACCTTCCTGGCTTTCTTTAAGTCCCAACTACAGTCTCACCTACAGGAAGCCTTCCCTAGCCTTCTTAATTCCAGTGCTTCCCTCTGTTATTTTTGCCCTGTTTATCCCATATGTGGCTTGTTTCTATATATTTGCTTGTTGTCCCCCCTTTAAGCTGTAAACAACATGAAGACGGGCGTGTCTTTTACCTCTCTTGTATTTCCAGCACTTAGCACAGGGCCTGACAAATAGTAGGTGCTTGATAAATGTTTATTTATTATTGATTTATGTAAGAAGATCCAGGGACTGTGGTGGAGAGCATGTGGGTGATGAACAACAGAAGGAAGAAATGTTTTGCCATTGGAGTACACTAGAGACCACCTGGACAGAAAGGAAATAGATGACTTCAGGAGGCAGATCACCAGCCTTGCAGAGGCATGGCATCACAACGACGGGGGACCTGGATTATCCAGACACCTGCTGTCATTCTCTCTTTGTCCAAAATAGATCACCAGACGTCTTATAATATTGCTCACTTCCTATATATTTGTTTGCTTGTTGCCTTCCCCATTAGATTGTCCTTGAAGGGAGGCACTGTCCCTAGGGCTTGGCACAGTCCCTGGCATATAGTAGGTGCTTAATAAATGCTGATTGATTGTTCTTTGTGGCATTGAAAACTGCAAACTTGGCCCCTCCCCCAGTCTTCCTGCACTTCCCACTCCTCCACACAGTCTCCAGGGCAGCCGCCAAACTGACTTTCTCACCCATCACACACATCACTCAGTCCCCCACCCCATATCTTTGTACTGGCAGTTTCCCATACTGGAAATGCCCTCTCTGCTCACCTCCACCTCTTAGCTTCGCTGCCTTCTTTCAAGACTCCCTGCCTTCTAAAGGAGACTTTCCTGGTTCTCTCCCCCTGCCCCATATACACGGTCTCTCTCATATTGCTTCCCAGACACTCTGTGTCTCGTATGTGTTTTGTTATTTTGGTGTTTGTGCCCCCCACCCCCGCCTTAGAATGTGAGATCCCTCCTGTTATTTGTGTCACCAGCAGTTAGTACAGTGTCTGGCATATAGTAAGTGCTTATTAAATGCTTGTTGACTGACAACTAATAATTTCTAGATTTGTCTCAATTATAATTTCATCCTTCAGTACCATCTCTGCTGGAGATGGATGCTCATGGGTCAGGGCAGAAATCCCCAGTGTTGTCTGACTCAAGGACTCAAGAGGTCGGTATGGTACCTGAAAGGACAGTCTTTTCCCTCTGCTGTTATAAAAAGGGCATACAGCCCTGAGCTGTATGCCTGAGAGGTGAGCAAGCACACAGAGGAGAGTCTTCCAGGCATCCACCGAGGGGGAGAGCATGGTCATGATAGTGTGGGGGACAGCAGGCTGGCTGCTGCTGCTGTGGGCACCGCAGCGTCACTGAGGCACTGACCTGGGGACTGAAGAAAAAGGATGCCTTGGTGCCAATACCAAGACGGGCAGCTCTGTATCTTCAATCCACTGCTGGCTTCTCTGCTCTTCCTTCCAAGAAGGAATAGCCAGTTCCCAATTTTTGTTCTTCAGAAGTTGTTTGTTTCCTGCGGTCTATTCCCCTCGCCCCCCGACCAGTGACTGTTTTCTTTAGAATAGCATGGGAAACGTGGCCAAAGTGGAGGCACGTTTGTTGTGAGGTACTCAGGAAAAGCCAGTACTATGGAGTGACCATTTCCTGATGACATCACTACTGCTCAGACTTCCTCCTGAAATGCATGTTGGACACCTTGTGGACCTCCTGCTCCATTTCCACAGGTCTGTCTTCCCCCCCCCCTCTGCTACTGCCCCCGTGCTGGCTCTTATCTGGACTGGGGAAGTCTGGGTACAGTTCATTTGCCTTTGTAATCATTTAACTTTTTTGTTTTTAGCTTGTGAACCACCATGATTCCCATGGTTTTCATTTTTCCACTTGAGTAAAGAAAATCTTGTATAACTTCTATAAAATTGTTTTCTTTCTCAAGGTGGGGGATGGGGAGGGAGGGAGATAATTTAGAACTCAAAATTTTTAAAAATGAATGTTAAAATTTTTTATTTACATGTAATTGAGAAAAAAAGATTAAATGTAAAAAGAGATAATCTTTTACTGTCTGGCATCTGATTCTTATTCCAGATCTGTATATTTCATCATTCCATATCATATATGATCCCCTAAGACATCATTCCCAACAGGCATCCCCAAGGCTCCCTCTACCTGAAGGTCCCTCTTGGGATCCAGCTCAGGAGTGGCTGTATCCATAAACAGAACCAGGGTCTAAGTAGGCTTCTTCCTCCCAAACTTTTTTTGTCATCACTTCAGCAAATAAATATGGTGTCAGGGTTGGCTTCTGGTCTTCTCTCTGCCACTAACCAGCAGTGTGACCACGGGGAAGTCATTCTCTGTCTTTGGGCCTGAGTTCTCTCCAAGGTAAAGTGAGTCCATTGAGGCATATGCTCCTTGAAGGACTTTCTACTTCTGAAATTCTTTGCTTTTGTGAGTCTATAAACAATATTCAGAAGGGCAGGAATGGTTCAGGGTTGTAAGACCTGTCCTCAAGTATCTGGAAGGTCCAAACATGGAAGAGGGATTAGCTGATTTCTGTTTGGCCCTAATGGAGGAGCCAGGCGTGTTGGAGGAAGCTGCAAAGAGGCAAATTGGCTGGATTTAGGCTGAGAAGTTCTTCCTGACAACGAGAGCTGTCTCAGAGTAGACTTGGAAGGTGGTGAGTTCCTCATCTCTGGAAGTCTTTAGGCAGAGGCTGGATGACCACTGGTCACAGATTTTACAGAAGGGATTTCCTTTCCTTTCCTTTCCTTTCCTTTCCTTTCCTTTCCTTTCCTTTCCTTTCCTTTCCTTTCCTTTCCTTTCCTTTCCTTTCCTTTCCTTTCCTTTCCTTTCCTTTCCTTTCCTTTCCTTTCCTTTCCTTTCCTTTCTCTTTCCTTTCCCTTTCCTTTCCTTTCCCGTACCCTTTCCCTTTCCTCTACATTCCAATGAAGTGCCTTGTAACCGATATTCTGTGATAGCTTGATGTAGACATTTCACTTTCCAGCTCCTGGGTGGGGCTTGGTTAGCAGAAGTGTTCACATTGTGATCCAGGCCTGGGCTTGGTCACATTCATCGGCCTGGGATTCTCTGCTTCCTAGCTGTAGCTCCCAATGTGCAGAATCTTGAGGTGGGAGGCCATAACTATTACCTGCAGCTGTTCCAAGTTAATACCAGCTGAGCTGTTCTGTGGAAAGGAGGGGTGAGGGAAGACTCCCTCCGAGGTGCTCGGTTTGGGGCTTACAGGAAGCAGCTTGTAAATGCTCTAGAGTTCGACTAAGATGACACATATTAATGGGACAGACGGCAGTCTGCATCCCAGATGAATTATTCTGTCTAGGGCCTAATTTTGGCTGGGGACATGTCTCGATGGCCTGCTTGCAATTCAAAGCTGAATGCCGGCAACAGGAGGAGTTTTTGAAAGCATGGTGTGAAAAAGCAGCATTTTTACCAGATGGTCAAGAGGCCAGGACTGACCCACGTAGTACTCAGCAACAAGCAGAGAATCCCACTGACTTCTGGCCTCCTACTCTCTGAAAGGGCTGTGCAAGTCAACCAAGAATCCAGCAGGCCCCTACTGTCATGGTGCTTCTAAGTGAGATGTTTCTGCATCCCCAGGACAGCCAGTGCTGGTGATCTGTGAGCTGATAAATCACAGAGGGGTCTATGGGAAGGGTATCATAAATGTCTTGGCTTACGATCCATTTGGGTGAGTTACGGAACCAATCGCTTTGATCAAAGGCCCAGCTGCATGCCATTAGCGGCAGGATAATGAGATCTGGATGGAAAAGGGGGGAGGTTGGGGAAGAAAGGGAGAAGGAATGCTGGGGAGCCATTAATAATGCTACCTTGCACCAGGAGGTGGTTTACTTGGCAGGGATATTACCCAGGGTGGGGAGCCCTGCCATGAACTTGGTGGTGATCTGGATGCGCCATCTCATTTGCACATGGGTGATGCGGGGATTACCGTCTAACAGTCAACCTTTCAATAATCAATCAGCAAGCATTTATTAAGCTCTTACTGTATGCCAGGCATTGTGCTACCCCCTGAGAACACAAAAAAAGATCAAAACATGTCTTGAAGAGTTTGAAGTCTAAGTAAGGAGATAACATGTCATTAACAGGAGCTTCAAAGCACCTACAAATGAGAGCAAACATGACCCCCTGCACAAGCCATGGCAGCTTACAGAGTGCTTCAGTTCACACTCAGATCCCCCAGCAACCCCATGAGGCAGACAGGCAGGACAAGGAGAGCCATCTCTTGTGGAGACTTGTCAGCAAACTGAGGTTCCAAGAGGTAAGTGAATGGCCTAAGATTTCACAAAAAGAGAGTGTGAACAACAAAAGTAGTTGATTTGGACTGGATGCCAAGAAGGTTCCCTAAAACTATGCTCTTGTGCAATGTGACTCTACTTTGTAGGTGACATTGGGGCCCGAGGAGGAGGCAAACTGGATGTGGGATATGAAGCACAGGAAAGTCCATGGTCTGTGTGGCTAGGGAATATTTGGGGATGAGATGTGTGTGTGTGTGTGTGTATGTGTGTGTGTGTGTGTGTGTGTGTGTGTGTGTGTGTGCGTGTTATCCCATCTGCTCTGCTCAACAGAGTGCCTGGATATTCCATTCTTAATTTGAAAATGCTACCTTGAGTGAGGATCATGGCACCCAATCACCCACCTTATTTGAAATCTAATTTCTTTTTTTTTGCTTTAAATTTAATTTATTGAAAATAAAATATCTTGAAAGAACAAATAGTTTTCATTTTAAAAAAAAGCTTCTTTTAAAGAAAAAAAAATGTTGCCTATAGAAAAACTGTTTCTACTCATTCACCAAAAAAAAAAAATCTTTCCTAGGGATATCACTTAAGGGTATTGTTTTTCTTAGTTGTCTCTGCTCTGTTATGTGTGTAATGTATTTATTTGCATAAGACTTTTTTCATTGCTAGAGACTGATTACTCATTGCTTAGGACCCGTGTGAGGGAGCAGAGTTGTCTAGAGCTTGAGAGAATAGAGATCTTGTTCTTCTGGCTTCCAGCTTCTAGAGAGAAAACATCAGATTACAAATTCTGTTCAGGGTGTAGTCTCTGAAGGGAGAGAAAGACTTATGGTAAGCCTCCAAAGACATCAGCTGGAGAGCAAAGTCTGTGGAGAAGGGACCAATCATGCTCATCACCACTGTCACCAACTGCCACCGACTGGACAGCCAAGTGAGCTTAGCTTTTCATGCTTCCCTTGCATCTTGCATTGGAAAGTCAAATTTTCTATTCAGCCCTTGTCTTGTCATCAAGGATGCTCGAAAGTCCTCTATTTCATTGAATGTACTTTTTCCCCCTTGAATTATTATACTCAGTTTTGCTGGGTAGGTGTTGAAATCTCACATATTTAACATATTGCTTCTTTCATTTATGAACAATTTGGTTGCTGAAAAGGAAGAAACAGGCCTTCTGTACAAGGAGAAACAATGAAATCAACCTGCGAAGAAACATTCTCTCAGACCAAAAGTGAGGAGAGGATCTTGCTGTTAGGAAGACCAGATATAGAAGTGCCCCTCAGATGACCTGTTTGAAGGTAGAGAAATAACCAAGACAATAGTGACTGCAGGGCATTGTTTATCTTCTCATTTTCATGTGACTCTCTGCTTTTTTTTTAGAGTTTTAGATGTAATAATATACAAACCTATAAATTATACAACTGTTTGGAAACTATGAGAAGATTGAATAGGGAATGTTGAGTTCATAGGTGAATTTCTTGACTCTTACTTTTGTCTTGTCATGTAAAGATGAGTCACTGACTGCCAGAAAGCTTTGATTTGAGACATTGGGAGAATAAACAATCAATCAAACCAAAAAAGAGCTGTTAAGCCTAGTGTGAAAAAACAAGGAGACTCGATTGTTGAGAAAGCTTCAGCTGCTTTGTTGGGAGCCTGATGACTGGAAGAGAGACATTGCTTTACTAATTGGCTAGAGAAAGGCTGTTGAAGACTCAGTGGAAGAGAACTGAATTAAGCTTACTGCAATGCTATCTAAAGCTTGAGGGAGGGGAAACCTCCTGGAGATGCTTGGTTGCTTTGTACTCCCCTGTCTGGTTTGATATGCAGAGACATAGTAGAAAAGACAGACTTTGCATCCGTTTTGCTATATTTCTTTTGAAATGAGAAAAGCTTTGACTGGGTGAGAGCCAATTAGACAAAGCAGAATCCTGTTGAGTGAAGAGCCGACTGGGCTTGCCTGCACTGGTCAGAGAATCAACCTTAGGAACTTTTCAATTCTCTTGAACTGCTTGTCCTAACAATACCACATGCTTTCTCAAAGCCCTGTTGCAGGTGCTTATGAACAAAAAGAGCTTGTCACTGCTTCATTCTCTAGAGAGTAAAAAAGGAGCATCTTTGTTTAGGAGGAGAGAGGTGAAGAGCAGAAAGGAAGTAGCTAGCAAAGGTGCAGCTTTCTATGGTTCCAGTTATTCCTTAAGGGGCCAAGGACATCAAGGCTTATGATCCAAAGATGGGAGGTGGCATAAGCAATGGGTTTCCCCACTCATGTTTTCCCTGCTAGGTTTCTATAAGTGTGCAGCCACTCTTTGCCATGGATACTGTGCGCAGTCATGTGCGATGTGCTGATTGCATTTGCCTTATATTGAGGAACTGTTACAATTGTTCTTGTTCTTGCCTTGTTGTCAAGTAGATATTTTATGTTTGAGAGTTAATGGGGCCTTCATTGTAACTGATGTTATACAGAAGCCCGCTGGTGAGGTCCTGGGAGCTATGGTGGTGTGTGGTAGGAATGTGTTTTTCTTGTGCCTGAGTCACCCCTAGCACTCTGACAGTGTTGAGACATAGCCACGTAGCTGGATCTAGCCCCGAACTTCCAGGTAAATCAGCGCAAGGGCAGCTTGGGGCAAGAGAGAGACTGCCCAGAAGAGGGCTGCAGGTGCCATTCTGGGCATCACCTCCATGGGCTACATTACCTGTCTAAGTGTGTTTGTAGCCAATCCCTGCCTACACTAAATGTCAGTGATACTCGAACAGGTCTGTGATCTTATTGACGACCTTGATTCTTCTAGTGATATAAATTGCAACCCACCCGTTCTTGACTACCCTACGTGGCTCTCGCCTATGTCCTCCCAAAAGTTTGCTAAAGGGTTTTAATCAACATGCTAGAGGCCTTCCTTACTTGTTTTTGACATAGCTAGGTGGTGCAGTGGAACACAATTTAGAATCAGAAAGACCTGGTTTCAAACTCGTCCTCAGACACTTACTAGCTGCATGACATCAGGAAAGTCACCTAACCTCTCTCTGACTGCCTCAGTTTCTTCATATGTAAAATGAAATAATAAAAGCACCAGAATTATGGTCAGGATCAAGTGAGATAATATTTGTAAAGTGCTTACCATAGTGCCTGGCACAGAGTAAGCACTTAATAAATATACTTGTTTCCTTCTTTCCTTTCAATAACTTGTGAATCAGAGACTCTATGCCCTCATAAATATATTGCCTCTAGCATGAATTTCCTCCATATATTGTTGTTATTGTTTAGTCATTTTTCAGTCATGTCCCACTCTTGGTGACTCCATTTGGGGCTTTCTTGATAATGGTACTGGAGGGGTTTGCCATTTCCTTCTCCAGCTATTTTTGCAGATGAAGAAACTGACACAAATAGGGTTAAGTAACTTGCCCAGGGTCACACAGCTAGTAAGTGTCTGAAGCCAGATTGGACCTCTTGAAGATGAGTCTTCCTGACTTGAGGCCCAGTGCTCTATCCACCCCACCATATCTTCTTTATGCAATATAGCTGCTTTCCCCATCTTTGTTCTTTTTCCTATGTTCTTTGTAAGGTGGTGATGTTAGTGTCCAAGGGTGAACACTTTTGATAGAGAAAGTAGTTTGTTGTAATAATTTTACCCATTTTCCCCAATTTTATTGTTTGTTGTCTTCTTTCCACTTTCATTCCTGAATGTCCTTGGGATGACTTTGCTTAGCTGAATATCTGGCCATACTTTCCCTAGACTGGTCCTAATCAACATTGCTTCTCTCTGGAGAGATGACATTGTTCATAATCTTCCATCATCCTTCCTTTGATTTTACAAAGGAGCTTGTATTCCAATCTGGTGTTGCATTTGGCAGCCATCTCTCTCCATTTGGTGATGAAGACAAATGTTTGCTATGGTGCTTTCTGAACCCCTTTGGTTTCATTGTTGTAGCAATTCATTTACAGGGGTTTAACTTCTGAATGAAATTATGACAGTTGGTGTCAATGTCACCTCTTTTTCCATTTCCAATTTTTGATTGTCAATAGCTTGTTGACACAATTTAGAGTTATATTTACATCTTTTCCTCATTACTATTATTTCTTCTCTGCTATAAATTCTTATCTTAGCTCTTCTAAGTTGATGATCTGGCTCTGCGCACACAGACAGCTATTCAAGGATAATGCCCAAGCTCACTACTTATCTTCCTGTTGGTTAAAATGTAGTCAGTTTTATTCTTTGGGATGGTGTTTGTCTCATGCCTGCCAGTTTTTCCTTTGATGAAAGTGTCCATGAGACAGAGTAGGGGAGGCTTCTATGTAATCTCCAAGTCTTTTTCCTCTTTCATTTTTTTCTTCTGGAATCAATCTTTCCCACATTTTCCTCCCCATCCTCACCTCTTCCCAGCTTTGCACTGAAGTCATCAAGTATCAGTGTGGAGGTTGATTTGATTTGAAGTATTATTCCACCATTTCCTTTTCAGCCACCGATATTGGAACATCATCTGAAATTATTTCATTGGTGGTCCTTTTGTCAATCCTTATCAATTATGATATAGAAGGACTACATATCTCATAAAATGATGCTTCTTGTAACTTTTGAGTATCTGATAAAACCCAATACATCAACCCCTTTCTCTGTTTATCCCAGGAGGACCTGCGAGACATTCTTAGCAGGACTCCCTTCTCTCTTTTGGTTTAGATATATCAAGTATGTCATGATTTATGGGGTTCACATTATTCAACAATATGCTCACTAGTTGGTCATTGGGTAAGGATCTTACATTTAGAAGAACGATCATTAAATTAAAATTTATTGATGAGCTAAAATAGTGTGATTCTTAACTCTCTTCCCTTGTACCCCCAACACAGCTAAAGAAGAAGAGGCTGCATACCATGGAGGGACATTTTTTTATTTTTCCTTACTTTGTGGGTAGCCCTACAGGTGATGCTCCTCCTCACAATTACCTGCCTGGTCCCCAGAAAGCAGAGTCAGCCTTTTCCCAGGACCATTCTAGTGCTCTGCAGGCATAATTAATGAGAGCTCAAGGCTCACCTCCATGTCATGACGAGGAATTTAGATAAGAATTTTTGTGGACATGGGGGACACCATGAGTATATTATTTCTGCAGCAACTCTGGACAGGAAGGAGAGAGAATGATGTTCTTTGGGCCAGCTCCCAGCATCGGACCTGATCTGCATAAGCCCAGAGTCTGGCGAGCGGGGAGCAGAAGTACAGGTTTCTTTCTTTCCCATTCCTCCCTTGCTTTTCTCTCCTCCTTCCTTATTCCAGTAGCATTTATCAGGCACCCATATGTATGTGGCCAAGTGCCAGGCATTTCCTAGAACAAGTCTTGGGTCTGGGGAAGTCTTTGCATGGAGATCTTGAGTGGGTCATTTCCTCCCCTATGGGGGAGTCTTGTTGTCCCAAAGAGGAGAAGGTAGAAACCACAGCTAGGGGGCTGGCCTTCCACTGTGCTTCTGGAAAGTGCACTCTTTACCTAAAGAGACAAAGCCCCAGAGAAGGCTCCAAAGGCCAGCCGGAGGTGTGAAGCCTGACTTCCATTATTTCTTCAACTCTCTAAGTTCCCTGTTCCCAGAAAGAGAATGCAGCTTATTAAGTTAAGTGGCTGCCAAGCCTGTTTTCAGCTGAGCCATGTGGAGATGGGGTTTTTCATTAGGCACACAGGAATGGTACCAAGTGCCGGATTTATTGGGTTAGTGAGACTTTTTTTCCAGACTTAATTACAGGGTGATGATGATGGCAACTTGAGGTTGAAAGAGAAAAGCGGTGGCGGCAGCCACATTGCTGGGAGATCCAGGCTTGAAACACACTTCTTTTGTGGAGGGAATTAATTGTGTATGAAACTTTGAGGCTTATGTAAAACAGGTCTTATGAAAATAAACGAACTGTCGTTCACCAGGAGGCTAGCTTTTGAGGGGATGTTGAGTGCGCCGCCAAGCTCTCGTCCACCAGCCTCTCACAGCTGGCTTTCTCTGGTTCAGCTCTGTACATGGGAGGGGAAGCTGTGACTACAGATCTGGAGTCACTGGGGAGGCATGGAAGGGACTGGAGAGAGGTTCAGAGGCTCCCTCTCTCCTAGCTCAAGGTCTTTGGATAGGAAGGAATACCATTTGAACCCAAGGTTCCTGACCCCATTGAACTTGGCTGGGTAGAAGAGTCTGCCTGACACCAGCTGGATGCTTTGTCTGGTAGATCTGGGTTTGCCAGAGGCAGAAGACCCAGGATGATGCTGTCACATATTCCCTCGGAAGTCTTCAGAAAGTGAGGCAACTTGGACCAAGGAGCTGAGTGAGAATCCTACTCCCTTCCCCAGAGGTCTGGGGAAATTTATGGGCTCAGGGGATTGTGAGGTACAGGAAAAATACCATGATGAAGGCTGCTCACCCCAAATTTGCACAACTGGGCAAGTGGCAGAATCTCTCTGGGTTGGCCTTGTCCCCTCTCCTCCCCCTTCTCTCCTTGTTCAAGGAGATAGTAAAGCTGGCCTTACCCAGTTCCCTGGGTGCTGGCTGTGAGGACCAGGTCAGGCTCCCCACCCACACACATCCCAGCACCTCCATCCTATCTCATCATAGGTGGCTGATATACACCTGTGTCCTCCCAAAGCCCTCTGTGGAAGCCCTCTGCCCTCTTAGTGTGATGCCAGTGCACTGCTTGGATAGTTCTGTGAGCCCTGCCTTTTACCCCTAGACTGCCCATTTCCTTTCCTTTCTTCAATTTTTTTTTGATGACATTCCCTTCTTGCTGGAGGTGAATTGTGGTCAATTTGTGGTCAGCATGCCTCTCTCCACTGCTATTGAGTTCACCTGAATCCTTGTGCTTCAGAGATTGTGGTGCTCCCAAAGGTTCTCAGGCACCACCCAGCTGCAGGAGAACCTTTGTGGTCAGAGGATGGGCCAGCAACCTGCTCTCTTCCTCCTATTGACTTTTGGGCTCAGCCCACTGGCTATCTGCAGTGTGTGAACACAATGTAGGCACTGAGAGATGGCTATGGCTTAGGGGGTAGAACGCTGACCCTGGAGTCATGGAGTTTATTAGCTGGGTGACCTTGGGGAAGTCACTTGTCTCTGCCTCAGTTTCCTCATCTATAATATGAGGATATTGGGCTCGATGGCCTTTGAGGTCCCTTTCAGCCCTAAAGTTATGAGATTGATCCCAGGAGTCCCAGTAATGAGAGAGATAGGAACACATATGGCTCTTAGAGGGGCTTGGTCTCTCAAGGGAGCCTGGGCTTCAGGTGAGATGAGCTCTAGGTCATAGCCAAGGAGCAAGGGGGTTGATGCTCTAGGAAGAGATGCCATCTAGGCTTATCATCCAGGTTAGCCCAGGCTCTCTTGCTAGATCAGTGAGGGCTCTCTGGGGATAAGGCAACTTCCTATTCAGACAAGGGTTCAATGAATTGGAGGGAGGGCAGGGACTGGGGCTCACTCAGGTGTGTCTGATTGGTTTCTCACTTCAGGTCTCAGGCAAGGTATTTCCAATTAATTGCATGGGGGCATAGAAGGGTCTACATGGGGAGGGGGAGGTCCAGAAAATGAGCAGGACAGGGCTGGGGTCCCCGGCAGGAAGGGGCATTCAGAGTAGAGCCAGACTTTCTGAAGAATAGTGAGGGAACCAGACCAGAGGTTTGTCAGACGCTCAAGATGCCCTATTCCCCTAGAAGGCCAGATCTCCTTTTGGGCAGAGAGTGTACCATTTATCATCCCTGTAGTCCCAGAGCTCAGGGCAGGGCCTTGCACAAAGTAGGTGGTTGATGAATGTTGGTGGAATGGAATTGAATTATCTTCCTAGCTCCTCACAGATCAGTGTGTTCTCAGACGCAGTTTCTACAGTCTCCACCCAGCCTGTGCACTGTTTAAGCAGAGAAATGTGGAGGGGGTAGTCACTGGCCCTTACTGAGCTGCAGCTTCCATGTCCTTGCTAGAGCCTCTTGGAGGGTATAGTAGCATCCAATCGATCTCAGTGGCTGAAGCCAGGCACCCTAGAGAAGGCTCTCTATGGGAGGGAGGTTCTAATTAAGACTGAATGTGAGGACAAACTCCCCAGCCACTAAATCCTAGAACCTCAGGCATTAAGGCATCTGAACAAGACTCCCTTCCACAAGTCCCTCACAAGTGCCTGTGATGCCCTCCAGAGAGGAAGAGCCCTTCTATGCTGGGATAGCTCTCATTGGAGAGCTAGGTGAACAAGGATTTGGGGCAGTCCTGGAAAGGGGCCATCAGGAATGCTCTAGCTCCAAGTAGATTGAAGTAAAGGTAAGAACAACAAAAAGTGATGTGTGTGTGTGTGTTTCCCCACACACTGTCTCAGAAGGGTGAAAAGACCAAGATGAGAGAAGGGAGAAGACCACTGCTTAGTGGAGAGAAGGTAAACGTGGATGACAGAGAGAAGACAAAGGCATTCAACTCATTGGGAGTTGGATGAAAGGAGAATGCTTCTTGGACTGGAAAGGACCAAGACAATTGATCACATGATACACATTTGATAAATAGTAAGAGAGTTCTTCAGAGCCTTTGACAACAGGAGCTGATGGCTTCTCTCCAAGGTGCTGAAAGGACTGGTCAGTGTGATTGAGGAATGGAAGGCCTTGCAGGACTGGAGAAGAGAAAATGTCCTTATTTTCAAAAAAGGGAAGAGGTTGGAATGTGTGTTCTAGGCTCACTAGGGTGACTTTAATTCTTAGCAAAAATCTGGAATATGTTATTTAGGGAAATGATTATTCTGCAGTCCCGAAGAGTACTATCAGTGGGAGCCTGAGCCAAACAGATGATTGATTATCAATAAACCTTCCACCTGGAGCCTCAGCCTGTCCTGTCTGTTCAGAGTTGCAGTTATGGGTGATGGGGAACCCTGTGGTAAATTTCTGGGGGTCTCCACTTCTCTGTTTGGAATTAGGGTTAGAAGTTAGGGAGTTCCATTGTAACTCCAGAGTGATTGTGATACATGGGTAGTTCCCCCCTCTGCATTCCTTTTCTTATGGGCAGAAGCTGTACTTCATTTATATATTGGTATCTTCAGTATCTTGTAGATGGTAGGTGCTTAGCAAAAGTTTGTGAAATGTAAGTGAATTGAAATTTGAGACTCTTTTGATCAGAATTTCCAAACTCCAGAAAAAACCATTGTCATTTTTTTTAGATTAGTCCTTGTTAGGTTACAAACTTTGGGGCTTGCTAGGCAACCTAGACAGACATGCCTAGATATGAAGACCAAGACCAGAAATTGAACCTTTCTCTTGTAACCATCTTCTTAAGTAGCTGGTTCCATCCTAATCCTGACTTTACCCTAAGATGGTTGGCAGGGAGGAAACTCCACCTGTGTCCCGGGGTGGAGGGTGGTGGCAAAGGGGCACGGGCTTCTGCTTTCTCCCTATCTCTGCTGCTATGGACATGAACTCCTCTTTGGGAGCTTTTCTGAGAGATTTCCTGCTGGCATCCTTGGGAATAGGCAGCTTAAAGTGAGGACCACAAGGAGAATGAGTGCCCCAGTCCTGGAAGATCCAGCTCACCTTTCAATGTCTCTCCCCATGATTCTCTGGAACATTTTTCATCCTGGGCTGGTTGTCCTCTTGAGTCAGAAAGCAGAAGAAAGCCCTTTCTTCACATCTGTGTGGAATGCCACATCTGTTGTGACATGGCTCCTATCTCTCCTACTCTTCCCCTGTTCCCAGGAAACTGCCTGTAGCCTCTTCAGTCCATATTCTTTTCTGGACTTCATTTTATCTGTGTCTCTGGACACAGATATCTCTTGGACCCTTCCTGAGGCTTCCTGCTTTTTCTCCCATAGCCCCTGAAATGTGTGGCCAGGAAGAGGCTGGGCATGCTCCTCTGCATGCAGCCCCCACTACGACCAACAAGCTTGCTCTTCCCTTGGGGGGGGATCCCCATCATTCAGCAGTCACTTTTCCTGTTCAGTTCATCGTGTCCTTCTTCATCTCCTGGTCATTGGCCATATCCTAATAATTTCAGATCCTGGTGGGCAGGCATCTCCACCATGCCCCTGACATGGTGCACAACCTGGCCTTCCAGCTGCTTTCACTCCCATGCCTGATGTCTGAAACTGATCTCAGCTACATAGAACAGTTACCGTACCTTAAACCAGTTGTTACCAAAATGGGGTTTATAAGGTGAGTCACCAGACTGTGGGAAGAAAATCTTGTGGCTTTTCTTTCTATTTATGCTTTAACCCTGAAAAGAAAAACAAATTAAACTTTATTAATAGTCATTATATAGATTATATTGACACTTCAACTCAGTCCATAGGTTAGACATGTCTTTCACAACACTCACAGGAGGCCTGGGAGCTCCCACACTTGGAGAAGTGGACAGTGGCACCCTCATGTATTCATTCACTTTGTGGATATCTATCATAGTGCCCGTGTAAAGGGATTTTTAGATTATCTCAAAGAGCTTTAGCTAAATGATCCCTCACAAAAGGAACCAGGGGCTGATAAAAATGCCTGCAGAGAACCTGCAGATGGATGATGGTATCATCTTGGGAGCATCAGTGAATGACAAGGAAACGGCAGAGTTGCTGTCGCCACGCACGGTGTTAGCTCTTTGTCAGCCACATTAGGAGGTAGAGACAATGACGATCAAACCGGGTGTGACAAGAAGTCGGCTCGAAATATTCCCAATTATGTGAAATATGCATTTACATCCGTGATCGTTGACGTTGAACCTCATCCTGCGTGTGTACTGTGCCTGGAGATACTAGCTAATTATGGTACGAAGCCAGCACAATTAGCCAGACATTTAAAGCTGCAGCTTTTATTGTAGGGAAACGATGGAAGCATGTCACCTGCAAACACAATCCTAGCTTCTCACTTAAAAAATACACACACACACACACACACACACACACAAAGCAACTTGGGGACAGACTTTTCAAACCTGTTTACAGTTCTTCCAAATAAGGAATTTAAATGGACTTTGGGGCCATTGGCTAAAAATATCAAATGCAACACCTTTTGGGTAATTTGCGAGAACTGACTGACCTTTGGGAAAGTACAATGAAAACCTTTACATTGTTGGTGGATGGAGTTGAACAGCATGTATCGTGATTGAGGAAGCCCAGTCAAACGGATGGCCTTCTGCCATTTAGATCCAAGAATTCTGGTGGTGTCTCCCTGGCCACTTGGATAGCCACTGAAGCCTGGTGTTGAAATCCATTGACCTTGGAGCCCAATTTTCAAATCACAGAAGTTTAAAATAAGACTCCCCAAATAAAGCATATGTAATCACAGTGCTCTCAGTTAAAATATCATTTTTAATAGTTTAGTGAGAGAAAAGGGGTTTTTGTACCATTAGATAAACTATTCCATAAGATGTTTATTTCACCTCTTTCTTGATGCTTTTTAAAAATATCTGGTTTTTGTCCCTGTGAGTATGGCAAGGTGCCTATCATTGAATGAATATCCATATTCTGGGAGAGGGTGTGCTCAGGATTTTGGCAAACGTGGGGGTGTGATTAACATTACCTGCCCCACTCCTCCAAGCACTCACTGAGCTGAATTGGGCCCAGCTGCTAGAATTCTGAGCCTGGGCTGCTACCCAGAGGGACCCTAGACTGGACAGGCCTGTCCAGAGCTCATTTTAGTCCAAGAGAGTTCTCCACGTCTCCCTACCCTTTCAACAACGTAGTTACAGACCATCACGCAGTTATTAAACCCCTCTGCTGCGCTTGCCTCAAAGGATTAGAAAAGAAATTCCTTTGAGCACTGTCAACCAATCAGGCTCTAGCCCTGTCTTTCCAGCCTGGTCTCCCTATCCCCTTCTTGCCAGCATCATGCCCTCTGACACTCAGTTCTGGAGAATGGGGCTGGCCTGGCTTCAACACTCCCATCAAGCCTGTCTTTACCTACCTGCAATCTGAATCGTTGGAGGGCATGTCTGTCTGAGGAGATCGCAGACCCACTGGAGTGCTGAGTGATATTGGATATAGGGGAGAATCAGAAAGGGAGCAGAGCATGGCTGAGGCTGGTTGGGAGGATGAGGACCTGCAGCCAGGAGGGAAAATTGCTGATCAATCCTCCTTCTCCTTCTGTGTTCCCTGATGAGGACAGTGGTTTTCAGTATGGAAAAGACAGAAAGAATATGGCTATGAAGGAGGTGATACCCAAGCCATGCGGTGACATTGTGGATGGAGCACTGGACCCAGAGTCAGCAAGATCTGAGTTCGAGTCCTCTATCAGACATGTTCCAGCTGTGTGACCGTGAACAAGCAATATCAGTTTCTCAGCCTCGATTTCCCCATCTGTAAAATGAGGATCAGAGGTAATTTTTGTAAACTGCTTAGCAAATCTTAAGACATTTTCCAAAGGCCAGTTGTGATGCTGAGGAACATGTGAGGCCTGAGAATGTTCATGGAAAAGTACACGCTTAGGAGATGCCTGTGTGCCAAAGGCCTACTACCTTTGGTCTTACAGGGACATTGGCAGCTTCTGGGGATGCCAGCATGCTGCCCCTCCTGGGCCTGCACTGGCTGCCCAGTTGAATGCTGCTCCGTGGGACCCTGATTGACCAGACCTGGGCCTAGGAGGCCTGCTCTGCCTCCAGTGCCTGGTTTAGTTGAAATCCTTCGTTATCTCTTCCCCAAGGGAAGAGCAGTTGCTGATATTATTTATTTGGGGCTATATCAGTTTTTTCTTGCTGCATAGCTTTCAGAAAAGACAGAAACCAGCAAAAGAAAGAAAGAAAAAGACAAAAAAGTAGAACGGTGTCCGCTAGCATGCTCCTTTGTGTTCTCTTGGCTGTCTGGGTGACCAGGAGCAGATCCTCCCAGGGAGCTCACACCTGCAGGCTTCATTCTTCCTTTGGCTTTTCTTCTTGTCCGGGGCTGGGCTTGCTCAGTCAGGGAACTCACCCTAGTTTTCCAAACACCTCTGAGCTTTTAGCTCTGAAGGCCAGACTCTAAACCATGGATGGTATTTACCCAGCAGCTACCAACTAGGTCTGGGTTTGGGGCAAGGCCTTCTTTGTTCCCAAACTTTTTCATTTTCCTACATGGAAAGTGGAGGGAGGCCCCAGAACCAAGCTCCTGCCCAGGGCTGAGACAAAAGGTCTCTCTCATCTGTTTGCTTCCTTCCTGGTCCTTTCACTGGTAGTTGCATCTACATGTTGAATTCCATGTGGGCCTTTGGGGCTTGCAGGGGGCAGTGGGATGGAGTGGACAGAGCCTGTTTCTGACATCAAGGACCTGGCTTGAAGTGCCCCCTCTGATGCTTTGGGCCTTGGGGGATCATGGTTGGCCATTATGGAGCCCTTTGAGGTTATAAATGTTGTCTCAAATGTTATCTTGGGCCTCAGTTTCTTCAACTGTAAAGTGGGGGATTTGGACTAGACTCCCCATGGAGACTTTTAGTTCCATTAACAACATGAAAGTCAATGTGGATTGATGAACTAAATGCATTACACCTGGATTACAAATACAGGGGTCTTCCTGTCTAGACAGCAGCTTGTCTCGGGCTACACAGGAGCCAGCATTGTGTCCTGGCAGCCCAGGGAATCTAGGGAGGCCAAGGTTGGTGCTGACCCTGCCTTTGGTCCTCTGACCTGGGCAGACCCCATCTGTGGGATTGCATTTTGCCCCGTGTCCCACATTTTAAGAAGGCTGCTAACAAGCTGAAGAACGCGGAGGGCAGAGAACATAGGATTGTCTCATAGCCCCTCCTGCCATGGTTAGCCTGCAGGAGAGAAGCCTCAAGGATTGATGCCTGAGAACTGTCTCCAAGTAAGTGAAGGGGCTGTCCTGTGGAGGGCCTTAAGCTTGTTTAGTTAGGCCCCAGAGGGCAGAGCCAGGAGCCAGGAGCAGAGGAACATTTGGACAGGATGTTTGGGAAAAGCTTTCCAACAGCTCCAGTCGGCTCCAAGTGGACGGGGCCGTCCCAGAACCCTGTGAGTTTCCTCTCAATGGACGTCTTCTAGAGCAAGCTCCAGGATGCCAGACACATAGCTGAGGATGCCTGCTGTTAATATTTGAGATCTGGCACCTTCTGACGTCCCTTCCGACTCTGCAATTCTGTGTTTAGCATATGGCATCATGTGGCTCATAGGGAGTCCAGAATAGATCCATCCCTAGTGTCTCCCCCCACCCCCATCCTTCTCCAGGGGATACTTTGGCTCCTGCCAGGAGGAGAAACAGGAGGTGAGGGCCAGAGGCTGCTCTCTTCTCATAGAGAAGGGGCACCTGGCTACAAATATATCTCTTTGCTCCCTTAAATATTATTAGTCTAAGGGATGTAATTTTTAGGTTCAGGCTAAACTCCTGATTGCTGTTTCCTATAGAAAAGGGAGGCCCCAAGCTTTATATTCAGGGCTTGACTCCCCTCCAGATCCCAGTTCTAAGATTAACACACATGGCAAATAGCAAAGAAACCCATTTATGCGAGTCGAGAGCAAAACAGAAACCAGAAAAAGTATACATATGAGCACATACACTGGACAGTCTAGATGGACAGAGCTCCCCTAATAGGAATGAGATAACAGCTCAAACAAGAGAGGGTCCTGGGTGTCACCCCCCCAAGTGTCTAGTTTGCCAGCTTGGAATAAAGACAGGGTTAAAATTCTTCCCAGAATCTTTCTCCCTTTGTGGCCCTGAAGAGAGTTTGTAATCCCATATGTCTTGTCTCTTGACCACTGGAAGCCAGAAGAGCCTGAAGAGCTAGCAGAGGCTTATCTCTGCTCTCTCCAGCTCCCCTCAAGTCCACCCTGGTCCATGTGCAGACATGGGATATCAATCTCCACCAATGAAGGGAGATTCCCACAGCAATGATCGTTGGGGTGTGGCTTACATGTGATCCTACAAGTCTAAACTCCTATTTGAAAAGCCTCTCCTTTGGAGACTTTAGAAACCATTGCCCATCTCTAAGATCAGAGAAACTGGGAGAGTTATACCTGTTAATCTTGTTTTCAGCGAGGTGCTTCTTTCCAATCAGGCAGAGTGGGTGTGAATCTAAATTTGATCACTGGGGACTTATGAGATTAACTGTGGAGAAGACAGAGAGAAAGGAGGTAAAGAGAAAACTCTTTTTTTGTAAGAACTATATTAACTATTATTTTATGAAGAAACACTACAAAGAGATTTTTACAAGGAGTGAGTCTGGACAGAGACTTCAGGGTGAAGGCTTGAGAAAAGTGGAAGGTACTGTTTTCTCTTTGGGGCCATAGGTTGGGGAAGACAGAAAGAAAGAGGATACTGAATGAAAACTTTGCTTACTGTTAGGTGGTCCCCAAGAATCCTTTTATTTTTTCTTTAAGATTACAATTGTTGGCTTTATCTTGCAAAGAAAATGAAGAGACTTCTTTTCTAATTCTTTTTTATTTAGTACTTTACTTTTCTTCAGTTACATATAAAACAATTTTTAATATTTGCTTTTAAAACATTGAGTCCCTAATTATTCCTTCCTCCCTCCCCCCATTGAAAAGGTAAGCAATTTGATACAGGTTATATGTATGTAGTCATGCAAAAAAATCCATAATAGTCATGTTGTGAAAGAAAACACGGACAAAAACTCAAGAAAAATAAAGTTAAAAAAATGCTTCAATCTGGGTAGCATTGTTCATCACAAGTCCTTCAGAGTTGTCTTGGATCATTGTATTGCTGAGAATAGCTAAGTCATTCGCAGCTGATCTTACAAGACTGCAGTTACTTTGTACACAGTACATTTCACTTTTCATCAGCCCATGCAAGTCTTTCCAGGTTTTTCTGAGAGCATCTTGCTCATCATTTCTTGTAATACAATAATATTCCACCGCAATCACATACCATAACTTGTTCATCCATTCCCCAATTGATGGGCATTCTCTCAATTTCTAGGTCTTTGCTCCAAGAAAAGAGCTGCTGTAAATATTTTTGTACATATAGGTCCTTTTCTTTTTGTTTTTTATCTCTTTTGGGATACAGACCTAGTAGTGGTATTGCTAGGTCAAAGGGCATGCCTGGTTTTATAGCCCTTTGGGCATAGTTCCAAATTGCTCTGCAGAATGGTCGAATCAGTTCACAACCCCACCAGCAGTGCATTAATGTTTCATTTTTCCCACATCGCCTCCAAAATTTGCCATTTTCCTTTTCTGTCCTATCAGCCAATCTAATAGGTATGAAGTAGTATCTCGGAATTGTTTTAATTTGCATTTCTCCAATCAATAGTGAGTTAGAGTACTTTTTTATATGGCTATAGATAGCTTTGGTTATTTCATTTGAAAAGTGATCATATCTTTTTATCATTTATCAATTGGGGAATGGCTATTATTTTATAAATTTGACTCAATTCTCTATATGTTTAAGAAATGAAGTCCTTTGTCAGAGAAACTTACTTCACATTTTTTTCACAGTTATTTTTCCTAACTGTAATTTCCTGCAACCTGTACCCCCATTTATTCTATTCTCCCTCTGCTTTCACCCTGTCCCTCCCTCCTCACCCTGTCCCTTTGCTTCTGACTTTCCCCTCCCTCAATCTGTCTTCCCTTCTATCAACCACCTTTGTTTTATCCCCATCACCTCCTACTTTAGTGTACTGTGAGATAGATTTCTATATCCAATTATGTGTGTATGTTATTCCTTCTTTGAGCCATTTATTTTTTTGAAGGGGGGAAGTCAGGGCAATTGGGGTTAAGTGACTTGCCCAAGGTCACATAGCTAGTAAGTGGGTCAAGTGTCTGAGGCTGGATTTGAACTCAGGTCTTCCTGACTCCAGGGCCTGTGCTCTCCTCACTGCATCACCTAGTCGCCCCTCTTTGAGCCAATTATGATGAGAGTAAGGTCCACTCGCTCCTCCTCACCTTGCCCCTCTTCCCCTCGCCCCTCTTCCCCTCCACTGTAAAAGCCTTTTCTTGCTTCTTTTTTTGTGAGAAAATTTACCCTATTTTACCTCTCCCTTTCCCTTTATCCCAGTAAATTTCTCTCTCACTCTTTAATTTTATTTTTTAGATATCATCCCTCCATATACAACTCACACCCATGCCTTCTGTCTATATGTACTCCTAACCAATCTAATAATGAAAAAGGTCTTATGAGTTACAAATATCATCTTTCCATGTAGGAATGTAAATAGTTTAACCTTATTAAGTCCCTTATTATTTCCCTTTCCTATTTACCTTTTTCTGCTTCTCTTCAGTCTTTAATTTAAAAGTCAAATTTTCTATTCAGCTCTGGCCTATTCATCAAGAATGCTTGAAAGTCTTCCATATCATTGAATGTCCATTTTCCCCCTGAAGGACTATACTCAGTTTTGCAGGGTAGGCGATTCTTAGTTGTAATCCTAGCTCCTTTGCCCTCCAGAATATCATATTCCAACCCCTGCAATCCTTTAATGTAGAAGCTGCTAAATCTTGGGTTATCCTTACTGTGGCTCCACAATACTTGAATTGTTTCTTTCTAGCTGTTTGCAATATTTTCTCCTTGACCTGGGAACTCTGTAATTTGGCTATAATATTCCTGGCAGTTTTCATTTTGGGATCTCATTCAGAAGGTGATCAGTTGATTCTATCAATTTTTATTTTACCCTCTGGTTCTAGAATATCAGGGAAGTTTTCCTTGATAATTTCTAGAAAGATAATGTCTAGGCTCTTTTTTTGATCATAGCTTTCAGGTAGTCCAATAATTTTAAAATTATTGCTTCTGGATATATTTTCCAGGTCAGTTGTTTTTCCAATGAAATATTTCATATTGTCTTCTATTTTTCATTCTTTTGGTTTTATTTTATTGTTTCTTTATTTCTCATAAAGCCATTAGGTTCCATTTGCTCCATTCTAATTTTTAAGGAATTATTTTCTTCAGTGAGCTTTTAGACCTCCTTTTCCATTTGGCTAATTCTGCTTTTTAAGGCATTCTTCTCCTCATTGGCTTTTTGGAGCTCACTTACCATTTGGCCTAGTCTGTTTTTTAAAGTGTTATTTTCTTCAGTATTTTTTTGTGTGTTTCCTTTACCAAGCTGTTGACTTGTTTTTCATGATTTTCTTGCATTACTTTCATTTCTCTTCCCAATTTTTCCTCTACCTCTCTTACTTGATTTTCAAAATCTTTTCTGAGCTCGTCCTTGGCCTGAGACCAATCCACATTTTTCTTGGAGTCTTTGGATGTAGGAGCTTTGACTTTGTGTCTTCTTCTGAGTGTGCATTTTGCTCTTCTTTGTCACCATAGCAATTTTATATGGTCAGAGTTTTGTTCCCCATTGTTTGTTCATTTTCCCAGCCTATTGCTTCACTTTTAACTTTTTGATAAAGTAGGACTCTGCTTCCAGGGTGGAGGGCACACTCTCTCAAGCTTCAGGGATTTTGTGCACCTGTTTTCAGAGATACTTCCAGAGATCTGTAAGTTTTCAGTTCTTCCAATGTGTTATGATCTAAGAAGAGGTGTTTACTACTCTCATGGCCTGTACTCTCATCTGTGAGCAACCACAAACACTCTTTTCTGCCCTGGAGCTGCGAGGAGGGTCCCCCCTCCATTGTGGCTACAAGCTCTTGTGTGCCTTGCCCTGGGACTGCTACCCAGGACCTGGATCCAAGTATGGGCAAAGCAACAGGGTCCTGCCCCAGTGCTAGCAAAAAGACCCCTGTAATCTCCTTCTGACCAGTCATTCAACCCCCTTATTGTCTGTGGGCTGAGATCTCCAGAAGCTGCCACTGTTGCTGCTGATTCATTCACTCCCAAGGCCTGCTCCTGGTGCACTGGGACCAGGGCTGCACTGGTGTGGCCTGTGCTTGACTGCACTCTTCTCTCACCCTGGTGCAAAAGACCTTTCTTGCTAACCTAAGTTGTCTTGGGCTGGAAATTTGTTTCACTCCAACTTTTTGCAGGTTCTGCTGCTTTAGAATTTGTTTAGGGTCATTTTTAAAGGTATTTGGAGGGTGTGGCTCCAGCTCCTTTGAAGAGACTTCTTAAGAAGAAACTTTGTTATCCTGAATGAATTAAACGGTATAGGACCATGGTCACAGAAGTGAAGTGCTAAGTGGACTCCTTATAGCTAAAACAAAATTAATAATTATTTCTGTTTTTATTATTTAATTACTAATGAATTATACATTCACTACTTTAATATTTATTTAATCCTAGAGGGTTAAGGTATGTACTGTATGAAGAAATATGAACAACATGTTGGAAAAGGAGATTTTTCTAGTTTATTAAATAAATAATGTTTAATGAACTTGGATGGAAGCTCTGAGCTCAGCCGATAATTGATAGATATGTTGAAATTTTATTAATTATCGAGGAAATACACAACCCGGTTCCATGTGGGGGGTTGTCCTTGTAAGTCTCTTGAATACCATTTCCCTAATAATTGAACATGATGAGACTCGTGCTTTGTCCATGTTCTCATGGCTAGTGAGCGTTGTAGCCAAGACTCACATGGAGGTCTCGCAGGGATGGCTACACTGAGCCATGCCCAGGCTGGACACATATTGACATTTAATGCTCTGTGCTGATCCAAATGGGCAGGTTACTGTCAGCCCTCCCCAGGTGAGCCTGCTGTCCATGGTGAGTGGCCAGCTGCTGCTTTGGCCTCCTGCTCTCTGCTGTCAGCACTGGAGCTCCTTGGGTATTTGAATGAGCTAAAGGCGGAGAATTTATTCCAGGAATGCATGTGCATCACACCTTGTGAGGTATTTCTAGGAGGCTATTTCCAGGTAGCTCCAGAAGGTATTATTAGGGCCAGGGAGATTATAGCTCACCCTTGGGAAGGACTCCAGGTGCTGGGACCTTCCTGTATGGGTGTGTGTGTGTGTGCTCTAGCGCAGCCTGTCCAGCACCAGGAACGCCCTCTACAATCTGCCTGATAAATGCACATCTAGGTTCTGCTTGAACTTCTCTCCTCAGGCAGTGAGTCTCTTGTCTTTTTTTTTTTTTTGGTTGTTGTTATTTGTGAGGCCGAGGTTCTCTCTATCATCTAGGCTGGAATTCCTGTGGCCACTCATGGGCCTGATCTTACTGATAACAGGTATTGGAGCTTTGTCTTGCTCAGTCTAACATGGGCTGGCTTCACAAACAGCCTAATTCCCCCCTCAACCCCCTCCCCTTCTCCCCTCCTCCCCCAGGGGGTCCCCTTGTTGGTGCCAGGCTTAGTTCAGACACTGAATCTGTGTTAGCCCCACTTCAGCTCAGAATTCCCAATCCTCCATTCTCAGTATCCTCTGGGGCAGAAATTACAGGTAAGTATTGCTGCTCACTGGATTGCTCAGCAAGCTCTCTGTCTTAAAACAGGCTGACTAACTTCACCTGTCAGTGGTGGGAGCCCCTGCATCAGGAAGAGGCTGTTCTGGATGGCCTTGGAGGTCCCCTGCTGACCTGCATTTTGTGATGAGGTTTCTAACAGCTTGGTGAGTGGTGGGAGGTTGGGGCCAGCCACTTGCATTTCAATGATGTAAAACTCTGCCCCACACTCTTGCTAGTTGTGTGACCCTGGGCAAGTCACTTTACCCTGTTTGCCTCAGCTTCCTCATTTGTAAAACGAGCTAAAGAAGGAAATGGCAAACCACTCTAGTATCTCTGACAAGAAAACCCCAAATGGGGTCATGGAGAGTTGGACACAACTGAACAGACATGATTGAATAACAAAATAACTCTCACAGCTCATCCCTGGGTTTCCTGAAAGCTTATTCCTTTCTCTGCCTCAATTTACCCGGGAACACACTCATGCATGCCCTCTTCTTTGTTCCAGGTTTAGTGCATTTTTATTATAAATTGTAAACTGAAAATTAAGGATGTGCTCTCCTCCAGGCAGATTACTTCCCTCCTCCCCACTCTTCGCCATTATGGACATGCTGGCTGCTTTTGGTATCTCTTCCTGCCTGTGAAACAGGGCAACCTGACATTGAGAAATAGGAGTGTTTGGCCAATCACATTCTCCAAGGTAGCTTTGGATGCTCAGTAGATGTCCTGGACTGGCCCAGTGTGAGGGAGCTGATGCTCAGTCTCTGCCAAGATAAGCAGGGCTTAGCCCCATCCTACCTCCGAGCCCTGTACCTCAGTGGAAAGAGCCATGATCCCTCTCATCAAGGAAATGAAGCCAGGTCACACCCTGACCCAGGACCTTGGCTACATATTCACTTCACTCAGGTCTTAGCATGTCTGTCTTGGGGCTCCCCAATGTGAGCTTTTTCGTGTTCCCAAGGGGCCGTGCCTTCTCTGAACCCAGGGGCCTCCACACCGGTGCCAAGTCTAGGCTTCCCCGGCAAAGGCAGGAGGCACCGGCTTAGTTCTTACATCCTCCAGGGATCTGTTTTGCGGACTAAGTCTCTGGTCACCCACTTCTCAACGGCCTCCCTAGATTTTCCAGGATTTTTATTGGTGGGGCAACAAGTTACTATCTTTTGCCTGGCGTCTAGCTCTAGACCTTCAAGTCTCTGGGACACAAGAAACTGTTGACTCAAGCGTATCACCTGCAGGCAGAGATAGAATTGCATGTGGCTATTATGTGGGGATGGGAGGCCTAGAGAGTGAGCTCCTGCAAAGCTCAGGGACACAACTGATGCTCAAAAAAGTATTACTCCTTATCCCTATATAGACCACTATAGCCAGGTGTGTATAGAGGACAGCTACGTATAAGTGCATTAAATGCTCAGCCAAGAACCATAAGAATTGTGTGTGTGTGTGTGCGTGCACATGTGCATGTGTTTGTGGCTCGGGGCACGTGCATAAGTACACTCATGGACCAGCTAATCCAAAGCCTTGGTGTTTCTTCAGGGCTTCTGGAAAGGGGTGTTGAGCTCTCAGGTCCGTTATACATGGGGTATCAATGGGCTACATTTGTCCCTCCTACACAGTAGAAACATCTTTAGGCTGGCAGAAGTGTCCATGTTGGGGAGGTCCTGTCATGGGAAAGCTAAAATCTAAATGCTTGGTCTTTACTGAGTCAAGTCAGGAGTCTATTGTGACTAGAAAGCTCCAATAGCAACATCACATGGGCATAATTTTGGGCAAAGGTAACAGTTCTCCAAGTAGTCTGGGGGTCCCTTAGACTCTTTTAGGCGGTCCCTGAAGTACTTGTTTCCATAATATAGGAGTGTATGAGGTGTTCAGAGAGGATGAGAATCTCTAGTGGGAGGCCTGCTGAGCCCTTTTCGGGACTGCTCAACCACCTCAACCACTAACCCTAAATGCGCTCTCACCTGTGCCTCCAAGAAGCTGTAGCATGTGAATAGTCAAACCCTGGTAAATCTGTCTCAGCAGATGGGCTAAATCAGGTAAAGAATAACTGACAGGCCACAAACCCATTGCTAATTTGGGGGTTACCTACCCCAAGCATGTGAAGACTTCCCCCCAGGAATTGGTTGGAAGTGAAATCTGGGAGTGAAAGATCTTTCCTGACTATTGAATAGGCCAACAAAGGGAGGCCAGATTAGAAACAGGCCCACACCCTTTCACTAAATGTGAGCCCCCAGGCCCCATACCTTTTTGCTAAGTAGGCTCTGAGCCCTCAGGGCCCTGAACAGGGTATAAGAGCTCTGAGGTTGGTGTTTTGCCTTTGGGGAAGAGTGTTGATGATTTGGCCAGAAGAGACTCTAGGTAGCTGTTGGAGGCCACCCCCCCCTCTCCTCGAGCTCTCTGAAAACCCAGATGTTAGTGCCTCTCTTTCTGGTAACTACGCAATTCCCTGGTCAGACAGATAAGAGGCCTGTCTGTTGATTTCTGTGTGTGTTTGCTCTGTTTATATAATGTATGCTTGTAATTTCTGTTTGTGTTTGGTCTGAAGTATATGTATGTTTAATTAAACCTGATGCGGTTTAGATTGTGGGAGCCCCCTTGAATTTTCCTCACTTCCCACTTGATGAAGCTTTTGCCTGAAGCTATAAGTCTTTCACTATAGCTAGGCCCAGATCTCTAGGTTACTCTTAACCTAGCCTAGACCTCCATTGTCTGGCTAGTTTTCACCCTTGATCCTATCAAAGTGTCTATGCCCAAATCTAGTACCCTTCAACTAGCCTAGCCCTACCTTGTCTGTTATCTCCAGGTAGCCTTCAGCTACTTCCCACCCTTAATCCCATTTCCTTGTTCCTGGAGTCTGATCTCACCCCAGTCCCATCAAGCTTCTCCTTAGACTCCTCCTCAAGACCCTCCCTAAACCCCTCCTCCCATCACCCCAGCATCACCCTAGATCCCTCCCACCATCTTTCTGTTTCATCTTGCCTCCTCGAAGGTGCTCAGATTCAATCTAGCTCAGTGGATTGAATCTGGCCTGCTTGTGAAAATGAGCATCACAAATAGTGAGATTTCTTAAGACTACCCAATATGGCGAGCCTTAAATAAACTTCGTTTTTCTTTGGCTGTGAGAAGGCTTGAGTTGAATTCATTTGAGCAGAACCTGGCATGTTGGTATTTTGTGGTCTTAGGCACCTCTAAAGACACATGGTTCCCTAACCTCATCAAATTGACATTGTTAACCCCTTAAAGTTGCTTTCCTTAGAAAAGCAGATCGAAGGACCTGTGCTAGCAGCCCTCCTGTGTGCTAGTGTTATTGGCCTTACACAGTCACAGTAGCTGCTAGCAACACTGTTGTTACATGGGTGAATGAGAACAATTTGCTCCAGTGGCCACGAAGGTGGCTCAAGCAGGCACTGTGGGGTACTTAGAGCTTGGTCAAGACACTATCCCAAGTCATCTTGACTTTTGTCCTATAAGTAAATTTTGAGGATGACTCTGGAGGAGAGAGTGAGGCTGATGACTTTGTGCAACTCTGCCTCCCTTAAGTGCACAAGTCAAGACATCACCCCATGATGTCACTGGTCTTCTTCAAAAACAAGGATGAGCAACAGCAGCAACAATTTTCATAATAATAATACCAAGACATTTTAATTTCTAAGGTGGTAAATATTGGTAGATAAACAAAAGATTTTTTTGGGGAGTCTTCAACAATTTTTAGTAATATAAAGGGATTTCTGAGACCACAAAATTTGAGAACTGCTGGGCTAAGGCATACCTTTATTTGTTTTCCTGTTTTATTTTCTTTTTAAACATTTATTGTCATCTTTTGTTTTTACATCATGCTAATTACCAAATACACCCTTTCCCCTTCCTTACCTAGAGAGCCTTCCCTTGAAACAAAGAATAAAAAAGAGAGGGAGAATAAAAAAGAGAGGGAGAATAAAAAGCATTTCAGAAAAACTAACTGCCTCATCAATTGAATTCGACAGGCCATGCAAAGTTCCACTCCCATAATCCCTCAGCTCTAAAACATAAGTAAATAAATAAAAACAATATCCCGTTTTCCTTTGCTAGGTTCCTGTGCTCATGGAAGTCAGACTATAGGGTGGTTCTAGCTGACATTTCCTCCTACTCCTCCCTGGGAAGCTGTGTGGGGGTGGACACAATAGTCATCTTTAGGTACCAAAAGGCAAAGAGGGATTAGGCTTGGTCTGCTTGGCCCTGGAGGGCAGAACAAAGAACCATGGAATGGGGCTGGAGTTGCAAAGAGGAGAATTTAAAATTAATGTTAAACACTGAGAGTTCTTTCAAAGGAGAATGGGCTGCCTTGGGAGGTCAGAGGTTCCCTCTCATTGGAGGGCATCGGGACAAGGCTGGAGGACCACTTCCTGAGGACTCAGGAGACATGAGTCTTCTTCACCAGATTGGAACTCTGAGGCCCCTTCCAACCAGGAACTTCCATGTTTCTGTGAGTCCCATCTTCCCCTATACTACACAGTCCGTGTGACTCAGGGTACCAACCTACATTGCTCTTCAGTGTTCTTGATTCCCTTCTATGCCCTTCTATTTTTCCCCTTCGGGTTGTATAGATGGTGCTTGTGGGTTTCTGTCCAGGTTCAAGTGAGGCTGGATATCTTCATCTCCCTCAATTACCTTATTTTGTCAAGGCTTCCAAGCCATGTTTTCTCTCTTGGGCTGAGGTTCCATTTCTTCTTCTGGCCCCCATCTAGTTTTGGCTACTCAGCACATGAAGGTTGCTATAGAGGCCACACATCTATGCAAACCTCTCCAGGTCACTGTTCCTCCTGACTGTCCTTTTTGTCTCCATGCCTACCTCTTTGGTTTATATATCCCTTTAGTGTGGTAATAGAGGTGCTCTCTGAGTGCCTGCCTCCAAGGACCATCTTGGACATGTGAACTCTACCCATTTCTCAGGATACCACCTTTACTGTTGCTGGAACATTGAAGTTCATGCAGGGAACAGAGGCTATTGGGCACGGGGTTAGGGAGGCCTCAACAAGGAGGCTTCACAGTTGTCCATACTCATGAAGAGGCCAGGGGCTCCTTCCTTCTCCCAGTGCATGCCCACTCTACCACATGTCTATTTTTGTTGTAATTCCATTGCCTGCATGGCCATTTGGGGGACTGCTCAAGCGGGGTCTATGGCACTTGGGAGGGACCACTTCATAAAGTTGGCTTTTGATGAGTTTTGGTACCATTTTGCAGAGCAGTGTTGATAATGAGATTTTCAGCTAAACTACATCTCACTTGACAAATTATGAAGAAATCAATTTTTTCCCCATTAGTTTCCACCTCATTAATGTCCCTGATGAGGCCAACTAGCCCTTCCCTGCTGTTAATAGGCTACAACCTTTGTCATGGCAGAGACGTCTCTTTGTCAAAGTCTCCACGGAGGAAAATCAATGCTCTTTCCTTGAAGTTCACTGGAAAATATTTTGATTTAAATTAAAAAGTGTTCATACTTAAAGGTCAGACAAAGGAAACATTTGTGGCTACCTGTATTGGGTGGGGTCATTAGTCAGCCAGGTCCATTAACATGACAGGAGGACAGGGGCAGAGAGCTGGGATCCCAGTCATTCAGAGGCAGGCTTTACACGGTACATGCTATGAGCCATCCATCATCATCCCTGCATGCCTTTCCCCACAGGTCAGGCAGTGTATACTAAGAACATTTAACATCCAGGAACTTCCACTCAATCAGCTGAATGGCTAGACCTGAGATACTTCCTGACCTTCCCTCCAACCCTAGCTGGCAAGGGGTAGGCTTAGCCTCATTATTCTAAGGGAAGGGGCTAACCTCCTTTATCCCAACTTGGTATTTGGAAGAGGGAGTGAGAAAGGCTTTGCCTCCCATGGGAAGAAGGGGGATGCTCTCTTCTGCAGGGAGGGTCAAGAATATGTCCAAGTTGGCAAGCTTGCTTTGGCTCTGACATCTCTACAGTCTGATTCTCTAATTGGGCTGAGCCCCCTCTCCCTTACTCAGGGCTGCACCCATGTGTTGTTCTAACTTCCTGACAGGCTCCTAAATCACACCTCCCAGCAGCTGCCCCACTCAAAGGTGAGAAAGGGATTCTGCAGCTCCTCTCTCTGATGGCATTCACTGGGTTCCCTCCTACACTTTCACATGTTATCAAAGGGGGCTCCCAGGATTATATTACCAGGAAACAAGAAGCTTGTGAGTCCCTTGAAGAGGGAAGGAGCTGCCACAAAGTACCTCACAGAGTTATGTTCCAACTGAGGCAGGAAAGAACTCAATGCACCTGCCAGAAATGCCATTTCTGGGACTGGCTGCCTGGCTGCTGCAATAACAAGTCCAGTTGTAGAATAAGCTAAGATGGGCCTGAAAAAGGTAATTCGAAATATATTAGAGAATAAGGTCATGGCTTTTGTAAGGCAAAGGCATAGAGAAGAAGGACGACAGACCCAGTAGGAGCTTCCAGAAGGGGAGAGATGAGTGGACAAAAACCTGGTGTGCTCCTCGCAGAGGGCTCCTGCCTGCCCATCCACTCCTTTGTTCAAGTAATTGATAAAATGCCAAATAGCTCCTAGTTAGCCATGAGCATCCAGAACCATGATCTTCTTAGACTCTCTCTGCTACTTGCTACCTATATGGCCTTGGAAAAGTTCCTTCCTCGGTCTCTTCTTCTATAAATAGAAGGAAGTTGGACATCGTCATCATCACTAGCATTTATGTTCTGCTTTAATGTTTGCAGAATACAAATATTGTCTCATCTGATCCTCACAGTCCTGAAGGTAGGTGCTGTCACTTTTTTGACTTTACATATGAGGAAATTGAGGCAAACAGAGGTTAAGTGACTTGCACAGGGCCATACATAATAAATGCCTGAATCTATATTAGAACTCAGGACCTCTTGATGCTAGGTGATCAATAAGGCCCACTCTAGCTCTCAAGTGGTTGGTTCTGTAATTGGGTAGAATGCTCCATGCCCAAGGAAATCATGTTTTCGGGACCTGCTCCTGTGAGGTTCTAAAGGCCAAGAAAAGATCCCCTTGAAGGGAGAATTCTGGACCCTGCGGCTTGAAGTAAATCACATTTTGGCTTTGAAAAACAGATTTTATCTCTGTGTGTCTGGAGACATTGGAGAATAAGGTCATAAAGCAGAGTAGCCCCTATCAAGTTGGGTGTCCCTTGGGGCTTTTCTCAATAATCAGATTCTCCACCTTAGGCAGTCGGGCAGAGCCAGGAGATGGATGTCAGTCTTGGTGATGTGAGGGCTGTCTTCTTTCCAGCTCTGCCTGCCCAGGCCTCTCCCCCTCTTCTCTCTCTAGTTTCAAGGCACCTTTGTTAGCTTTTTGGTGATTTACCTGTGTTCTGCCAGGCTCTGTGAGGAAGCAGTTCAACTGGTCTCTTTTCTCCAGCTATGTAGCCTCAAGGGCTCAGGCCTCTCCTCATTTCCCTTTCTTTTTTTCTCTCTCACCTCCCCTATGGAACATGGAATGGCAGCCTTCTCTACATTTCTACTCTCTTCCTGTTTCTTTTCCCCTTGCTGGGCCTCAGATCCCTCAGTGGTTAGCACAGTGCCTGGCATATAGTAAGCAATTAATAAATGCTAATTGACTGACTGACCTCTCTTGCCTCTTGTTCTTCTCTCCTTCCCAAATCACACAATATCAGAGCTGGAAGAGATTTCAGCAATTAGTCCATTCTGTACCTGAACAAAATATCCTCAAAGATTATACCAAAGAAGTGAACTCATTATCTTTCCCCCTAAATCCTTCCCTATGGAAGTGTTGAGAGTACCACCCTCCTCCCAGTCCCCCAGGCTCACACTATAGGAATTATCCTGAACTTCTCACTATCTCTCACCCCCCACATCCAATATGGTGCCAACACCTGTCGATTTCACTGCCCCCCCCAATAGCATCTCTTGTCGATTTCACCTCTATAGCATCTCTTGTTGAGTTCACCTTTACATCATCTCTTGTTGATTTCACCTTGGAGGGGGGAAGAGGTGTGTCTCTTGTCAATTTCACCTTTACAGCATCTCCTGCTGATTTCATCTCTGCATCATCTTTTGCTGATTTCACCTCTGCAGTATCTTCTGAGTACTGCTTCCCACTCCCCCCCCACATTGTTCCCACCCTGATGGGGGTTCTTGTCACCTCGCTCTTGTGTTATGGATTGGCTTGCCTCTAGTCTCTCCTCATGTCAGACTATCGTCTTCTCAGCTCTAAATCTTCCTAAATAATCATCTTAAAGCACAAATCTGCTCATGTCAACCCCTTCCCCACTCAATAAACTCCAATGGCTCCCTGTCGCCTTCAGGATCAAATATAAAATACTCTAACTTTTAAATCCCTCCCCAACCTGTTTCTTTCTACTTTTCCAAGCCTTTGGCCTTTGCATGAAGACCATCAAGGAGGGGGGTCTCTGGTCCCTCTTATAGCAGCCCATCTCACTTTTGGATGGCTTTTAGGATAGGCTTTTAGGCTTAAGTTTTTCCTGATGTCAAATTTCCATCTGCCTCTTTGTAATTTCTATCCACTGCTCCTAGGCTTGTCCCCTGAAACTAAGTAAAAAATAAAATTAGTCCCTCTTCCACATATTATTTAACTTTATATGTACCTCCTAAACTCTCCTAGTTTTTTTTAACTATTCCTTTTTCAACTTGATTGTCTAGCTTCTTTTAACTGGTCTCCTTCCTCCCATTGTGTCTCTTTGAATTCATCCAAGTCATTGATCATAATCCCTAAAGCATAAGCCCCGTCATGAATCTCTGGGCACTCCACCTGAGTTTTCTTTCCAACCTGAAAGTGAACCGTTAATGACCTCTGTTTGGGTATGACCATTCAGCTAGTTCTAAAGTAGAAGGAATTTAATTTTCTTCCACGTGAACCTCCTTCAAGTACTTGAAGAAACTATAATGTTCCCCCATAACTCCCCTGATCAAGTCTTTTATTCTCCAGGCTAAATATCCAAGGTTCCTTTGACCCAGATCTTCATATTGCATCTTCCCTTCCCCCAATACTTTGTCTGTTCCATTGACCTTAGGTCAGCATCATCACCCCTGTTCACTGGCTCTGATCCTTGGCAGCTTATGGTGTGTACTCTCTGACAACATCCCCCTTCTTCCTATAAGCCTCTTCAACTTCAAGGTCAGAGTTAGAGGCTGACTCTAGAATTTGGGGAGTTGGATAAGTGCCCCTCACAGCTCCCGTGTCCTTGCTCCCTGTGGGCAGAGATAGATACACTGTCCTCCTATGGCATGAACTCAAGGCTCTTTGCTAAGGGCTAAAGACCCTCATGGGGTCTTTCTCCAGACTATTTTCTGTCCTCTTTAAGTCACTGGGAGAGCAACAGCCAAGTGGCTCTGTCTCCATCTTTTCCTCTCTTCCGGTGGCTTTTTCTGCTCTTTCAGGCGATCACATGGCAAGCTGATCAGTGATTATGACAGGTATTGGTCATTAGTCCGTTGCCATTCTTTCCCCAGAATAACTATGTGTCATCTATTTTTAGGATTTTTGTTAAGGATTCTATTTTCATTATATCAGAGACATTTTTGATAGAGTTGTATTGCTTGTTCTAAGCTAGGAATTTCCCCTGGTCGTCTGTGTGCCTGACAGGTCTCAAGTCCTACTAGATTTATTGAGCTAAGTTCATTATTGAGCTAAGAATTTCCCCTAGAGTCTGTGTGCCTGAGAGTTTCCAGGAAATAGTCTCTCTCTTTCTCTCTCTCTCTCTCTCTCTCTCTCTCTCTCTCTCTCTCTCTCTCTCTCTCTCTCTCTCTCTCTCTCTCTCTCTCTCTCTCTCTCTCTCTCTCTCCTCTCCTTCCCCTCTGTCTGTCTTTGTTTCTCCCTTTCTCTCTCTCCCTTCTCCTCCCTCTCCCCCATATGTCTCCTTTATGTGAATTTCTGACTGTCTCTCTTGTGTTCTATCTTTCTCACACTCTGTCTGTATTGCTCACTTGGTCTCTGTCTTTCTGCATCTCTGTGGGTGGCTATCTGTCTCTCCTCATCCCACCCCCTGCCAAACCATACCTTTATTTTGTGAGGTTTAGTTTTCAGATTTTTCTAATGGCCAATGTTTAGAACATGTCAGGAAAACTGTTTCCCCAACAGATTGAGGTTGTAAGCAGACTAAACAACATCCTCTAGCATGCATCTTTCCATTTTTTCCCCCAGAGGAATAGCATGAGAGCCTCTGTCAAATGCTTTGATAAAATCTAAGCAAGTTTCACTGATGCACTGGTCTGGTAACCCTGTTAAAAAAGGAAATGAGGTTAGTACAGCCTGATTTGTTCTTGGTGAAGCAGTGCTGGTGTAAGGATGGGAGTCAACCTAGACAGTTACACCATTCTCTTTATGGTAAGGAATAAAGTGTTACACCTGATACACTGATCAGGTGCAAACACATGAGGATTGCTCACTAGGTTTGAATACAGACTGGATTTTTCTAATAGGAGGATGGATTTGGAAATAGTCTATGGGGTCTATATAAAATGAGGGTGCAAGTCCAGAACCCAAGAGATTTGAGTATATGTTGAGCCAGAATCTCCTGGCCATGCCTGAGACAGAATTGATTGCGCAGCAGATAGAAGGTAGACAGAGAAAGCTCTTTGGCCTCTGCTTAGGTCTCTTTCACCCGTTCACCATAATTTTGAGCCTACTTTTTCTTGAATTCTATGTATGTTAGTGGGACAATGTGTCATATACTTTTGGGGAGGATTTTTGTACTAACTATTCTTATCATACCAATTTAGTAAATCCTGTTTTCTTAAAGCTAATTTAGTCTGGCTGACTAATTAATATCAACTAACAAGCAATATCAACTAACAAGCCCACTGATGGGGGCTTGTAAGCTCTAGGATTAAAAAGACATTCCTGGTGCTTCAGGGTTAACCCTAAAGCCCAAAGGGGTTGTATTAGCCAAGTACTAGGTACTTGCCCATGTAAATGTGCTACACTGTTTGTGCTGTACTGTTTTTTTCAAATACCAGCCAATGATGACAAAAGCCAAATGGGGCTAGATCACGGAGAGTCTTAAATTCCAGGATGAAGAGTTTGTAGAGAACCATTGAAGGTGATGACCTTGGGGGCAGTGACATGGACAGACTTGTGGCTTGGGGAAATTATTTTGATAATGGTGGAAAATGCATTAGAGAGGGGGTGAGACTGAATGGAAGGATACCAGTTCTGAAGCTTTTGTAATAATCCAGGTGAGAAAGAATGAGGGACTGAACTCAGGTAGAGCCAAGGTAGTAGCAAAGAGAGAGGGAAATATCAATTGGCATCAGACCAAAATCCAAGGAGGCCATATTTGGAACATGGATACTAGACTGGGACCAGGGTTGGGCGGAGAGCGCACCTCCAGAGTCCTTTCCAGCTCTTAAAGACTGTGTTTCTGTGATTTTTCACTCAGAAATCATACAGGGCCAAGTAGTGATTCCTGGCAACCAGTAGGTGCTTTATTCAATGAGATAATATATGTAAACTATTTTGTAAACTTTGAAGCAAAGCCTATATAAATATTAGTTACTATTGTTATATTAAGAGACAGCCTCAATGCCAGGAAAGTCTGAGTCTGAGTCTCACTTCTGATAGATACTGGCTGTGTGGGTAAGTCACATCACTTCTAGAAAACTCCCTAAGACCATCAGTTGCAGAGAAGGTGTCAACCTCATTGGTTGGGGGGGGGGGTTCCTTGATTGTGGGTTACCTATATCCATGAAAGCAGGAACTAGTCTCTGACTATTATTAGCCATTTTTTATTAAATGGATTTTTGTTGTACGTTACCTGCACCCCCCCCATCCCTCCACCACTACTCTTCTTCCTAAAAAGCTATCTCTCATGAGAAATAATTCTTTTAAAAAGACAGAAGAAAAAGGGAAATCTCAAAAAAAACAATTAATACATTGAAAAAACCTGTTTACTGTGACACTTCAAGGTAAACTGAAGCAGGAGCAAACAGCAATACTTAGGAGGAGCCTGAAAGCTTCAAAGAACAGGTGGAATTTGATCTGATGCTTGGAGGAGAGGAGACAGGTAGGAGGGGGCTGCAGGTGTGAATCCAGGTGTGAATCCACTGCTAATGTTCCTTTAAGGTAAGAGTTGGGGAGAAGGAGGAGCAGGATCTAATGGGGGGGGTAGAGAGGCTGGGGTCAGGACGTAGGTGTCCAATTCCACAAATGTTTATTGTTCAATTGTCTTTCAGTCATTTCCAACTCTTTATGACCCGATTTGGGGTTTCTTGGCAAAAATGCTAAAGCGGTTGCAGTTTCCTTCTCCAGAAGCACTGATTAAGCACCTACTGTATGGGCCAGGCCCTGAGTTTTCATTCTGCTGGGTTGAGAGATCCTCTAGATAGATCAACGAATACAAAATATATGCCAAGAAATGGGGGGCACTGAAAGCTCAGGGCTCCAGGAAGGCTTCTTGTTGGAGGTGGAGCTCCAGAAGAGCCTTGAAGGAAGCAGAGATTCCAAGAGGCAGAGCTGGGGAGGGAGTACATTCCAGGCAGGGGGCACAGCATAGCAAAGGTGTGGGAGATGGAATGTCACTCATAGTCCATTTTGACTGAGAACGAGTGGATCTGCAGGAGTATCTGGGGAGATAGACTGGATACAGACTTCAAAGGGCTTTAAATGCTAAAGCAAAGGCATTTATGTTTTCTCTGGGCAGAACAGGTAGCCACAGAGGCTTCTAGAGGAGGACAGTGGCATAGCACAGCCAGGCTGGTCTGTGTCTCAGGAAGCTTCCTTCAGCAGCAGTGTCAGGACTGGTGAAGGGAGAGACCACAGCTATGCTTCGAAAAATGCCAAATGTCTCTGTTAACCTTGGTCCTCATTCTCCCGGTCCCTCCTGGCCCTGCCTTCTCCTTTGCGGGTTCTTGTTCAGAGTTGGCTGCATGGCGTATGGACTGAGGATGCTTGGGGTGGGCTTCAAGTGGGCCCCAGGTGGGCAAGAAGGACAGAGGGATGGAAATAAGCATTTATTAAGCACCTACTATGTGCCAGGCACTGTACAAAGGGTGTACAACGATGATCTCATTTTATTCTCACAACAACCCTCGGGGGTAACCCTATTTTAGTGGAGGAAACAGGCAGAAAGAAGTAAAGTGACTTTCCCAGAATTCCATAGCTAATAAGTGAGAGGTAAGTGGGAACTCAGGTCTTCCTGGCTTTTGGCCTAGCACTTTGTCCTTTGCCAAGGAGCTACCTCTGAGGCTATTGTTGGCATCAGTCACTCTCTGCAAAGGAATAGGGGATCCAGAGTTCTCCTGGATTCTGTCTCCATCAGGCCCTGCCCCTGGGCACAGCCCCTCCTTCTGCTCCCTTCTGTTGGTGGCCTCACCCCATGATGGAAAGAGCCCTAGTGTTTCCCAGATGGGCCAACTGGGCTCTTGATCACTGGGTCCAAAGCCTGCGGTTCGTCCTGTGGTCCTCATAGAACCCAGGCTCAGCTCCTCCCTAACCCCCTGGATGAGGGTCTGTTCTGCTGCTGCTTGGACAAGAAGTACTGCAGCCATCTCAACATGGAGAGGCCCTCCTTCCCTCATGGTTCAGGGCGAGGGCGTGTGTGTGTGTGTGTGTGTGTGTGTGTGTGTGTGTGTGTGTGTGTGTGTGTGTATGCGTCCATATGTCTCTGTCTCTACCTCTGTCTCTATCTCTGTCCGTATCTCTGCATCTCTTTCCTTGATTTTCTCTCTCTGTCTTCCTATCTCTGTCTCTCTGTCCCTGTCCCTGTCTCTGTCTCTCTGTCTCCAGCTTGTTTTCCTCTTGACACTGGCTGTTTACAAAGCCTTCCTTGGGTCTGTGATAGTTTCAGGGCCTCTTCAGGAGGGGGTGGTGATCATGAAGGTAACAGCGGGTGGGTCTCAAAAACACCCCCGAAGAAGTCACACTCATTATCCTCACCCAGGAAGGGTTTGTCAACAATTGAGGCTGGCGCTGGGCACAGGATGGAACAAATTCTCACCTTTGGAGATTGTGCCCCAAGAGCTGAGTGAGGGTGTGGGCTACAGAGAGGGCGAATAAAGGGGATCAAGCTCTGCTGCCAAGGCCTCTGTGTGACCTCAGCAGGCTCCAAAGTCTGGCTAGGAGAGGGGCCACAGCCTGGCACATTGCACAAGATCACCCTCTCAGAGCCCCCCAGGGACTGAAAGGCTGCTTTCATGGAAGCAGCCCCTGACTGGGGGAAGCAGGGAGGGGGGGGTGCTGGGGCCAGGGATGGGAGCCTCCTTCATCTCGGAGATTCCTATCTTTGGATTCCTTGGTGCTCAGCTCAGCTGTTTTTGTGCCTTCGAGGGCCTGAGAATACTTCCAGTGACCCCTTCACATTGCAGGGCTATGGAGCCCAGTTCTGCTGCCCTCGCCTAGATTTGGTTGTGCTGGGGATCAGAGGCTCGCATGACTGGGGAACAAGAGAGCCACTGCTCCAGTCCTGGCTTCTTGAATCTAAGACCAGAGCTCTCCCCACTGGGCTCTCCTGCCTCTCCCAGGAGCATGGACACTGTAAAAGGCCAAAGTTCAGAGGCACCGGCAGCCTCCTCCCTCTCTATTGGTCTCAATCCCTGCCAGACCTTAAAGCTCAGGACAAACGCCTCCTCCCAGAAGCTTTCCTAGACTCCACCCCCTCACCCCTCTTACCCCCGCCCCCAGCCCTCTACTGGACCCTCTTGGAGACATTGATTCCTGGGCTGACGCCCATTCCCTTCCTCCCCCTGTCTGGGGGCTCCCTCCAGGCTTTGGGTCTTGCCCGGCCTTTTCCTCCTTCCCCCATTACGGTGAAGATAGAGAGGGGAGGCAGAGGCCAATAGACTGATTGACTCATCATTTCCAGGAACAGCAGAGTTTATTTGATTACAGTTTTCAGAGCTGGAGGTTGGAGGATGGAGGGAAGAGCCTGGGTCAGGGCAGGATGATGTAAAGGGGGCTTGGTCTGGGTTAGGTATGGAGAAGGCTCCCTGCCAGGAACCGAGGGTCTCATGGAAGGAGGTAGGCTGCTGGGGGCAGGGCCAGTCCAGGAGGCAAGGCACAGATATGGCCAGAGAGCAGCCATTGGCGCCTCCCACTGCCCTGGGAAGAAAGCCTGGTCAGAACAGGCTCCACATCACCTAGGCAGGAGAGAGGTTTTCCAATAGTCCAATATTTTCTCTTTTCTGAGTCCTTCCTTCCTCCTTCCTTTCTCCTTCCTTCCCTCCTTCCTTCCTTTCTTCCCTTCTTCCTTCTCTCCTTCCTTCCTTTCTTCTCTTTTCCTCACTCCTTCCTTTCCTCCCTTCTTCTCTCTTTTCCTTCCTTCCTCCTCCCCTACTTTCCTTCCTCCTTTCTTCCTTTCCCCTCCTTCCTTTCTTCTCTCTTTCCCTCCCTTCTTCCTTTCCTCCTTCTTTCCTTTCATCACTCCTTCCCTCCTCCCCTTCTTCCCTCCTCCCCTTCTTCCCTCCTCCCATCCTTCCCTTTCTCCTTCCTTCCATCCTTCTCTCTCTTCATCTTTCCTTTTTTCCCTCCTTCCCTTTCTTCCTTCTTCCTTCCATTGGTTCCTCCTTCCCTCTCTACCATCACCTCATTTCTCTTCAGGCCAGCACACCAGCCAGGGCAGCAGTTGCCCAGAAGGATGGTCAACCTCATCTTTTTCTCTCCACCAGGACCAAAATCATTTAGAAAATGGAGCAGAGCACGGCAGTGGACAGAGGTCTGTTAGGGCCTCTCTGTTCTCTGCTCATTTTCCCCCATTCGGCAGAGTTGATGGATGGGTGTGTTCTCAGCCAATAACTCATGTCTGAGCCCCCCTGAGTCACTTGCTTTGGCTCTGTGAGGTGAGAAGAAATAAACCTTGGCCTGGGCTGTTATTAGAGAGTCCACTGGAGGCCAGCGGAAGGTACCCAAGGAGGTCAGATGAATCCAGGCATCCACTCCTAGCTGAGTCTTGGTTTGCAGGGAATGGCTCCCTCCATGGCAAGGTTAGGCTGGAGGCTGGCCTGGAGCTCACATCACCCTCCCAGAAGGGGAAAGATGCTGGCTTCTCTCGGCCACATTTAGGGCTGGTCTGTTTCTGTCCCATCTCTTGGGTGTTTCCACTTCATCGAGGTCCTGAGGGAAGGACCCCAGCAGCCCGGAACTTTGGCATTTAGGCCAAGGGTCTGCAGAGCTCTTCCCCAAGTAGGGATAGGGCTTGGGCCCATTTCGCTAAGGGGTGAGGGGTGAGAGCCTCCTGTATTCCCAGACTGAAGGAGGACACTTAGACTAGGGAAGGCTGCCTTGGATGTCTGGATCAGGGTCATGGAGATAGTGGTGGTTACCTCGAGGCACTGAGTAGGTGCTCAGTCCATGCTTGCCAATCACTGGCTACTCATTGGCTTGGCACCTATCCCTGGGCTCCTGGGCATGAGCCTCACTTCACTTCACTTTACAGTCTCAGCCCACATCACCTTCTGTAGCCCTCAGACCCCAGCGCTGCTGACCCAGCCCCCCGGGCTGACACCCCACACTGGTCTGAGGCATCCGAGCCTGCCCTCATTCTGTCAGCTCTTATCTACCTCTACTCACCGATGCTGGCCCCTATTTTCTGTTGTGGGGGGTGGAGGAGGGCCACACCCCCTCCCCTTACTCTACCAGCCCATTGGAAGGAGTTAGTTGTTCAGAAGGAGCCTTCTCTCCTTCTTCTTCTGTTTGCCTCACTTTGTTGTTCTTCAGTCATTTAAATCATGTCCGACTCTTTGTGACCCCATTTGGGGTTTTCTTGGCACAGATCCTAGAGTGGTTGGCTATTTTCTTCTGCAGCTCATTTTACAGATGAACAAACTGAGACAAAACAGCGTTTTGCCCTGTAAATGACTTGCCTAGGGTCATATAGCCGGTAAGTGAGGCTGGATTTGAAGTCAGAATGATGAATCTTCCTGCCTCCAGGCCTGGAATCCTACCCACTGTGCCACCTAGCTGCCCCTTGCCTCAGTTTTCTCATCTGTAAAATAGGGATAATAATAGCATCTCCTTCCATCCTCCACCCTTATTGTGAGGGTCAAATGAGATGATGGTAAAGCGCCTAGCACAGTCCTTGGCACTTGGTAAGGGCTATATAAATATTACCTATTTAGCATTAGCATTAGCATTGCTATTATCCATAGGCTCATGGATCTGGCCCCCTAATCCATGCCCACTACTTGATAGAGGAGGGAACATGCCCAAAATCCTTCCGATATATGGCCCTTCTCTTCCATCCTGGCCCCAGCTCATGTCCCATCTTGTGGCCAGTTTCCCTGCACAGACTAGGAGATCAGCTGCTTAGCCATGATGTGGAGGGTGTGACCGTGGGAGCCATCCACCTACTGAGGGGTGCTTCTACTCTGCCATGCTTCCTGTGAGGGCGGGAATTGTTTCATTTTGTCTTTGTGTGCTCAGTTCTATAAATTGCAGACAAGACGCTGACCAGCAGTGGTGGAGAGACTTTCCCCTTCTAGGACTTCCCTGGAGGGATGAAGTCCTAGATGCCAGCCCTATCCAAGCATGGAGCACATTCAAACACATACTGAACCTTTGCCCAGCAGAATGAATGCCTGCCAAACTGTAGCTACCCCTGGACACCAGGTTTTATAATTGGAAGATAATTGGCCCTTCCCTCTCTGGCCTCTGCTGGTCCAGGAGTCACCCCAGATGGAGCACAGATGGAGGGCTGGTTTTCTGTTCATTAAGAGGGCAGGACCCCTTTGGTACAACACTGGAAGGGCCTGAAATAAAGCATGTAAGAGATGCCATGTCACTGCCCTTGGGACTGAGCAGTGGGCTAGATGCCACCACCAGGAGATGGGGTACACCTTTCCCAGTCTGGCCTGGAGGGCAGCACTCCCTAGCCCTTCTCCCACCTAGACCTCCTTATCATCATCCCTAGAGGAGTGAGCCAGCTGTCTTTGCCCAGCCTCCTTTCCCCTCTGGAGGGGCAGCAGAGGGAGAGTCTTAGAGTCTGAGTTTTCTATTGTCTTCTCTCATCTCAAGGCAGTGGGGGAGGGCAACAGTTGGCATCCATTTCCATCCTCCTTCCAGGAAGAAGTGTGCTCCTTCTTATTCCAGTACGACTGCTCTGGATCCTAGGCATATCATTCAGGGCTCCTTTTTGAGCTGAGACTTTTCCCTGGTCTGCTCATGGGTTTAACCCATCCCTGCTTCTAAGGGGTTTCTATGCTCACTCCAGAGCCAAGAGTTTCCCCCACAGTCCTAGTGCTTTGGTGTTCTCTGGCAATAACTCACTCATCTTTGTTTCTCCAATTTTGTCTCTTTTTCAACACAAACTGTGTCTGATTCTGAAAGGTTTGACTTCTGGGTACTGGAAGGGTCACTACATTGTCCCGGGGGGCAGAATCAGGACCATTGGGCAGAATGGATAAAAGCACTAATTAAGAGCCTACTGGGTGCCAAGCACAGAGCCAGGCACTTTAAGTCACAAAATGGAAGTGTCAGGGTCCATGCCAGGAAGTTCTCTCATGCTGAGAGCTGCTTCACAGTAGGCAGCCTCATGGGGGAATGGGTTCCCACTCATGCAAGATCTTCCAGCAGAGGTTAGAAGACCACCTATCACAATTCCATTGGTCTATGGACTGGGCTTGAGATAGCTGAAGCACCTCCTAACTCTCTGAGGCTCCATGCCTAAGAGAAAACCAGCAGAGGTATAAGCATGCTTGGCAAAAGTGATGCAGATGGCCAGTGAGGATTTGGGATCAGTCAGGTGAGCACCTTGAGATACAGTTGACCTCAGCCATGTCCTGACTGGGTGACCCTGGGCAAGTCACTTACCTCTGTCTACCTCACTTCTCTTATCTATAAAATGGGGATAATAGTAGCGTTTGCCTTATAGGACTATCATGAAGAAAAAAATGAGATAATAGAAATACAAATAAAATGCTCTATAAATGGTAACTCTTTTTTTTGAAGGGGGAAGGGCAGGGCAATTGGGGTTAAGTGACTTGCCCAAGGTCACACAGCTAGTAAGTATATCAAGTGTCTGAGACTGGATTTGAACTCAGGGCCACTGCTCTACTCACTGTGCCACCTAGCTGTCCCACGTTAACTCTTAATAATAATCTACTTATCTAAGAGTGGCCTATAGGCCTGGGCCCCCTTGGCTTGTTTTTTTCTTGAGGAGAAAAAGGTCATCACACCAGGAGAAAAGAGAAGGGCATTTTGTAGCTGATGGGAGATATCAGAAAGGAAATTATTCCAGAAGAGATGATTCCAGAGATTCGAAGAGACATATAGAGATTTTCAAGTTTTGTTTCACAGGTGGTAGAATTTACATCTAGGAAAGGTCACTGGCAGCATCGTGGGGACCACCTGAGCTGTGGCACGTGATTCTCCAGGACTGGATGCCACCCTCTGACCGCTGAGTCCAGAGCCCCACCTTGGCCAAGGAGATAAACCCACTGGGGATGAAGCTGGCTGGTCCACGTGGACATTTTCAGCCCAGGAGAGCCTGTGTGAAATCCAAAGCCTACCTGATATTTCAGATTTGTTTGCATTTCTGTTAAATCAATATTGAGGGCAGCATAAGAGGAAAATGTGGTGGACCACTGCGACTTCTGATTTGTATACGTTTTATTTTTGGCAATGGGAGGTGGGGCAGGGTGAGAGAGAGAATGAGACTCTGTAGGAAATTGTTGGGATTTTTCCCAGCTGGGGGCTCGCGAGCTAAAAGAAAGAGAATTTTACAGATTTATGCCCCAGAATTTCCCTGAAGAAAGGGAAAGAATTCAAACTTGTAACCCTCCACAAAGCCTGAGCCATGAGTATGCAGCTTTAAGTAAGGGGAGAAGGTTTGGAAAGAAAGGAGCACTTATTATTTATTATTTTGGGGGGCAGTTGCTTTGGGCATCTTGGGTATCCCTTTGTTATTATTGGAGAGGTTTGAGGAAACCCCTCTCCACCAAAAAAGGAGGCCAGACAAATTCACCCTTGAAAGGAAGGGAAGGAGAGAGAGCAAGCCCCACCCACTCTGAAGATGGGGGAATCTAAGAGGGGCTAGAAAGCTTTCTTCTTCAGCTCAACACCTCCCTAACCCCAGCCCTGTCCCTCAACCCCTCACCCAACAAGGAATTTGAATTTATATTTGGAATTTAGGCTTGATACATACACATTTCATATGGTGATATGTCATTAATGGATTTCCAGATTATAATGGAATGGGAATTAGGTTTAATGTTAATCTAATTGGACTTAATATATCACTTGGGAAGGCATATAGCTAGGGATGGTGGTTGGTGACAATTGCTGTCTGAATCACAGTGGTGCTTCTGTTTTTGTTGTGGTTTGTAATTGATGGTCAAGGGTGCCCCACCTTTGCAGATGTGACATTGGTGCTAATGATGGCTTTGTGGGGGATAGTGAATGCAAAAGACCTGGGAGGCCTCAAATTGGAGGCACTCGTGGAATTTTATCCACAGAGACAATATAGTCCTATAGTCAGACAACTGCTACCGAATGGGGAGTACTGATTATCAAAAATGTTTTATTTTAATTGTTTCTGTGTTGATTTTCAGTTTGTGCTTTGTTCAGAAAAAGCCTAAAGCATGCTGCCTTGGAAGGTCTTATAAAGCAGTCTTATTGATCTTTGGGGAGGGATTCTAGCACCATTGCTGAGACTTGTACTTGGTTCTTTAAATGGGAGCAATAGTCCACTGATAGTGTGTCTTCAGGCCAGATTAGCCTCCCTCCTTGGAAGAGAGAATGAAGGCAGCAAAGGATACCCCTCTTCACTCCCCATTCCATCTTTAGGGCTTCAATTTGAAACCAAAGTTTAAAAACAAATAGATTCTTTAGGGGCCGAGTAAAAACTGACTGATTCCAGGAAGTTAGAGTGGGAAAAAATGTCCTCTCATGGAGGAAGGGGACAAGGGATCCTAGGCAGGCTTTGACCTAAGGAGCAGATTTGAGTCTCTTTGTGAAGGAGGGGAGATTGCCAGATGTGCTGAGGAAGAAGCAGTTGCTTGACTTCTGAGGACTGATGAGGTAGGTGCTGCCAGGGGAGAGAGGCTCCTACCACTGGTGGACCTGCTCATGGCACTGAGGGTCTGTTGTCTTCCTGAGCCAGGTGTCTAAGATATGACAGGACTGATGAAATCTCATCCTATCACACGACTGCTGCCCACTTCAGATGTTTCCTTTGGGAACCAATGATGCTGCCTGAAGTCATCTAGAAATCTCTGCCTTAAATGATGAAATCATGGGCAAGATATTTAAGAACATGGCTGAGACATTGGTCATATTTTTCTCACTGCAGCCCATGAAGTTCAAGGAAGTGGGAGAGGACAAATGTCGCGGGGATGTGAACATCTGGTTATACAAAGGGCACTTCAAGGTGTGCTTTGGATTTCTCGGCTATGGTGTGAGAGATGGCAATGACAAGCTCCCATGGGGGATGTTGTGCACCTAACAAGGGTTAGTAAGAATGTCTTTGCCTGCTTACCTGTCAATCTAATATATTTTAAAAGACTTTGAATTTAAATTTTTATGTATTACAGCAGCTAGGTGGCACCATAGTGCACAGAGGGCTGGGCTTGGAATCAGGAATACTCATGTTCATAAGTTCAAATCCAGCCTCAGGCACTTACTGGCTGTGTGACCCTGGACAAGTCACTCGACCTTGTTTGCCTCAGTTTCCTCACCTGTAAAATAAGCTGGAGAAGGAAATGGCAAACCACTCCAGCATCTCTGCCAGGAAAACCCCAAGTAGGGTCATGAAGTGGCAGACACAATTGAAATGTATGTGTGTGTGTGTGTGTGAAGATTGTCTGTTCATATCTACCAAATTAGACACCATAGGAAGTCACTCCAACAGAAGAAGCCTAATGACACTTAAGATATTCAGAAATATACAGGACATGAAATCCAAGGAAGAAGCTGGCACTAACACTCATCAAGGCAGCTAAGGGGACCCATAAAGCATAGAACACTGGGCCTGGATTCGGAAAACCTGAGTTAAAATCTGGCCTCAGACATTCACTAACCATGTGACCCTGGGCAAGGCTCTTCACCTGTTTGCTCAGTATCCTAACCTCTAAAAAGGTGATAATACTAGTATCTACTTCCCAGAGTTGTTGTGAAGTACAAATGATGTAATATTTGTAAAAGCTTTTGGCACAATGCCCAGCACATGATAGGCTCTGCAGAAATTCTTATTTTCTTCCGTTTCTCCTCATGTTTCTCTAGACCAGGGGTGGAGACCCTGCAGCCTTGAGGCCACATGTGGCCCTCTAGGTCCTCAAGTGTGGCCCTTTGACTGAATCCAAGCTTCACAGAACAAACCCCCTTAATAAAAGAATTTGTTCTGTAAATGTTTGACTCAGTCAAAGGGCTGCACTTGAGGACCTAGAAGGTCACATGTGGTCTCAAGGCCACAGGTTCCCCATCTCTGCTCTATACAAATGCACAGAATATAGGGAACAAATTGAGGAATTCATCGCCCTAACATAGAAAGCAACATTGGGCCTCATCGGTAATATCCCATAATTGGTATGATAAAAAAAAAAACCCAGGACTAGAATATGTCTAGAAAAGGCACACAACCCGTTACCACCAGGCACTTACAATAGGCCAGTGATGTCTTTGACACTGGAAATACAATGGTAAAAATGAACCAGTTCCTACTTTTAAGAAACTCGTAGTCTATTGAGGGGTGATGGTGGTGGAACATATATGCAGAAAAGCCTGTGGGGTGGAGCCAAGATGGTGGAGTGCAGACTAAGACCCAGATGAATTCTTCCAACATTCCCCTCCTAATAACTTTAAAATAATACCTCAAATCAAATTTTGGCAGAGCAGAGCCAACAAAAGGTCAGAAGGAGGACAGTTTTTTTAGACTAAGACAATTTAGAAAGTCTGCAGGAGAGGTCTATAACACCAGGGCAAAAATTCCAGAGCTCCCAGGTCAAGGAGAAAATACTGCAAGGAGCCAGAAAGAAAGAATTAAAATATTATGGAGCCACAGTTAGGAAAACACAAGATTTAGCAGCTTCCACATTAAAAGGGGTGGAGGGCTTGGAGTAAGCTATTCCAGAGATCAAAGGAGCTAGGATTACACTAAGAATCACCTACCCAGCAAAACTGAGTATAATCCTTCAGGGGAAAAGTGGATGTTTAATGACATTGAGGACTTCCAAGTATTCCTGATGAAAAGGCCAGAGCTGAATAGGAAATTTGACATTTAGACACAAGACTCAAGAGAAGCATAAAAAGATAAACATGAAAGAGAAATCATAAAGGACTAAATGGAGTTAAACTTTTTACATTTCTATATGGGAAGATGTAATTTTATCATTATTAGGGCAGTTAGAAAGAGTCTACATAGACAAAGATGTGAGTCGATTATGTTGGGATGATCTCCAAAAAATGTAGGGGTGAGAAAGAGGATACACTGGGAGAAGGGGGAAGAATGAGGTAGAATGGGGGCAAATCTCATATAAAGGAGGTGTGCAACAAAGAGCTTTTATGGTGGAGGGGAAAAAGGGAGGGATAGTGGGCAGTACTTGAACTTTACTCTCATTGGAATTGGTTCAAAGATGGAATAAAAAGTACCCACACACACTCAGTTGTGTATAGAAATGTAACCTATTCAATAGGGATGTAGGAAGGGAAGGGGATAAGAGGTATGAGAGGGAAAATAGTGAGGGGGTGGTGTGGAGCCAAGATGGTAGAGTAGAAGCAGGGACTTGATTCAGCTCTCTCCTCCAAGCCTCTCAAAATACCTGTAAAAATTACTCTAAACAAATTCTAGAGCAGCAGAAGCCACAAAATGACAGAGTGAAGCAGATTTCCAGTCAAAGACAATCTGGAAAACTGACAGGAAGGGTCTATCACACCATGCTCTGAGCTCAGGGCGGGCCTCAGGGCACTGAATCACTGGTAGCTGTGGTAGTTTCCAGACTTCTCAACCCACAAATGCCAAAGACAGCTTTGAAGGTCAATGGTAAAGCTCTCTCACCTGTATGAGAAGGGAGTGTGGTCTGGCCCCAGCTTCAGCCTCACTCCCAGCCCCAGCCCCAGTCTTAGCCCCAGCCTGGCTGCAGCCACTACTGCAGTTGTGGCTGCTTCTGGAGCTCTCTGCCTACAGATGGTGGGAGAATTGAGCAGCTGATCTGCGTTGCAGTCCTGGGTGGCAGTGCTGGGGTGAGGAGAAGCACTGGCATAGCAGAGCTGGTACCTTCCTTGCAGTTCCAGGGCAGAAAAGAGTGCTTGTGGTTGCTCATGGACAAGAACACAGTCCAGGAGAGGATCATATCACTTTGGAGGAACTGAGAATTTACAGGTCACTAGAGATATCTCTGATAACAGCTGTACAAGTCCCCTGAAACTTGGGGTAGTATACCCTCCATTTAACAAAGAGCTCAAAAGTCAAATAATTGACTGGCTAAATGAGCAAACAGAGGAAAAAGAGTAAGACTATAGAAGGTTATTTTCTTGGTGAAAAGATGTTTTCTTGCACACTTACTGATGCAGAAGATCAAGACATGCAGCCAGAGGAAGACAACAAGGTCAAGGGTCCTATATCCAAAGCCTCCAAGGAAAATTTGAAATGGTCTCAGGCCATGGAAGAGATCAAAAAGGATTTTGAAAATCAAGTAAGAGAAGTGGAGGAAAAAATGGGCAGAGAAATGAGAGTGATGCAAGAAAGTCATGAAAAATAAGTCAATAGCTTGCCAAAGGAGACCCCCAAAATACTGAAGAAAATAACACCTTAAAATAGACGAACCCAAATGGCAAAAGAGGCCCAAAAAGCCAATGAGGAGAAGAATTGGCTAAATGGAAACGAAAGTCCAAAATTTCACTGATGAAAAGAATTGCTTAAAAATTAGAATGGAGCAAATGGAAGCTAATGATTTTATGAGAAATCAAGAAATTATAAAACAAAACCAAAAGAATGAAAAATAAAAGACAATGTGAAATATATCATTGGAAAAAAACAACTGACCTGGAAAATAGATCCAGAAGAGATAATTTAAAAATTGTTGGACTATCTGAAAACCATGATCAGAAAGAGCCTAGACATCATCTTTCAAGAAATCATCAAGGAAAACTGCCCTGATATTCTAGAACTAGAAGGCAAAATAGAAATGGAAAGAATCAACTGATTCTTTCTGATCACTGATCACCTCCTAAAAGAGAACCCAAAAGGAAAACTCCTAGGAATAATGTAGCCAAATTCCAGAGTTCCCAGGTCAAGGAGAAAATATTGCAAGTGGCCAGAAAGAAACAATTCAAGTATTGTGGAAACACAATCAGGACAACACAACATTTAGCAGCTTCTACACTAAGAGATCAGAGGGTTTGGAATATGATATTCCAGAGGTCAAATGAAATAAGATTAAAACCAAGAATCACTTAGCCAGCAAAACTGAGTATAATATTTCAGGGGAAAAAATGGAATTTCAATGAAATAGAGGACTTACAAGCATTCTTGTTGAAAAGACCAGAGCTGAATAGAAAGTTTGACTTTCAATTACAAGAGGAACATGCAAAGACAATGCAATGCAGCGATGGAGATGGCCAAGGAGTCCAAGGAGTCCACCAAGGCATACATCACAGGGCTGTGCCAGGTCATCTTTACCAAAATGGCCACATACTTGAGAGGTGAGATGACAGCTATCGGTGAAGACTGCAAACTTCTGGAAAATTTGAACAAACTTGAAAAATGAAAGATATTGCAGTAAGCATAAGTAGAAACCTAAAGAACTTAAACCAGAAATATGCAGCACTTCAGCCTTATTTGTATCAGATTATTTGCATCAGCTCTTGAGCAGGCAGCTTACAAGTTGGATGCATATTCAAAGAAACTGGAAGCAAAGTACAAGAAGTTTGAGAGGTGATCAAAGAATTCTTTAGCACAAGGTTTTTAACTACAAGAATGTTTCAGGAGAGCCTAAATGCATGGGATGGAACCTATCAAACCTTTATGCTTTAATTAATTAAAGAATTAAATTAAAAAATTAATTAAAGAATTAAAGGAAGTGGTGCTGCTGATCCAAGGAGAATCCCAGGCCCCCCCCCCCTTTGCTTGGATGTGTAACTCTGGCCACCCCTGATGTTTTCCCAAAACTGTACCCCCTGGAACTTCAGATTATTATGTGCTTCATTGTGTGCCCTGGACCAAGGCTCAGAAATCAAGATCGACCTGATCTAGAACAGACACAGATGAGAGTCTGAGGTCTTCCTGTCTCTTTCCTCTTCTTTTTCCCCTAGGACTCCATCTTTGACTCTGTTCTGAATGTGCCTCTCACTTAAATAATAAATGCCAATTTATGACCCTCAAAAAAGATATGGAAGGGCAATGTTAAGGGGGAGGACAGATTGGGGGAGGCAGTGGTTAGAAGCAAGACAGAATTTTGAGGAGAGATGGGATAAAAAGAGAAGAGAAGGATAAACAGAGGAAAATGAGATGGAGGCAATAGCATAGTTAGTGATCATAATTGTGAATGGGATGAGCTAACCCATAAAATGGAAGTGAATAACAGAATGGATTGGAAACCAGAATCCAACAATATGTTGTGTACAGGAGACACACTTGAGACAGAAAGACAAGAACAGACTTGAAATGAAAGGTTGGAGTAGAGTTTAATTATGCTTCAGAAGTGAAGATGGCTGGGGTGGCAATCATAATTGTAGACAAAGCAAAAATAAACCTAATTGAAATTTTTTTACTGCATGTTTTACAGCAAGGCCTCATTGGGAATGAGGGAACTGAGTCAAATTTATAAATATAAATATATATATATATATAAATTTATAAAAATAAGAGCCATTCCCCAATTGACAAATTGTCATTAGATATGAACTGGCTGTTTTTAGAAGAAATCAAGGCTATCTATAGTCATATAAAAAATGCTCTAAATCACTGTTGATTAGAGAAGTGCAAATTAAAACAATTCTGAGGTGCCACCTCATACTTATCAGAAATAATAAATGCTGGAGGGGATGAGGAAAAATAGGTACATTAATGTACTATTGGTGGAGTTGTGAATTGTTGCAACCATTCTGGAGAATGATTTGGAACTATGCCCAAAGGGCTATAAAACTGTGCATACCTTTTGATCTGGCAATGCCACAGCTAGGTCTATATTCCAAAGACATTCAAAAAATAGAAAAGGACCTATTTGTACAAAAATATTAATAACAGCTCTTTTTGTGTTGGGAATCGAGGGGATGCCCCTCAATAGGGGAATGACTGAACAAGTTGCAACATATGATTGTGATGGAAAATGACTGTGCTATAGGAAGTGACAAGGGGAGTGATTTCAGAAAAACCATGGGAAGAGCTATATGAGCTGATGCAAAGTGAAATGAGAAGAACTGGGACAACATTGTGCACAGTAATAGCAATGTCGTAATGATGATCAACTATGAAAGACTTGACTACTCTGACCAATACAATGATCTAAGACAATTCCAAAGGACTTGTGATGAAAAATGCTGTCCACCTCTAGAGAGAACAGATGAATTCTGAGTGCAAATTCAAGATCAATTTTCTCATTTTTTGGCCTTTTTCAGTATGGTTAATATAGAAATGTTTTACATAATTTCACATGTATAATTGATATATGGCTTGCCATCTCGGGATTCAAGTTCAAGTATTGCCCACTATCCCTCCCTTTTTCCCCTCCACCATAAAAGCTCTTTGTTGCACACCTCCTTTATATGAGATTTGCCCCCATTCTACCTCATTCTTCCCCCTTCTCCCAGTGGGGAGGGAGAGAGAGAATCTGGAACTCAAAATTTAAAAAGAAAAGACTATCTTCCAATAAATAATAAATTAAAACAAAACATAAGTTATACATGTATGTGTACTATACATACAGCAAAGTATGTATGTAATATACATATACACATAACGTGTATATAATATATATGTGTGTGTAATATATATACACTTAAAGTAAGAATGTTACACACACACACACACACACACAGACACACACAGGGCAGCTGAGTGTAGCAGTAGATAGAATGCCAGCCCTGGAGTCCAGAGGACCTCAGTTCAAATCCTGCATCAGTCCCTTCTATGCTATGGGACACTGGGCAAATTGCTCCCCCTCTAGGGACCTCAGTTTCTATCTCTATAAAATGACATCACTGGCAGGACAACAGTGATGATGACACATTTCTGTAGCCCTTTAATCTTTGTGACCACTTTGAAGCTATTCTCTCACTTGACTGTTCAAACAACCTTTTTGGGTAGGTGCTGTTAGCCCCTTTTTATGGATGAGGAAACTGAGGATGACAGGTGACTTGGGCATCACACAACCAGGAAGCATTTGAAGAAAGATTTGAACTCTGGTTTTCCTAACTCTAAGGCCTTTGCTCTACCCAGTGGGCCATTTATTATGGACCTACTATGTGCCAGGCTAGATGCTTCCCAGGATGGAGGTCCCCTTCCACTGGCTTATTTCCTCCCTAGATGCAGGTGGTGAGAGATGGCCTCTCCTGTGCCCTGGGTCTCTCCCCTGAGCTAGGCTCTCTGGGATGTTGATGAGAAAAATGCTGGCTCAGGCCAGGCTGCGTTGACTGCTCTCCGTGGTCCTGAGCAGCAGCCCTGAGGGTCTGGGCAGACTCTGTTCTGTTACATGGATGCCTTCACAGGCTAGGATAGCCCCATCCTGAGCACTGAGTGAGCTGTGTGTCTCTTGCCCCAGGTATTGCTCAGTCGGAGCTCTGGCTTTTGCAAACAGGGCCTGGGTCCCTCTGGGATGATTCAATGCCTTTGATGGAAAGCAGGGCTTCTGAAGATTCAGAGCTAACACTCAGGGTGACAGCAGGTGAACTGTTTCCCCAACTGAGCACCCTTTGCTTTCTAAAAATAGATAAGACAGAAGTTTTTTAAAAGCGCCTTAGTCAGGCTTTCTGCAAGGGGTTAGGGTGTGCCTAGGGCCAGAGATGGGCTGGGAGCTGTCCATCCACAGACTCTCCCTTCAAAGGGGACCAGAGCCTAGTGGCCTCAGGAGCTCCTGGCTTTGGCCAGGGACCGCCACCTGTTAGGGACACCGCTGCCTCTGTTTGAGATTTGCTCTGGGACTCTCCAGCTGTGACTGGGAGCAGATGTTGACCCTCTCTGATCCCAACCTCTACTGACTAGAGGTCCTGGGGTCGTGGACCTCTAAGGTGCTTTGTGGTTCTGTATCATCAAGTGAGTCACCACCTGAAAGGTGAGGGTGTAAAAGGGAGCTTCTGGTCTTGCCCTTTCTGGTGGCCTCAGTGGAGGCCACCTAAGTTTGAGCTAGGCTGCTATCTCTGCTCTAAATCAGCCAGAGGCCCTCAGCCCAGCCCCAGGGGGCCTAACCTAGACCAGCTGACCTGCCACCACATCTCTACTTTAGAAATGAGGAAGCTGAGGTCTAGGGGTGGGGGAAGTGCTTGTCTTTCTAGGGCGCCAGGTAGAGAGTAGCAGAAGGAACCCAGGCCTCCTGGATGCTCGTCCACCCCCATCCACCCCCCAATCAGGGACCCTTCTTTCCCTCCAAACATGGTGGGCCTATTTCCTCAAGAACGCAGGCATCCAGAAAGGAGCAGATCTTAGTGTTTATTTATCTCTCAGATTTTTAGAGCCACATCCCTCATTTGAAAGCCTCAGGGTGCATTCGTATAAAATTAAAAATAATTAAAATCTTTGAAAAAAATACTCCTCATAAAAACAAAAATGCTATTTTATGGTTAATAAAGATCGAATATGGGCATAATTACATGGCCATATAATCCAGCTTGTAATTATGGCATAAATAATCTATAATTATCCTAATAAACCATGTGGCCTGGGAGAATCCTAGGTTTGAAGCCTCTCCTTGAAGGCTTTGTGCATGGGAGTGTGTGTGTGTGTGTGTGTGTGCATGTGTGTGTGTGTGCGCGTGTGTATGTGTGTGTGGACAGACCAGATGAGGACTATAAGGGTCACTGAGGTTGGAATCCTGGGGCGAGAGGCAGTAGGATTCTGGGATCTGGAGCCAGCCTGGGCTAAGACCCCAGCCAAGGGTGTACAACTCCTCCAGGAGTGACACATGGCTTCATCCATCCATCATCTCCTGAGAATTGTCTAGGGCCCACCCTTCCCCTGCCAGGACCTTCCCTCAGCTGTCCAGCCACAGCCTACCCACCTCTCCCTTACAAGGACAGTTTCCTCAGAGCCAGGGCAGGTCCTCACCAGCCCTGATTAGGCCCCCTCATCACTCAGTTTCTCCTACAGGGCTCAGGCCACAGGATTTGTGGAATACTTGCCACAATGTAATGAAAATCCTGTTTCTACCTCTAAGTTCAGGCCCAACCCCATCTTCTAACACAGATTGCATCCCCTCCTTCCCTCACCACCAAATCCTGCCTTTCCCTCAAGAAGGCATCTTCACAAGCTCAGGACAAGGAGGCATGGCTAGACAGCAGCTTGTCTGAAAAAGATCCAGGGGCCCAAGTGAATTGCAAGCTCAGCATGAATCAGTGGTGGGATGGGGCAGCCCAAAAGGCCAGTGAGGCCGATGAATAACACACATACATTAAACACCTACTATATTCCACATACTGTACTAAGCGATGAGAACACAAATATAGGCAAAAAGGAAGACAGTTCCAGCCCTCAAAAAGCTGAGATTCTGATGGGGGAAGAAAAAGGACTCAAGAAAGGCCTCACATGCAGATGGCTCTTCAGCTGAGTTTGAAGGAAAGGGAAGGGAAGGTGCTGGACATCCTGTGCTTGAGCTGGAGAAAAGAAGACTCAGGAGGAGGCATTAGTGGTCTCTCAGTCCTCGGGAGACTGTCTTGTCTTCACTTCCAGTGCACCGGGGATGCCACTCTCTGCCCAGTGGTTTACACCCTCCCTCCCCTACTGCTACAGATGCAGCATTCGGGTCCTTTCAGTCTGTCCCCAGTTTGCCTTACCAGTCCTGTTTCCTATCAGGCTTTTTCATGTTCTTAATATCACCTGCCTTTGGAGTATGGGACTTGGGAGAGGGACTGGACCTTTGGAACAAAAGTGTCATGGGTGGAAGATGGGAGAAACAGAGAAGTCCAGAGCCAAGTGTAGGAGTGGGCAGCTGCTGAGACAGGTGTGCTGAGACACGGCAGTCTATCAGAAGAGGCCGCCCCCCCCCCCAACCCCTGGAGCTGATGGCATTTCTGCTTCTACACCCACAGCCCTCTCCAAACTCAGCTCTTACTTGATGCTCTGAGGGCCATTCTCTGGTTTGTCCCAAGGTGGGGGTGTCAGTTCCTCTCCCAAGTCCCTCCAGCCTAAGGCATGACATGTCTAGAATGTCCTTTTTTCAGGATTGTCTTTCAGGCCTTTCTTTGTTAAAGTCCATCCTTTCGTCATGCCTAGGCTCAGATGTGCAGGATTTGTCATTCTGAGCTGCAACTTGGGCTCTTCATTTTGGACTATGTATTCCATTCCTTTCTCCCACTTTTTGTGAATGTGAAATAATCTTGCATTGTTCTGATTGCCTTTCCTTCATTTCTAAAGAGCTTTCTCTTGGCCAAATTAAAAATTTATTGTTTGTTATAGAAACTGTTAAATTTAACTATGCTCTGTCATGGAGTTTGAAACTTTTAAGTTAGACCTTTGAGAACAGTGAGAAGAAGAGGAAATGGAAGAGAATAAGTATTTGTACAGCACCTATATGGGGCAATTAGGTAACATAGTGGATAGAATGAAGGGCCTGGAGTCAGGAAGACTCTTCTTCCTGAGTTCAAATCTGGCCTCAGATGCCTACTGGCTGTGTGGCCCTGGGCAAATCACTTCACCCTGTTTGCCTCAGTTGAGCTGGAGAAGTAAACAGCAAACCACTCCAGTATCTCTGCCAAGAAAACTCCAAACAGGGTCATGGAGAGTCAGACATGATTGAAAACTGAACAGTAAAGCACTTTTGTGCCAAATATTCTCACAACCTTGAGAGAATGGTGCTATTTTATCCCCATTTTACAACTGAAGAAACTGAGGCAGGCAGACATTAACTGACTTACCCAGGGTCATACAGCTAGTAAGTGTCCCAGGCCAGATTTGAACTCAGGTGTTTCTGACTCTAGGTCTGGTGGTCTGTGCCCTGTGGCACTTTGAAGCTGCATCTAAAAGTGGCAGGTTCTGGGTACTGAGGTTTTGAATGTATGTAGCATTTTTCTTCTTGCCCTGAAAAGAATTGAGATTATTGTGATCTGGGTGGAGATATGGGAATAAAAGTGATGGGTGAGTTTAGTGAGCATTGGGAGTCATAGCTAACACCTTTGACAAGAGACTGAGCCCAAGGAGAGGCCATTGTTCTGCTGTCAGTGGTCACAAGGGGATGGTGGCTACTGGCTTTCCCTTTGGGGGAAGTGGTATCACAACATGAAGTCTAGTCCCTTCCTCTGCCTCTGTCTGCATAGGGAAGATATGGATTCCAGAGTGTCTTCTGTTCTGAAAAGCCTCTTTTTAAATTAAGTGAATATCTTTTGCCAGGAACTAATTCCAGTCAATCTGTTATTAATCTCTGTGTTGTCTAGTTTTAAACAGGGGGCTGTATCAGTGTTTGTTCTTGGCATATAGAAATACAGAAAAGACCAGAGTTCAAGTTCTTGTCCCCTAAATGTCCAGGCTTTCTCCTGGCTTGGGGCTAAGCCAAACAGAGAGGGAATCTTATGGTTTTGATTTATTAGTTTTGGATAAACTTCCCTGAATACAGGACTAAAGTGGATCTAGGGTTTTCTTGCTGCTCCTCAGGGTAAAATGAGTCAGAGTCATTTTGTTGCCTAAGACAAGGCTGCTTTATCATGTCAGGGGGCTTCACTCACTCATACTTCCCCTCCTTGCTTTATCATTGCCTCCCAATATATACACAGAGGAAGGTCTCTTCAGCAGTGGAGTCAAGGAAAGTAACTGGGGAGTAGGAGCTTCCTGGTGGAAGGATCAGCACTGATATTCCAAAGGTGGGAGCCTGAAGAGGGAGCAAGCCCTTTCCCCTTTTGGCTTTACCTTCTATCTCCTAATCTGTATCCTGACAAGCATAGGATGCTCCAAAATGCTTACATTACATGCTCCAGAATGCTTACCAAAAATGGTTCTGCCCTGTACCCACAAGCAGAACAAGGCTAGCCTCTCTTCCATGTGATAGACAGCCCTCTTGTCTCCCTGAGTCTTCCTTTCTTCAGGATACACATCCCCAGCCCATCCAATCTGATAAGATCCTGAGGTCCTTTCCCCAGTCCTGGTAGTCCTTCTCTGGGCACTGTCCAGTGCATTAATGTCCTTCCCAGAAGGTGGTACCCAGAAACTGACCCAGTCTCTTGGAGAGAGCTCTGCTTTATCTTCTTTGTGGAAGACTTGCTCCTGGTCACATAGTCAGCAGGAGGTATTTGAGGCCAGACTTGAACTCAGGTCTTCTTGACTCTAGGCCTGGTGCTCTGTCCATTACCCCATCTAGCTGTCATCTGCAACATGAGAACAAAAACATCAGTAGCACCTCCAGTAGCACTTTTGCCCACCAGAAATGTGCTGAGTACCCTATAAGATTGAACACACCCTTTTCAAGTGCTTTGTGTCCCAAGTGCTCCAGACACAGCTGATGCAGTGGACAGAGCTGGGCTCAGGGGCTGGAGACCTGACCTTCTGCACTGCCTCTGCCACACGTGAGCTGTCAGAATGTGGAGATATCATCCTTCTCTGAGTCTTAGTTTTCTCCTCTGTAAGATGGGGGGCATGTACTCTTCCCATCTTTCAGTGTTGCAATGAGGAGGGCTGCCCTACAATTGGGGCTGTCCTTGTGGCCATTGGTAACTATGCCTCTTAGTCCACTTACATCTTCTTTCTGTCTGCTACCCCTCTCCTCTCTCTTTGCATCTCTGTTTGCCCTCTCCTTCCTTCTTCCTTACTGCTCTTTATCCTTCCTCCTCTCTCCCTCTAATTATCACCATTCACTCTCATGTCCCTCCCAACTTCTCTTTTCTCTTTCTCTTCTCTCCCTCCCTGCTTCTCTCTGGTTTATTGTCTCTACTTTCCCTCCTCACCTTTTCCTTTCATCTTCTGCTCAGTCCCTTCTTCTCTCTTCTCTCCCACCCCTCTTCCTCCCTACCTCTGTCCTCTCATCTTCTGCACTCTCTTCTTCCTGTCTTCTCCGTGTCCTTACTCTATTTCTCATGCTTCCTGCCCTCTCTTCCTCACACTTCTCCTTTCTCTCTTTATTTCTCTGTTTTTCTCCTGAATCCCTTCTCACATCCTCTTCTTTCTCTATCTTACCTTGTCTCTTTTCTCCCTTCCTGCCTCTCATCGTCTTCTCTCTGCACTCTCCTCCCTTCCCCCTCCCAAGCCATCCCAGGGAGCCCTTTTTCCCATCCCCCCCTAGACAGCAGGAGACAGCGTGTTCTCCTCCCACACATCAAAGGCACAGATTAGAGAATGAGGGTGGGAGGTGGGGACCACACAGGGCAGAAGCTGTGAGCAGGCATCTCCAGAGACTGGCATGGATCACAGGCAGCTTGTAAGACAGGGGCTGGGGATTATTTCTGGCTGTGATGTGCAATCTTGGCTACACCCTGTCCAGTTCCTGAGGGGGCTTCTTTCTCAAGGAGCAGGGGGTAGTGGATACACATAGACTCCAGGATCACAAAGGCTCTTTCCCAGGGGACATAAAAGAAGCAGGATGGGACAAGTCTTGTTGCTTCTCTGAAGGCTGCTACTTCTTGAGAAAGATTGGGGAACATCATAACTGAGCTGGGGTTAGGGAGCCACAGAAGTGACTTTTGGCCTCTGGTGGCCTAGGCATATCAAAAGGATATACAGGATAGTATCCTTTCTTGGAAACTAGGTAGTCTAGTGTATAGAGTGCTGGAACTGGAGTCAAGAGGACCTGGATTTAAATCCAGCCTCAGACACTTCCTAGATGTGTGACCCTGGGCAAGTCACTTAGCCTCTCCTTCAGTTTCCTCATCTGAATGTAACCCTTGTCACAAAGTCTGTTGTTATGAGACTCCTTCCTTATTGGTGGAGATGAATGCCTTGCCCTGTAGGAGAGGCAAGGTGTAGCAGAGTTGTTGAGAGTGGGAGAACTCCAGTCCTCTTGAGTCATCCTTGGGACCCTTCAGACTTGGAGTCACTCAGGGTGCTTCTGACTTCCAGCTTCAAGACAAAGGATGGATAAAGCCAATCTCACTGCAGGTTACTGAAGGAAAAGACTCTGAGAAGACACAAGAGGAGCTGGTTTTCTCCATCCGGCCTTCATTCCCAGATTGCTGCACTGGACACTGCAGGGAGTTTCCATTTGGGTGAGGCCCAGGACCCTCTGTCTTGGTTAAGCTGAGCTATTTAGCTCTAAAGGGAGAACTCCTTCACTCTCTATTGTCTGGTGTATGTCTTCTTATGCATATTTTCTCTGATTTCTATTTTGCATAAATGGGTTTCTTTGCTATTTACTATGTATGTTCATCATAGAAATGCTATCTGGTGGGGAAGGGGATAAGCCTTGGATATAGAGTTTGGGGTCCCCCTTCCCCCAATTATGATGACACAGTGATTGGAAGTTAGCTTGAACCCAATCATATCCCTTAGGCCAACAATATTTGAAGGTGCAGCTAGGTACAATTCTAGCCTGGTACCCTCTCTCTGAGAAGAGCAGAGTGGCTTCTGACCTCAACTTCCCCCTTGTCTTCTTGGTAGGAATCAACTTTCCTTTGGAAAAGGGTAGGAGGAAAAGAGGGCTATTCTGCTCCACTTCTCACTTACAATGTAGGATCTCTCCCAATGCACATAAAATGAGAATTATAATGGCTTTCCAGGGTTGATGTAAGAATCAGATGAGATAATATTTGTAAAGTGCTTTGAAGCCTTAAAGAGTTATCCAAATGCTAGCTGTAATTATCAGATAGAGAACTCTTTGGTGAGTCTTTCTTCTGTGCTATCCCACCCAAGGGGGAGCAGTGTCAGGGAGGAGTATAGGGAATATAAGCTCTGACTGCTCAGCACCCCCAGTGCCCAGTGGGCCCTCTGTATAGGCCGCTTGGAGTGTCATCCCTCAGGTCTAGGAATGTTGTCTCTGAAGCTGGATGCCATGGGGGTGTCTCCAAACCATGATAGACATATGACCTGCCATAGCTTATCTTGGTCATCATTACCTGGAGAATCTGGGACCAACTTTAGTCCTCATCCTCCCCTAACACAGCACTCTGGCAGCCTCATATTTCCACCTGGATGTGCTATAGGAACCTGTAGCTCAACATATCTACACCAGAACATGTTATTTTCCCTCCTAAACCAACTCTTCCTCTAGACTTTCCTCTTTCTCTTTAGGCCATGCCATCATCCTTCTAGTCAACCAGATTGGCAACATTAGAAGTGATGAGGCAGTCAAGAAAGAAATGTTTTTCGTCGATACTGAGAAGGGCTGAGCTTCCAGGAAGACAGAGGAGTAGTCCTCTTGTCTTCTTCACTTGAACCTCAACTATCAGTCAGTCAACAAGCTTTTATTAAATGCTAACTATATTGCAGGCATTGTGCTAAGCACTAGGTTAACAAAGAAAGGCAAAAACATGTAACAGGGTCCCTGTTCTCTAGGAGCTCAGAGTCTAATGCGGGATATAATATGCAAACAAATATGCACATAGATGTGCATATACATGTATATGTGCATATATATATTATATTCAGTGGTATGATAAGGGGGCTGGGGATTCAAGAGAGGAGGACAGAGAAGAGTTGAATTGGTTCATCAAAGGGTCAGAATAGGGTGGAGAAAGTAGTTTTTGAAGGGGAGATGGCCAGGGAGAGAACTGAAGGATTAAGGGATTAGAGCTCACAGTATAGACAAAGACTAGGTGGGGTTGGTGAAAGTGGTGATAGGAATGATCCAAGGCTGAGGTTTGGCTGGGTATAATTGGCTAGGGATTTCAGAGAGGACAGAGTAGAGTAGAATTGGTTCACTAAAGGGTCAAGCTGGGGAAAAGAGGAGAACATGGCTAGTGCAAGGGAGATGGTAATAGCATATGTTACGTATGTAACAGCATATCTATCTATCTCTAAAGCATGCATGTACATTGTTGTTTATAGGTGTGTGTGTGTGTGTGTGTGTGTAAGAGAGAGAGAGAGAGAGAGAGAGAGAGAGAGAGAGAGAGAGAGAGAGAGAGAGAATGAGAGAGAGAATGGGGCCTTAAATAATGAGCAAAATTTGGTTAGGTGAGGAGAGAGGAAACTTATGTGGGGGTAAGCAACCAACCAATCAATAATTGTTTATTAAGCCCCTGTTATAGGCCAGGCATTATGCTAAGTACAGGGGATATAAAAAGAGGCAAAGACAGTCCCAACCCTCAAGAACCTTACATTCTAGTGGAGGAGATCACATGCAAATAAATATATACAAAGCAGCCTATATACAAGATAAATAGGAAGCAATTAACAGAGGGAAGGCACTAGAGTGAAGAGGGGTTGGGGAAGGCTTCTAGTAAGAGAAGGGTTTTAGTTGGGTCTTGAAGAAATCCAGGGAAGTTAGTAAGTAGAATTGAGAGGCAGCATTCCAGGAATGGGGGAGAAAATGTTTTGGATATACTGAATTTAAGATATCTACTGGACATCCAGTTTGAGATGTCCTAATGGCAGTTGGAGATAAGAGATTGGAAGTCAGCAAAGAATTTCAGAAAAGTAGATTCAGGTAGATTTGAGTCACCAATGTGGAGATGTAATTAAATCCATGAGAATAGAGATGAAGAGGGAGACCATTCTGGTATGGGCATCAAAGAGAGAGATTATTGTTGAGTGTATAAGGAAGGACAAACAAGCCAACATCACTGGATGGAAGAGTACATGAAAGGGAGTAAAATCTAAGACTGGAAATGTCAGAAGGAGCCAGATTATGAAAGACCATGAATGCCAAACAGGGATTTTATGTTTGATCCTAGAGGGGCTAGGAAGCCGCTGGAATTTATTGGATTGGAGAGGTGATACAGACAGACCTGTGCTTTAAGAAGCCCACTCTGATGGTTGAATGGAGGCTGAACTATTGCTGCAGCAATAGTCCATGTATGAGATGGTAAGGGTTTGCCCTAGGGTGGTGGCTCTGTCAGAGGAGAGATGGAGGCATATCTGAGAGATGATATGAAGGTAGAAGCAACAGAACTGGGCAACAGCTTGGATGTGAGGGCGTGAGAGAGAATGAGAAATCAAAGATGACAGATTGGGCACCTGAGTGACTAAGAAGATTGGTGGTATCCTTTACAACAGCAGAGAAATCAAGTCAACCAGCATTTATTAAAAGTTTATTGTGTGACAGGCACTATACTAAGTTCTGGGAATATCCACAGAAGTAAAAAGAAAGATAATTCCTACCTTACGATCTAATGGAGGAAGAAAACCATAAAAGGGGAGAAGTTCCCTTCACTGCCTCAGGGGTAGAATGGAGTTCTAGGGAGAGAAGGAAGCTCTGGCATGGCAGGAGAAAGGAGCCCAGAGAGGCAGGATCAGAGCTCAAAGAGGAATGAAGGCATGAGCATGGCTGGTGAGGGAACTTTCCCTTAAAGCAGACATTCTGAAAGGAACTAGCCAATCTGAGAAAGGGGCTTCAGCACCAGTGTGGGAAGGCTGCTGTGGGATGGAGGAGAAAGATGTCCAGAGAGCCAAGGGGAGGGAACAATTTTGGGGAAAAGACAAACTCATTTTGGACCTGTTGAGTTGTTGATGCCCAAGATCCATTCAAGAAGAAGGGTCCAGGAAGTAGGGGTGATGGGGAACTAGAGTGAAGGAGTGGGATTTGGGCTGTGTATATAGTCTGGAGCATCACTGACACACATGATCAATCTCATATGAGATAATGAGATCACCAAAGACATCGTAGAGAAAAAAGAGAGCAGGACCTGGGACAGAGCCTGGGGAGCACAACCATGTGTAGCGGGGCAGAAGGCAAATGCTGATGTAGTAAAGGAGACTGAGGAGGGATAGTAAGATAGGTAGGAGGGCAGCCCAGAGAGTCAGAGTCTAGGAGGACTCAGCAGCCTCCAGACTCAAGGAAAATGTGTCTGGAGAAAAAGCTATGGGTTATAACCTTGGCGACAGACTGCAAGGTCATCAGGTGGTCAGGAAATGGAGATGAGGGAAAACCTCGACCCTGGAAGTGCAGCTGTGGGAGGAAAGAGGGTAGGGACAAACCTATAGATTTGCTAGAGCTGTTTGTGTGTGAACCCAGCTCTGCCCCAGGAAGTCATTCAAATTCTGGGAACCTGTTTCCTTCCCTGTAACTTGATGAGATTGGATTGTATGGTTCCTAATGTTCCTTCTAAGTGGGGGATCCCATGTGAAGGTGTTTTAAGGATGGTGGACTTGCTGGCAGGAAGGGAAGAGAGACACCAGAAGATTAGAGAGAGGGGAGAGTGGCAAGGCAGGTGCCTGGAAGAGCTGAAAGGAGCAGGGGTCTAGAGCATAGAGAGAAGGGTTGGCCTTGGCAAGAAGAGACCCTTCTTTTTAAGAGGCTATAGCACAGGAGCAGAGTCTGGGGGACAACCTAGTGAGGTCAGAGGCATGGCGGAGGCAGGGGAGGGAGTGCATGATGGATCACCTCTGTAAAACAATTCCTCTGCTGAGAGAGAGGGTGCTGGGGAGATGGGGGCATGAACATACACAGGGTTTGGGAAAAAATAAAAGAATTGCTCTGTAGAAGTGAGGTCCCATTTGAGGCTGGAGAGCATTAATGTGCAGTAGACTAATAGTAGATTGTCCTCTTTTAGGGTTCCTCATCAGCTCATGGGCAGCTGGTGATATAGTGGGACTGAGTGTTGGGCCTGGAGTCAGGAAGACCTGAGTTCAAATCTGGTCTCAGACACTTACTAGCTGGGTGAGCCTGGGCAAGTCACTTCACCCTGTTTATCTCAGTTTTCTTATCTGTAAAATGACACTAATAATAGCACCTCCCTCAAAGGTTGTTGTGAGGGTCAGCTCTTAGCACAGGGCCTGGCACATAGTGGGCGCCATATACATGTTAAGTATTATTTATTCTTATCAGAACAGGAGCAGGAGTAGAGAGGATGGATGGTGGGAGTCACCCAGGGTTGAATTTTTCATTTTGTTCTTGGTTTTGAATGGGGTTGTGGACTGCGTCCCCAGTGAAGCTATCATCTGTGGCCATTCAGTGGCATCATCTCCTTTGATGTCCTGGCTGGGTCACCAACACCTTAGATTCTTGAATCGGTTCCTGGGCCACGTAGACTAGCCCCCCATCACAAATGAGGCAAGATACCCATTAAATACAAACACCTGTGAGTTTTGGCATTTCCTGGTCTTGCCCCTCTCCTTCTGGAGGCTCTCCCAAACCTCCTCCTCACAGGCTGTCCAGTGCATGGGCAGGAGGCTTGATGACGTTGGCTCAAGAAGTTCAGGCTGCTGGGAGAGGGGTCATTTCAGAAGCACCCATGGGTGCCAGGGTGGAGGAGCCCCAAGGGAACTGAAGGGGAAGGCAGGAGCTGCCACTACTTGTGGGCTTCATAGGGCCTTTGGGAGAATCTTTCCAAGTGAGCCATGAAGTGGATGGGCCAGCACCAGTATTAGCAGCAGCAGCAGCAGCAGCAGGCAGGTTACCTCGGTGGGAGCTGGGCTCATTAGCTCTGCCTCTGTTCTGGCTGAAGCTGGGCCTCCAGGCCTCCGGCGTTCCTCCCCGGATCGATTCACTGGCACTGATTCCAGGAAAGCTCTGTCCGCACCATGCTTGCTTGTCACTTGGGCTTTCTTCTTTACAAGGAAAACTTCATTCGGAAAATTTCCAAAGCACAGAAGCCAAATTCAGTCGGAGAGAGGCAGAAAACAAAAGCTATGTTTTCCAGCAAATAAAACCACAGTGAAAAAGAGTGAGGGTGGGCCCTGCAGGCTTCTACCTATGTTTGGATAAGCTTAGACATCAATAGAATGGGAAAAGAATGGACCAATAGGTCATGGAAATGTGAAGACTCAGAGAGGGCTGAGTGTGTGAGTGTGCATGTGTGTGTGAGTGCACGTATGTGTGTGAGTATATGTGAATGGGAGTGTGAGTGTGTGTGAATGTGAGTATGTGAATGTAATTGTATATGAGTGGGTATGAATTGAATGTGTGTATGAATGTGAGTGTGCATGTGTGTGTGAGTGCATGCATGTGTATTGTGAATGTGAGTGTGTGAATGAGTGTGTGTGTCAACATGAGTGTGTGTGAATGTGAATGTGAGTGTATGTGAATGTAAATGTGTATGAGTGGGTGTGAACTGAATGTGAGTGTGTGTGCGAATGTGTGTGTGTATGTGTGTTAGTTTGTATATGTGTGTGTGCATGTGTGTATGTGTGTGTCCAGGCATGCATACACACAAGATGAGAGTAGATGCTGACCAGTCAGAGGTACTCAGAGCTGATGGGGTGGGAAGGTGGGTTGGCCAGAGTCTATCTATCCTTGATTGAGCTCACTTCTCCGGCTGTACCCCTGAGACCCTCTGTGAGAGGCAATGCTAAGATCCTGCAGCTAGAGCTTAGAGGTCTTCAAGTCTAGCCACTTTATTTTACAGACAAGGAGACTGAGTCCCAGGGAGAGGATGGGGTTTTTCCCAGATCACATTGGCAGTGGTAGAGCTGAGAGTCAACCCCTGGTCCTCTGACTCCAAATCCAGTCCCCCACCCCCCAGCCCCAGTCCCACTTTGGGGCAGCTTGAATTATGACGGTGCTTGAACACTTTTCCTTATGTAACATGGTCCACAGGGGCCATGTTTCAGGTCCCATCCTTCTCATCTGCTCCTCCTCCATAACATTTTTATTATTAAGAAAAATGCTAAAGGACTGGGTTGGAAATGACACAAACAGCAAAGCACTCTGGGAGAAGGAAAAGAGGCAAAGGAGAGACAAGACGGTGGGCCCCAGAGAAGGTTCAGTCCTTGGCTGGCCTGCCCTCGACTCCTCCATTCTATTGCCTCTCATCAGCAGGATCAGTAGCCAAGGAGAAAACCCTTGGCTACGGCGGGTGGCCGCTGATTCCAGTGCCAGCCCATAGTGAGAGCTCAAGAAATGCTTGTAGATCGACTGACTGATCAGACCAGTGATCCCGTGTGAGGCTGAGCGAAAAGAAGGTGGAGGGATATTGGCTAACTCCAGCCCTGGAAAGAGTCTCTTCTGGGCAGTAGATAAGTCTAGGCACCTGAACTATTTCTGAGAACATGCCTATTACAAGTTGCAGGGTGCCTAGGTCTGGGAGCCTCATCAGATTTTAGATTTAGCTCTAAAGGGCATGTTAGAGGCAGCTCCCTTATTTTACAGATGAGGAAACCGAGGCATGCCAGTAAACATGTGAGGTGGAATTCGAACCTCGGTTTTTTTGACTTGAAATCTGGTGCCCATTCCATGTTGCTTCTGGCCACCTAGCTGCTGCACACACACACACACACATGCACACACACACACACACCCCTATTTTTAATTTAAATGAATGCTTGATGTGATATTCCTTTTCTTTTACTTCGTTGGCAATGAACAAAGAACTGTATGTAACAGCTTAGCCCTGCATGTACAGTCACAGGAGCAGAGCTCCTGGGATTATGGTCTGTTGAAATATGGAAATAAGGGAAGAGGCTGGAGTTTTGCCAGGAGATAGTGGCTGTCTAGCAGAGTTTCTTTGGATTACTGGAGACCCCCCAAGACCACTGGCAGCAGCAATGCCACTCACAAAAGGAGGAGGGGAGTTGTGGGAAAGAATAGACTGTAAGTTCCTTGAGGGCAGGGACTTGATTGATTTGTTCTATCTCCTGCTTAGTCCTGGCGCCTGGCACCTACTAGGCTCGGCAATCTGAGCTGTGCTGAACCCATAGGCAAGCCAAAGCTCCACAAGAACCATCCACAGCTCAGGACTTCCACCCGGTGCTTCCTGCCATTGGGTGCAGTATGTAATGACCTGTTGAGTGTGGGCTTGCTCCAGAGCTCGGGGAGTCTAATTGAAGATCAGGCTAGGGGCCAATAGTGCAGCTGAGTGTGTGTAAAATGGTTCAAGATGAAATCTCTGGAAATTTGAAAAGGCTCCATTGTTTTTGTCCCACTGAAAACTGCTACGAGAAGAGGCTGCTGGAAGTAAGTGTGAGACACTTACCTGATGGGTGTTTGTGACTTCATTCTGAAGTGGAGGGTCATGTTTTGGATCCCCAAGGCACAGTCAGCCCTGAGGTTATCACTATCCTTTGTCTTCCCTGTACTTGAGACTTAGGTATACTTTGTTGAGGGCAGTGTTGATTGACTGACTTGCCAGGAAACCATTTTAGACAGAAACACCAGGGCAGAGGTGGGTCCTTTTTGGCTGGACAGAGTCTAGTCCATGCCACTGAGCACATATTTACTAGGGAGCCCTTGGAAATCAGGCTGGTGGTTTGTTCCTGGTGGGATTGAGGTTGGTATTGGCCAATAGAGGATCTTAACTAAGGTCTGCATGTATTTGATTATTAAGGTTTGATTGGTGGAATTGAGAAGTGCCTGTCTACTTTGTGTTTCTATTGCACTCATTGGTATAAATACCATGAGGAACAAGTGATTTTGAGCATGTTCCAGGATGGATGACCCCTTTATGGAGCTGCTGGGAGGAAGCCTGAGATGGACTGAGTCCTGGGTGCATAAAGAGCAAGGCTCACATCATCCCTGCCCTCAAGACCTTCCCATTCCAGTAGTGGGATGAGCCAAGCGTGAATACATCAGTAACTCGTTCTGCTGAATGTCAGTAAGGGCATGGGGTAGAGCAGACAAATGTGGGAAACTCTAAAAGGGAAGAGTTAATGTGTGCTGGAGGGGCATGCCAGGGATCAAGGAAGCCTTTGGGATACTAAGAAAAGCAGCAGAGGTAACAATCGTAATACTTCACGTTTATTTACCACTTCCAAGTTTGGAAGAATTCCTTCAAGCTTAGGATTTCAGCAGAGGCAGGGGCGGGGTGGGGGTGGGGGTAGGGAGTCAATTACACGGAGCATGGTGTGGGCAAAGGCAGAGGGGGCAGATGGGCAGACCTCTACCTCATCACCCAGTTTGTTTAGGACAAGTGGCTAGGTTAGCAATCACCAGCACCAAGGCTTGTATCTTCTGGGGCTTTAATGGATCTTTAGATGAAGAGAGTTTTTCACGCTGTCCCTCCTCAGTAGATTGTCTGGTCCCTGAGTTCAAGAACTACATTCTTTATTTTCAACAATGAGCAAAGTAGCTGGCACATAGTAGGTGCTTAACAAATGAATCGAATCCTTCTGCCTCAGAAGCTTTCTCCTTCCCAGCTAGGATGTGAGCTTGTCTTTTTCCTTTGGCTCTAGGAGCAGGGCTCCCCCTAACCCACGTGTTCTTATTCTGACCTCCCCCTTCCAGTGCTCTTGAGTCTGCTTGCCCTGTCAACATCCTGTTGGTGGCTGCATCACAGCTTATTCCTGGGGCGCTCTGGGGCTCTCACCGAGAGCTTCCTGACGTCAAGAAGGTCTGGAACAAGCCAAAGCCAGAATCCTTTTTGAAAATCTGAACAAAAGCACAATTCCACCCCAGCAGTCATCTGACACCATTTTTGCTTAATCTTTTTGCATCGCCACAGAGCTGGAGCATGAGGACTTGTCCCTGGGGAGCCTGAGGACACTGAGGTTCCCCCTGAATGAGGACAGCGGTGGGAGTCTCACACAAGGCAGACGCCTTCACAGTCACAAAGGTTGGGAGCATGGAAAGGGGGGGTCTTTGATGACCCCTGCTTCACTTTTCCGCTACAGGGTGTTCAGTTAACATGTTGGTTAATTAAAGCCATAATTAAAGAGTGGACAGCAGGGGGGAGATTATGAGAGGGACAGGCTGCCCCGAGCTTGCGCAAAGTTCATCAGCATCAGCCAGTCATTGCAGGCTGCCTAGCCTAGGAGGCAGTGCCTGGCCTAGTCCGTCAGTGACCTCCCAGGCAGTGTCCTGGAATCCCTGGCCAGAAGGCTGCTCATCCAGCCTGGAGGCAGTGGGAGAAGATCCCCAAGCATGTGGCCATTGGCCGGCACCGACATCACATCATGCTCTCCTTAATTGGTTTTGTGCTTTTTATTCCATATACACCCCTCTCTGTCCATGTTGTCTCTCCCAAAGAGAGGGAAGCTCCTTGAGGGCAGGGTCTGTCCTCTTATGTCTCTGTGTCTTCAGCATCTAGCACACAGAGACATCATTGATACTGCCAGGTCATCCTACTGGTATGTACTTGTTTACATGTTGTCTCCTCCAATAGAATGGAGCTCTTGGGGACCTTTGAATCCCTAGCACTTGGCCCAGTGCCTGGCACATAGTAGGCCCTTGGCAAATGCTAGTGGATCAGCTGTTTGCCTGGCATAGCTTTTCAGTTGACATGGATAACTGTTCATTTGGATAACTTTTTGTCGGGAAAATTAAATGATGCAGCTTCTGGATCAAGGCAGAATACCACTTGAAGGGAATGTTGGGACACAATATTGGGGTTGAATCCTTCTCCCAAATAAAATAAAATTGTTCCAAACCCCATTTAAGAGTTCTCACATTACAAAGGACCATAAATATGAAGGGATTTGGAGGAAAGCTGGAAGGGACTTGAGAGATAATTGAGTGCAAGCCTCTCATTTTGCAGAAAAGGAAACTGAGACTCAGAGAGAGGAAGGAAGGGACTTGCCCAGTGAGAAAGTGGCTGAGTCAGGATCCAGACCTAGGTTACCTCTTGCCACTTTGCCTCATTCATCCAGAGCAAAGCTGGGTAGATCACTGACAAGTCTCCTCTGATACTGCTAGAGAGAAAAAAAAAGTCTAGCATTGGAAACAGAAGCCTGGAGCTGTCCAACCATCCAGGGCACCTCCTGATGTAGACTCACAGGATGCTGGGAGGTTTCATGAGGAATATAAAGCATTCTCAAAGGTCCTCAGTGTCCTGGCCAAGAAGATTTTCAGATCCATCCTCAAAGAGTAGTAGGTATCTGGGAGGAGAGCCAGGTTTAATATGCCACTTGTAGGTTGTTCTGATGGCTTCTCTCCCCTTAAAAACAATTTCTGGGAAAGGCTGGTGACCCTGATCCACCCTCTGAAAACTTTGCTGTTAGCCACAGGCTTTTAGGCAAGAATGATGATAAGCATACTGAGCCAACAGTTACCCCTGGAGACAGCTGATTAGGCAGAGGCAGGGGGGAGCTACTCGGGAGGCAGAGATGGGGATGCTTTCAGGTTATCAGATATATTGCCTTTCTGTGTGGAGGCTTCTCTTCCAGCTCCTGCCACATGGGAGAGCAAGAGCTGGGAGTCTTAGTACCAGAGAGGGTAGTGAGCTTTGCAAGAAGCCTCCATGTGTTTGAAGACACTTTCCATTAATTAGCTCCAATACACTGAGCAAAGCAAGTGGACCACCTGTGGCAGACACGAAGATATAGAGCTGGCACTGAGACAGATGCTGCCTGGCACCCTTTGATGCTGCAAGGATCCTTAATGTGGAGAAAGAACCACTGGGGAAGGCTTCCATCTTCAACTTTGAATTCAGGTTGAGTTCCTTGATAAGAGTAGCAAGGCTTAGTTAGGAAGGTACCAACTTGTATATAGGGATTTTTTTTTCTTAGTGAGTTACTCTGAATGAAATATCTGCTTTATTCAACATAAGTATTATGGCCATATGAATCTTTCCTTTAATTCAGTTTTTTATTAGGATTTAGACCTGGATGAGACCTCAGAAAGCATCAGATTTATATATCAGGAAGGTGAAGTCCAGAATGGAGAAATGACTCATTTAAGGAGACTCAGTTTGCAAATAGAAAAGCCAGGATCCAGGTTCATCCAAGCTTTCCCTCCCTGCCCTCCACCACCACTATCCCCACTGAATCATGCTGCACTATGGATTTCTGGTTTGAAAAAAAGGAAGAAAGTGTAACTGTCTAAATGAATGATGGAAAAAAGCTTGTATTAAGCCCTGACCTTTCTAACCACTGCGGAGACAGAAAAGCCAGACTGTTCCTGTTCTCCAGGAGCTCACATTCTCATGAGGATGACAGTACACATAGAACTAATCAAACAAAATTGCAGCGTAGACTTCCCTATTTGTAGTGCGAGGGTATGATGCCCAGCCCCTACTGTAGAAGTGTGCCTAGGCAGGGAGAACAGTGATTTGGTTCTTGGTGGGAAGCAGGGCAGGTGGTTTCTGGCTCCTTTTTAGCCTTCCTGCTCCTAGGCTGATTTAAGGACAAATCTGTCAGTCAGAACTTCACGTTTCTAAGTGAGCTCCAGCAAAGGGGTGCCTTTTAGCTCCCAAAATGCAACTTTGAGTTTCAGTGAGCGGAATCTCTAGAATAATCACAGCTGTAGACAGTCTTCGAACCAGTGATCGGAGAATTTTGATGAATTCTGTGGTGGTGATTCTGTGATTTGATGGAGTCCAGGCTCCTGAACCAGGAATGCAATAGAAAATGAAAGGAATTTTGGACTATAATTTAACTAAGACTTTAGACTGAGAGGCTTTGAACAACCCTTGGGGAAAAGAAGTTTTTTTTTTATAAAGGTTATATTTTAAAATTCTTTGCTAGCTGACTGGGTATGGCTGCCTCGGGTCTGTAACAAAGAAGAGCTGATGGAATTCTTGGGGCTAGAAACAAAAGAGCTGGTGCATTCCTGCCTCGTAGGTGAAGACCCATCAGAGAGTGATTTCAGAGAAAGGAACACCAAGACTAGACTTACAGATGACAGCAGGATGCTCAGCGGCTCTTTTAAGATGCCCAGTGGTACAGCTCCAGAGTACATTGGTGGCTTGGCAGTAGTGGAAGGTATGCCCCAGCTTTGCATGTTCAGTGGCCAGACAGGTCGTCTGTGTGTATGCTTCTCCACTTATCTTCTGGAGGACCTAGTAGAAGCCAATATAACAGGATGGGTCCAAGAGCAATGGTTGTGAGTGGATGTCAGCCCACAAAGTGTTCTGGGAACCCATGAGCAAGAAAGTGTCTGGATAGTGCACAAGTATTTCTAATTCAGTCATTTTGAGAAGGGATAGTATTCATAGCCATGAGATTTTAGAGGTAAAAATCATCTCATCCTACCTCCCAACCCACTATGAGGCATCCTGCATGGTTAGCCAGCCAACAGTGTGGCACAAAAGAAAGATTTCTGGACTATAGTCCCAGGAACTGAGTTCAAATCTTGGCTATCACCTTGGGTATTTTCTTAGCTGTACAACAAGGGAGAAGAACTATTTTCTAGCTCTCCTTCTATAATTCTACATACAATCCATCAAAATTTTGGCCACAGAACAAGGAGAGAAAGGGGATTGTCTGAGAGTGAGGAGTCTCTCCTGTTCCCAACTTTCCCCAAGCTCAGAAGGACCTCCTGCTTGGCTTGTGGGTAGATTACGCAGAGTACCACTGATCTTGGGAAGGGGTTTGTGGGCAGAAGAACCAGGAAGGAAGGCAAGTGAGATGGAGGAAGATGCTATTGCAAGGGGAGAGACACCTGTGAGACATGCTTGGGAGCAGCTGATACAAGCCAAGAGTATCAGCCAGAGGGTCAGGACTGACCCTATGTTTGCGCTGGGCAGCAGCCAGAGAAAAAAGGCAGGGATCCACAGCCCTGAGGGGCAGAAGAGTAACTTCTCAAGGGACCCTCTTTGTCCACAGGCTGGATCTGTGATGGGGGATAGTGGGTCTGAGCCCCACCGTGCTCACCTCCTTTGCCAGTGATCTGAACCAGTCAGGTTCAAGGTTTACTTTGCCCCTCCTGCCTCAGGGTTCCAGGGATCTCATTGAATAGAGGGCTCAGCCATGGACCCTGGAGATTAAAGGGCATAGAACACTGGGAGGCAATAGTCTATAGAATACTCTTGAGAATTGTAGTCATGGCAAACTGGGAAAGTTCCTGGTATGAGGGTGGCCCCGCCTCTATCTCATGCCAATCTTCTGAGATCAGGCATGAAAGTGAGATCATGCCCTTTTAACAGGCAACATTGATACAATAACAGATCATGACATTTATGGAGTGCTTTGAGGTTTGCAACATGCTGTGTGTTCTCACTGGAACCTCACACCACCCCAGGGAGGCAGGTGCTATTATTACCCCACTTCTCAGATAAGAAAACAGAGGCTCAGAGAGATGTAGAGACTTGCAAGCATGTGGGGAGGATTCCAGCCCAGGCTGTCCTGCCCTCAGGTCCAATGTTCTGTCCACTGCAACAGCACAAAGGAATCTGAGAGTGAGTGGGGAAGGAGCTTTCCCAAGGTCCCATATTTCATAAGCTGGCCAGTGAATCACAGGAATTCAGAATTGGCACCTGGTCTTCCCTGGAGTGTGGATGGAAGCAGGGCTGGTGATGTCCAGTTCATGGGGTTCTAGGAGCTGGGAGGGTTAGAAATGACAAGATTTGGCAGCAGGTTGGACATGTGGAGGTGAGTGCAAGTGAGGAATAAAGATGATGGTGAGGAGCTTAGTGACCGGGAGGAAGATCTCACAAAAGAGACAGAAGGAGAGGTCAGAGAGGGAGGAGGAGAAGCAGGAGGGAGGCTGGTGTGGGAAGTGTCCTGAAAACTTAGAAAGAGGAGAATGTCCAGGAGGAGAGAGTGGTTCCCAGGGTCGGAGGCTGCTGAGAGGTCAAGGAGCATGAGGACTGAGAAAAGGCCACTGGACTGGGCCACTAAGAGACCAATGGTCCCTTTAGAAAGAGCAGTTTGGGTGGAAGGATGAAGCCACTAGAAAATTCCGAAGAGAGTAGGGGGAGATGAAGCCAAGTCAACCAGTGGGGCCTGGGCCCCGCATTACTGTCCTCAGCCCAGGCCTCCAGCCTGTCTAGGTCCTTCTGGACCCTGACTCTGTCATCCAACATGAGGAGGATGCAAAGCATGTAATAAAATTCATCAGTTGTCCCTCCCATCATGAGGTCACCGGCACAGGTGATGAGTCTGCCATCAGAGCCTTCATCCAAGGCTGCCCAGTCTGCCCCCAACCCATCTCAGTGTGTGGCTGCACCAATCTAGCATCTATCCTCTTGACCTACCAGATCAGCAATGTTCTCCTGAAATATCTACTTCATCACCTTGTCAAGAAAGCACTGGGGTGACTCTGACTGCCTTAGGGGATTGAAAGCCTGTATCCCTTTGAAAGGGATGTTGGGAACAGAAGGAGACTCAACTCTACCCACAGTGGGGCTGTGTCCCTAAGTCACTGGCTCACCCATGTGGCCCAGGTGGACTGGAGGAGACTAGAGATATGAGCTGCTCATTGCTCCTCTCTGAACAGCACCTGAGGATGCTGAGGTTCATGTCCCATTTCCTATAGGAGGCCTTTCCCTGTTTCCCTCCCCTCACCACCCAGCTGCTCCTGTCTTCCTTCTCAAGTGACCTTCCACTTCCTCTGCATATATCCTGTAGGTACCCCATTATTTACGTCTTGTCTACCCCCCTTAGACTATGAGTTCCTTGAGGGCAGAGGCTCTGTTGTTGCCTTTCTCTGTATCCCTTCCACTTAGCATGGTGCCTGGTGCATAGTAGGACTTAATCAATGCTTGCTACTTGACGGATTGAGTCCTTGTGAGGGAAAGAAATGTGGCCAAGGAAAAATTCAGAGGAAACAACAAAGCCAACATTCAAACCTCGCTCTTCTGATTAAATTCTTGTTCCTTTGCCTGCACCCACTGGATAGATGGTGGGACAAGGGTCAGGAGGAGAGGGCTTCAGACAAATCCTCAGAGGAAACTCATGCTTAAGGCATGGGACACAGATGGTTCTGAAAGGAGGTTAGGAGGGTTGGGAAGAAGGGGTCGGGGGAGGGCAGCTTCACAGAGGTGAAGGGAACAGCGAGCATCTATGAGGAGGGGGAGGTACACAGTATGAAGATCTCAGGCATGAAGGCAACAAGGACAAGGACTGGGCAAGTCTTGCCATTTGTGTGACAGCTAAGAGATCATTAGTAACCATGGAGAAGCAGCTCCTGCTGGCTGGTCAGCTCTAAGCCAGATTGTAGAGGGCTGAGGGTGAGGGAGGGACAAGCAAGTGGAGTCACTGAAGGAGGATCATCTATCAACTATGAGAGGTTCTAGGTATGGCAGAGTCTTTAAAAATGAGGAAGACCTGGGCATGTTTGTAGGTAGCAGAAGGGAAAGTCATTGAGGAGAGAGTAAAGATTAGGGAGGCTGGGGGAATGAGATAAAGGATGGGTTCTAGAAGGAGGCAGAAATGAACATGATCCTGGGTCAAATTAAAATGGTTTGTCTTGCTGAGGAGAAAGGCCTTTTCATCATCTGAGCCTGAGGCCAAGGAGGAGAGAATGGGGGGGGG
>CM053625.1:328355184-328368251 GCA_028646595.1 Phalanger gymnotis | reverse complement strand
TAAATGATCATTGGTCTTGCATACACTTTCAGACTGTCCTTCATTGCTGATTTTGTCTTGGGTAATACAAACATGAGGAGGATGTAAAGCATGTGATAAAATTCTACCCCTTGTACCTTAACCAGGAGTCAACATCATCTCTATTGAATCACACCAACAAAAGGCCTTCCAAATTAGTGTGAAAAGACCTTGATGAATTTCGATGTCTCTGATGGGCCACTGAGTGAGTTGCACAGGCAGAGGGTTGGCTGAGGAAACTTGGCCATGCCCTAGGGGTCATCTGTAAAAGATCAGGGTAGTTCAGTTGGGAAACTTTGGGAATCGTGAGTGTCTGGTGGTGGAAAGGAGAGAGACTTATGTGAAGGAATGGATTGGGAGGTGAAGGGGAAAGCACTTTACTGAAGGAGGACATCTTCCTGTCAACACCCCAGCAGAGGCAATGTCAAGGACAAACTGTACATAGGTCCAAACTCCACAAGAACCCTACACCATGATCAGAGGGAACTTCCTGAGCCCTCCACAAAGGGAAGAAAAATCCTTTTGGTATTAGAGAGCAGGAGCATCTGATCTCTAAGCTTGAGCCCACTTTTCCTAGCTCTGTATGTACTTGTGGGAGAGCATGTCACAGACTTTGGGGACAGGATGGTTTGTCACAACTGTTTCTACTCTACCACTTTAATGAATATTCTTTCCTAAAAGCTAATTTGTGACTGACTTTAAACTGACAATATGGGCGGGGTGGGGAGACACACTGGTGGGGGCTCATGACCTACATTACATTAGAAAGCCGATCCTCCACTCCTCACAGCTAGCCATGGGACCCTGTCAAAGGATGCGGCAGAATCATTCTTAGGGGACTTAACTCATCTGTGGGAGTGGGAGCTGGTACAGTCAATTAGCAGTAAACAGTCAACAGTAAGTATTAAGGGTTAGTGTTAGTTACTTAACTTACTATGCCCCAGAGAATGTTCAGGTCTCTTCAAGCCCCCAAAAGCCTCTCCTTGATGCTTCTCCCCTCTCCAAGTATCCTTCCACCTGCCTCCTCTGCCAGCCTCCCTGAAAATGTCTACACTTGCCCCCTCTACTTCTTCACTGCTCCTGCTCTCACTGGCTTGCACCCAGACCATTCTGCAGAGACTGCTGTCTGACAGTCCTAGCATGCCCTGTAGGGTGGACCCAGTGTCTCGCGGGCCATGTTGTGGAGCTGGCCTCAAGGCAGTGCCCTGGATGGGATCCTCTCCATTCCCCAGGGACATCACAGACAGGCTTCATCCCATCTCCACTGAAAAGCTCTCAGAGGGTCAATGGGATTAGCCCCTCCTGGGATGCTCCCCTAATGGGCCTGGAAGGCTGTATCTTCCCCAGATCAAAATCATTCTGAACTGCCTCCCAAGCTGAAGAGTTCTCAGTACAGACAGACATCCCCATTGACAGAGGTAAAATTGTCCCTTTGTGGAAACTGGAATTTGTCTCTTCCTTGGCCAAGATGCTGACTCAGCAGCAGATCACAGCAGGGCGGGAGCGGGGCGGGGGGGGGGGAATGAGATTCCAATAAGTGTGGCCAGCCCTGAGTCACGCTGTCCCAAATTCCTCCTGTCATGTTTGCTTGACAAGATGGAGCTGCTGGCCAACTATCCCCAACGCCTGGCATGAGGCTGAGAGACCCCCAGTATCTCTCACCACTTCCCCTTCCTCTTTACCCTCTCCCCCTTCATGATTCCTATTAGTGACTCTAGGAGGTGCTGCCTCAGGAAGGCCACCAGGTCATTAGCTTTCAGAAGCAGGAGGATAAATGCTTTGTCATAAGTCACTTTGGCTCTCCAGAGAGAAAACAGAACAAGACAAACAATTCCTGACCTTCTTTTGAAAGACAAAGCCTTTTTAAAAAATGGAAATAAATCTATAAATGACTAAAGCCGGATTTGACTGGAAGTAAGTGGAATTAGAATGCAGACTTAGAAGGAAAGCAAGAGGCTGGGTTATCAACACGGTGCAGAGGGGAGCAATGGATGCTAATACCCCTGGCCTTGGTGCCTTTCCCATCAGATTAGAGGGCAGGCCAGTTTGCAGGGCTGTTGCCTGCTATGCTAAGGTGGGGGGGGCTTCCAGCCTCCTTTGTCAGGCATGTCTCTGCAACCTCTTCCCCTGGGCTCCCACTGGCTGGGACCAGAGGAGGCGGGCAAGGGGGCTAGTGTCAGGGAAGGTCAGAGGAGCGGACAGGGAGCGGACCACCCAGCAAGGTCACGGCAGGAGGAGCCTTCTGACTCAGCAGCTGTGGGATCATGAGGCAGCAAGCCAGGATGAACATTAAAGCCACAGCCTGGCCACCTTTCCCAAGGTCCTGGCGTCCAGAGGGAGAGGCCACTGGGCAGAGAACAAGCCAACTCGACTGCCCGTCCCCTGGGACATCACTACGCAGTCCTGGAGGTGGCCGGCCAAGGCTTGGCTGTCCTTCATCCCAGCAGGAGGGGATGTGTCTGACCTCCTGGGATGGGCTGGTCAGAACTGCTGGCTGGTGCTGAGCTCACTGGGAGAGGACAGTGCAGAGGTGGGGAGGGAGCCTCTCTCAGTGTCCCCTGCAGGTCACGGACAAGCTTCAGAGTGATAGGATTGAAGAATGGAGAGAGGATGGTAACCCTGGTAGAGAGGGATCCTCCCCCAGTATCCCTTGCAGATCACAGACAAGCTTCAGAGTGATAGGATTGCAGAATGGAGAGAGGATGGTAACCCTGGTAGAGAGGGATCCTCCCCCAGTATCCCTTGCAGATCACAGACAAGCTTCAGAGTGATAGGATTGCAGAATGGAGAGACGGTTGTAAGTCTGGAGAAGAGACCCCTGGGGGGAGGGGGCTCACAAACAGCCTGTCCAGTCAATTCAACCTTTCTTAAGTACATACTAGGAGGGCCAGATGACAAGTTGGGCTAGGTGGCCACGGAGGTTCCTCTCTTCTCCCGAAATGAATGATTCTGCATATTTGCTGGGTGGAAGGCTCAGTGGTAGATAAATAGATCACACTGGAAGTCATCCCTGCCCCTCTGGGGCTCAATCAGACAGGTCTGAAGAGGCTCTAAGGGGATAAATGCTTTCATTTGATGGAAGATCTGGGCATTCCAGCAGACCAGAAGTTTAGTGTGTTGCTTATGCTATGGTAGGGACCTGTTTTCAAGTGCGAGTTGGGTGAAATGACCGCTGAAATCCCTGACTTCTACAATTCTGTGCCTCCTCAGGGGGTGGGGCTAACATGATCTTGGGTGGGAATAAAAGAGATTGAGGCTCTAGGATGAAGGGTATCACCATAAGCTGCTACCTACACACTCTGGAGTGTCCAGAGGACAACCAGGATGCGAAGGGCCTGGGGTTGGTGGCACAGTTGGTGGCACACAAGCATCAGTTGGAGCCAAGGGAGAGAAGACTGAGGGAAAGGCAGTGAGGGAGAACCCAAGGGCTCCTTCCAGCATGTAAGAGTCTGTCACGTGAATCAAGACCCAGGCAGGGAAGGGAATGTCAAAGAGGTAGGTAAGCTAGATGAGCTGTCTGGCAGAGGTGTGGGCCAGCCTCCTCTTCCTTGGAAGTCTATGAGCAAAGATGATCGGACCATCGTCGGGTCCATGCTAACTGAGTTCTCCACCCCATCTCCAGCTTGTGTCCCCTTCTCCCCACTCACACAGCCACTCTCCTGCTCAGGCACTAACTGCCTCTGGACTGCACTGTTGCAATAGCCAGAGCCTCAAGTGTCTCTGCCTACTCCAGTCCATTCTCTACTCAGCCCCCAAAGTCATCTTCCCAGAGTACAGGTCTGAAGGCAAGGGAGTAAGCATTTATTAAGGGCCTGCTATGTGCTGAGAGCTTTACAAACGTTATCCCATTTAATCCCCACAACAACCCTGTGAGGGAGGCTCTGTTATCACCTCCATTTTACAGATGAGGAAACTGAGGCAGACAGAACTCAGGGTCACCCAGCTAGGACGTGTCCAAGGCAGGATTTGAACTCGGGTCTTCCTGACTCCAGGCCCAGAACTCCTACTGTGGCACCACAGAGTTGCTTTCACCATGTTGTGCCCCATCTCCTCTACTCCATAAATTCCAAAGGTTCCCTATTACACCTAGGATTAAAACTGAAATTCCTCTATTTTGAAGGCTTTCCTAACCTGGACCCTTTGTGCCTACCTAGTCTTCTCACACTTGACTCCCCAAACTCTACACATCAGCACCATTGACCTCCTCGCCCCGGCCAAGCTCAGCTTGGGATACTCTCCCTAATCACCGCCTCTTGGTTCCCAGGGTCCTTCGAGATAAATCAAACCTCTTCCCACTTGAGACGTCCTTCTGTCCACTGCCCGTAGGATTTATGGATGGATTTGTCTTCCTCCTCGGCTCATGAGCTCCTTGTGTTATGCATCTACAGTACTGGGCACATAGTACGCACCTAATAAGTGTTTATTTGCGGACCAAAGCTGATGCTGAGTGAAGTAAGTGGAATGAGGAAAACAGAGTATAAATGATGATGAGGGGAACATAAATGGAAAGAATTAAAGAGCTGAAAACAATTCGGTTCTAGGGGTTTTGATGTGCTGAGGCCCTGAACACAGAGCGCACACAATCTTGGACCTGGAGTCAAGAAGGCCTTGGTTCAATTCCTGCCTTAGATACTTATTAGCTGTGTGACCCTGGGCAAGTCACTTCACCTCTGCCTGCCTCAGTTTCCTTATCTACAAAATGTGGGATGATTATGGCACCTCCCTCCCAGGGCTGTTATGACGATCGAATGCGAAATATTTGTAAAGCATCTAACAGAGTGCCTGGCACATAGTAGGTGCTATGTATATATTACTACTACTACTACTACCACCACCATCACCACCACCACTACTGCTACTACTACCTCCTAGGGTTGCTGTGAGCATCAAGTGAGAAATATTTGTAAAGCGCCTAGCAGAGTGCCTGGTACATAGTAGGTGCTTGTATATATTACTACTACTACTACCACCACCACCACCAACACCACCACCACCACCACTACTGCTACTACTACCTCCCAGGGTTGCTGTGAGGATCAAGTGAGAAATATTTGTAAAGCGCCTAGCAGGGTGCCTGACGCATAGTAGGCGCTATATCAATGATTGCTCTGGTCGTGACGATGATAGGTTCTGATTATTTCTGATGTAAAGGTCATCTCTAACCTAAAGTCTGGGCTGGTGTAGATGATGTGGCTGCCATTGCAAGGCTATGGGGTCAGTGGGGAGTTAGGGTTAGAGTTAGCCCTAGATTAGGTTATTTCAATTGTTATACCCTCCAGTCCTAGTTCTGAGCCTGGACCACCCTAGTCTCTGTGACCTCTGTTCCCCACTGCCATCTTCTCCTGTCTTGTCTTTTCTTTTTTAAGATGTTGGGATGGTTCCAGTTCCTTTAAACATGGTATTAGTTTGGTGAATGCTCAGGCAGTTGTACCCTCGATGTGGCCAGTTTGCTCAGGTCTCTGGTTCTCATCAAGGCTCTCCTGATGTTACATTTAAATGTAAAAGACAAACAGACTTAAAACAAATCCAGCAAAGCTAAGCTTCTCCAGCCCAGAGGAGACATCAGAGCTACATTCACTTGGAATAAAGAGGGGGAAAGGGTGGAAAGGAGATGCAGACTCTCCGCCTTCAGTCTGCCATCCAGACGGTTTCAGCCAGGAAGCCTCCGGGCCTGACGTGACATGCGTGATTCGCTTTCCCTCCTGGGTCTGGTGATGGGGCCCTTTTGCCTGAAGCCCCTCGAGCTTCCACTATGGGCATCTTCTGCTCGCCACTTCCTCCTTCTCTCTAACAGTCCAGTGGGGAAAAAGGGCAAACTCATGAGTCTGATTCAGGACAAGGATAAGCTTTGCTGGATGCCAGGGGGCAGGAGTCGAGGAGGATGCTGAGAGATTTCTGCCCCAGAGAACTGCACGTCAGTCTCCAGCATCTGGATTTCACCGGCAAAGCCAATGGATAAGGCAAGGCCAGAACATCCTTCCTTGTCATCGCTCAAGACCTGGGCTGGCGCTTAGAGAGGCTGTGGTTCAATTGACCCCTTACAGATGTGAAAATTGATAGCCAGAGATGTTAGGTGAGTTGAGGAAGCCCACATGGCACTGCCAAAGGCCAGTCCTACGGTCAGGACTCAGGAGTGGGCGAGTTAACAGGCGCGGCTGCACCTCCTCATCAGGCTCAGCTTAGAAGGCTTCCCGGTCCTCCATGGCGTCCGCTCTCTGACAGCGGATAGATGGCTTCATCCTTAGCCTCACCGTTCATCATCTATCACGTCTGAGCCCCCGTGATGTGACAGCAGCCTCTGGTTGTGGGAAGTAGGGACGCAGAACAGCAGGCAGGGAAATGAAATAACTTTTCACCCTCAGGACTGCATTCATTCAGCTCCTCCAAACAGAGCGGGGAGGAGCCTACACCGGCTGTGAAAGCCCGGTGGGTCTGAAGCAGCAAGAGAAGAAAAATGAGAGGGCTTCATGCCCAGCTCTGCCTGCCTGCCTGCTTTGTGCAAAGCGGCTGGAAACAAACACCAGCCTTGGCTGAATCCAGAGTGGCTTCTCCCCCTTTCCCTAAAATGGCGTTGATGGAGAGAATCTGTTGGTGATGGCTCAGCCCCAAATGGGAGTGATCCCAAGCAGAGATGCCTCTTGGGTGATTCATGGGTGCAGGGGCAGGGTTGTGGGGGAGGCCCAGGGAGAGGCCTTGCTCACACCCCTATCCCCGCCACAGCCTCGTGGGGCACTTCATTTGTGACTCACTGATGCTATGAATGAATGAAAAAGCAATCATTCAGCTCTTCGAAAAGCACTTGGGGGCACATATAAAGAAAATCGGGGCCTTCGCTGCCCTCACAGAGCTCACATAAGCTCACATCAGGAGCTCACATGGGGTGGGGGGGGACCAAGGTGAAAGGAAGTGGAAGTGCTACCGTATGGCCAATGGAATCAATGAACATCACTAGCTTTTACAAAGGGATAGTTATGGTCAAGGCCCTGTCAGGGCCTGAGTACAACAGCATCCTGCCCTTCTGAAGTCCAGGATGCATCATCCCTGAATACTTAACAGAGTCTGGGAGAATGGACTCACTCTGAGAGGGCTCTGCTGTGGCCAAAAGGCAGACCCCAGACTCCTTTTGTGGAGTCCTTAGGAAACCCTGCTGTGGTGTGTGTAGATTGGTGTTGGACTCCAAGGGTCAGAACGAAGCCCTAATGCTGCCTTTCCTCGTGTGTCCGATTTATCCTGTGCTACTTGGGTCACTGCCATCATCACCAATTGGGTGTCCGTGTCTCATTTCCCTCTCATGAAAGTGGGCAGGGGCACAGAGGGCACAGAGACTCTCTTCCCCCCTTCCAAGAGATTCCCTCTGAAGGGCTTAGTGAGAGCTGCTCACTCCTGGGAGGAGGACAGCTCGCTATGGGAAGCCTAGGGTCTGGTTTTCTAACTGACTCACTAGGAGCTCCAAGCCCTCCCCCACCTACAGCTGTTTCTCTTCAGTCTCCTGCGTGGAATCTTCTCATTTCATCCAATGGCTCAATGCATTTCACTCAATACAAATTAAAGGCCTTTTCCTAAGTCTACCTTAAGTTTTTAATGGATTGATTGGTTCACTAGAGTGTCTAGGAATTGTTTATACCCGGTGAGTCTTACAGTAGCCCTGGGCAGAAATTTTAGTCCCATTTTAAAGATATGAAACTGAGGTTCAGACAAGTTAACCCACTTGCCCAAAGCCAAAAGCTCTACCCATCATGTCACCCCATCTCTCTGATACACAATTGTTCATGATGAAGATGGCAGAGAGGAGAAACCAAGATGCTCTTTGAGGCCTGAGAGGGAAGGTCAACAGGACTGGGAGGTCAGAGAAGGCATCATGGAAGAAGTGGCCTTTGGGCCAGACTAAAATAAATCAATAATCAATAAGCACTTATTAGGCACCTACTAGGTGCCAGGCACTGTAAAAAGTCAACAGGTGAAGAGATGGTTGGCATTTTGGACTGGCAGGACCCAGTTGTCTTTGGGGAGCCTGGGCAGGCTTGGGCTCTGAGATCTGCGCTGGCTCCTGTCTCCTCAGACACCTTCCTGGCCTGGCTGTGTTTGCACTGAGCATGACTGGGGGGCAGCTTGGGCCCTTTTGGAAACATCTTGGAGTTTAGCTGTACCCCCTTTCCCACCGAATGTGCTGAAGGTAGAGACACCCCAACCCCTGCTGCCAATGGCCAGTGACGAGGCCCCTCTACTAAGCATTTGTCATCTTCCTGGTTGGTCTGTGACACCTTGCCTGGGGCAGCCAGTGGGGGCCCTTAGGAAAGGCTCTTTCCCTCCCTGAACCTCAAACCCTGAACCATGAAATGGCATTACTCCACTGTGCTTCTCACCTCCTGGGCTGTGGCAAGGAGTAGATCAGACTGTATAAAACTCTCATCAAACTGGAGGGTGCTTAGTGAGGCCCCTGGGCCTGAGCTTTGTTGCTCCAGGACCCTCCCACATACCTGCTTGCTGAATAATGGACATACTTGGGAGCAGTCAGAACAGATTCAGCTGGAGCCCAAGGCTGACCAACCAGCAAGGCTTTTCTGTGGGACCTTCCTTTGGGGCTCAGCCCTGGTCATCAGAGGAAGGCAGCCTTTGGTCATTGCTGTGAGCAGCAGGGAGCTCGGCATGGGCAATGGGGGAATCAGGGACAAGCCCAGCCGGGGAAGGGCCCCCCAGCTTTCTGGGAATGCTAGAAAAGTTCCACTCCAAGGAGCAGGGAGGATCTGTGGGTTCACAGTGAGGTAGGAAGCGCCCCTGTGACTGGGCTTCTCCCCATTCTGCACCTGGGCCAAATGACAATAACTACAACCACATTTATATAGCACTGTAAGATTTGCAAAAACACTCTACATGTTATCTCATTTGATTTTCAAAAGAACTTAGGAAAGTAGAGGCTGCTATCCCTATTTTACAGATGAGGAAACTGAGGCAGACAGCGCAAGTACTTAGCTGAGGGTCACACAGCTAGGATGTGCCTGAGTCTGGATTTGAACTCTGGCCTCCCTGTGCTGTACCACCTAGCTGTACCATTGTACCACCTAGCTCCCTAGCTAAAGTAACCCTGCTCCATTTTTCCCATTTACTGCCCCCTTGTCCCAGCACCTGCCCACCCAGCCTGTGCCAGCCACAAGCCGCCTGGTCTCCCTTCCTCTGGATCTTGTGCTCATCCTCTCTCTCCTCATGCTCGTGATGTCCTGGTCTTGGTGTCTGAGGGCACAGCGTCTCTCCCTTCCTAAGGAGGGGGACATGTCTCTGCGGTGTCAGATGCTGGGCCATCTGTGTGTGCCAGGGGTGTCCTGTGCCTAGCCCTAGGCAGCCAGCTTCTCTCTGCAGGGGACAGCAGTGGCTATATGGTCTCTTGGCTGAGACTGGAGGAAGGGAGGGTGACAGGTCTGGACTAGTCTGGCTCCACTGGGGGAAAAGGGGCTGAAGTCGGTGCCAGCAAAGGAGACTTTGAAAGCCAGGCTGGGATGGACTAAGCCCCTCCTCCTTGATGCTTCCTGGATCTCAGCTGTGCATTGAGGAGCTGCTATGGGGAAGAGAGATTGGACATGTTCTACTTGGTCCTGGGGGACAGAATGAGGGCAGGAGCAGGGAGGTACAGATAGTCAGCTTTGGGCTCTCTGAAGGGACATGGCCTACAATAAGAGCAGACTGGGCTTCCTCTAGGGGTGGTGAGCTCCCCATCTCTACAGGCATCATCAAGCAAAGACTACTGGAACCCTTTGTGGGGATGGTATGGACAAGATTCTTGCTCACCCCAGGGCTGGGCCTGGTAGCCTGGGAGCCCCCTTGTCTAGCTCTGATGCTCTGTGAGTAAGCTTGAGGGCTCTGTTGGCCCTGGCCCTTGTCACTGACCCAGCTGGGCTTTTGGGTTAGTGGCAAGGTCTCTTGGCCAATGGTGATTCTGGCCTGCTACTGCCTGGGTGGGCAGGCCACAGGCAGGGAGGTGATGGAGGGGGCAGCGCTCAGGACATGCTCTGAGGCTTGATAGGCAGCATTGAACCCTGTTCTGACAAGGAGCAGCTTTCCGTGGGAGGCAGGAAGATCAGGGTTGGGGTGACTCAGGCTGGAAGTGAGAGAAAGCACCAGCAGCAGCTTGGGGGCCAGAGTTTGTGTCCAGAGCAGATGGAGGCCCAGCTGGCCTCAGGGAGTCAGAGGTCATCTGTGTGTTCACTTCCCAAAGCAGGAGGAGTTATGATCGCAGAGATAGTGGTGTGCCCACAACAACTTTGGGAAAGAAAAACCTCTCTCTTTCTACACTAGCCTGGAATGCCTTCCCCTTACCTCTCTGCATATAACCCCCAGTCCCACTGGGCATCTCCATCCTGGAGCATTCTCCTGAGCTACAGCCCTGCAGCATCTCAGGGCACCACAAGACCCAACAAGACTTGGGCTTGAATCCTGGCTCAGTTGCCTACTAGCTGTGTGACCTTGGGCAAGTCACTCAACCTGTTTCCTCATCTGTAAAAAGTGGATAATTACAGCTCATACCTCCCAGGGTTTATGTGATGATGGAACCAGATAATGTAGTAAAGTACTTACAAAACCTCAAAGGGCTATGGAAATGTTAGTTGTCATGTCTCATAAGTGTCTCAAATCCCAAATGGGCAAAACAGAATTCATCGTCTTCTTACCAACCCTGAGTCTTTCCTGAGCTCCCCTGTTTGAGATGGGGCATCAATGCCCTTCTGGTCAGCTACACCCCCGCCCTTGGAGGAGCTCAGCATCTATTAAGCACCCGCTCTGTGTCAGACAAGGGCATCTCGCTGGTTCAGGGGAGAGAGCCTGGAGTCCAGAAGACTCAAATCTGTTCAAATCTGGCCTCAGATAGCTGTATGATTCTAGACAAGTTGCTTCATGCCGTTTGCCTCAGTTTCCTCATCTGCAAAATGAGCTGGAGGAGGAAGTGGCAAACCACTCCAGCATCTCTGCCAAGAAAACCCCAAATGGGATGACGGACAGTTGGACACAACTGAAAAAAATGACAAACAACAAATATCCCAGACATTGGATAACAGCATCAGCAGCAGCAGCAGCATCAGCATCAGCAGCAGCAACAACCACAACCACAATCACCATACCACCCACAGCTCTGGGTTCCTTGGCCTCCTTTCTCCTTCTGTGTCTCATTTTGCACACGATGTTTCCCATAGTTGCCCCTCTGATGCTCCCCAAGAGTCAATACTTCTGTAGATCCTACAGTCCTACACTTCCTTCCCGTGAGTGGGGCTGTGTTCCTGGAAGCTGCTTTGGTCCTTACATGACTTGTCTATCATCTATTGGGTCCATGTTTGTCCCTGCTGCGTGCGTTCACTTCTGCTCTCCCCCAGATGCCCTGAATGACCATGGCTCAGTCTCTTGGATAGTATGTTCAGTGTGTGTGTGTGTGTGTGTGTGTGTGTGTGTGTGTGTGTGCTTCAAAGCTAGGAATTCTCCACTCAATCAGCCACTTCTAGCCTGTATGTGATGCTCAATTTGCAGGGTCAAATGTAATTTTATTTGTTTTTAAGGATGGGCAATGTCTGGGAATATTTTAGACAATAAGGAATGATCCAATAGACGAGGAGAGATTGAAACAGAGAAATATGGAAGGGTGATGGGGACGTTCTGGCGAAGAAGCCGGGAGAACCCGTGCTCGTGGGCATACCCAGAGGACTGGGCCTTGGCACAGAGATGGACCAGCTCTTCATTAGAGACTGAATTGATGGAGGAAAGAGCAGAGGCTGAGGTACAGGGAAGGGGAGAGTATCAGTGACTGGGAGGAATGGATAGGATGTGTGAGAATTCTAGAGGGAGTCCTGCTGCTCCCAGGGGACTCTGCCCTGGGGTCCCTCCTCTACCTGGAGGGTGGAGCAGAGGTTCTTCTCTGCACCTCCGTCTGGGGAGGCCATGGGATCCAGCTGGCTGCATCCTCCAGACATACCTTCCTCATCCCTCTTCTGTCATCCCCCGTTGCATGGTAAGCTCCTTGCTTTTCCTATCTGTATCCCTGGGGCTAACTGCAGTGCCTAGTGGACAACACATGTTTAATAAATGCTTTTCTGATTTCAAGAGGGTGAATTCTTGGTCTGGTCTATGAATGTCTCCTATACGCACAGTATATCTGCTCTGTCTCATCCACTCTGTCTCATCCCCCCGTCTCTCCACACTCAGCTCAGGCCTTCCCTGGCTGCTGGGGCCTGAATCACCCATGTCTCTGGCACGGCCAGCCTAGCTGTGGATCAGTCCTATCGTCCTGGTTCCATTTGAGCCCCCTGAGGATGGGACCCTACCTTCTTGCTCCCCAGGATGCGGCAGGTGGGAGGCCATCCATGGCACCGATGCTTAGTGAATGTCCTTTGATCAGGATGGCGTTGACAAAGAAGATGCTAGCGCTTTGGACGGCTGTTCTAAGAAGCCTTGTTTCTGGGAGAGGGTGAAGAAAAGGAAAACTTCTTTGCTCACAATTCACGGTTTTCTGTCTCCCATCCTCCTAATGGGGATAAACAAAGGCGTCAGTGCACGTGACTCATGCACGTTTGTGCTCTTGCAACAACATTCTGGGCATAGGAAATAAATGCAACTTCCTAGCCAAACCAGGCTCTCGTAATGAAGTGAAACCTCGGGAAGGTGATAGAAATGATGCAAAAACGCACCTAACATCTTCCTGTCAAGTTTCTTCAAAGCACAATTCAAAACAGCCCTTTGTTACTTTTTATGATGAATCGGGACAAACAATCCAGGTTTATTTGGAGAGTTAGGCAGATGAAGGCCAAGAAAAGCACCATGCCCAGAATTTTCTCTGGTCCCAGCTCTTGCTGGGGTTGGTGGGGAGGAAGTTGTTGTTGGTGACAATGGCAGTGATGTTAGGGGCGATGGTGGCAGCAGTAATGATATGGGTGACTGGCGGTGTATTGATGATGGTGGCCACGTTAGTGATGGTGATGTGGGGGACTTTGGAGACGATACTGATGGTGGCCATATTAGTAATGGTGATGTGGGTGACGAGGTGATATTGGTGATGGTGGCCATGTTAGTGATGGTGA
>CM053625.1:328319279-328354684 GCA_028646595.1 Phalanger gymnotis | reverse complement strand
GTGGGTGACGAGGTGATATTGGTGATGGTGGCCATGTTAGTGATGGTGATGTGGGTGACAAGGTGATATTGGTGATGGTGTCCACATTAGTTATGGTGATGTGGGTGACTTTGGAGACGATACTGATGGTGACCATGTTAGTGATGGTGATGTGGGTGACGAGGTGATATTGGTGATGGTGGCCACATTAGTTATGGTGATGTGGGTGACGAGGTGATATTGGTGATGGTGGCCATGTTAGTGATGGTGATGTGGGTGACTTTGGAGATGATACTGATGGTGACCATGTTAGTGATGGTGATGTGGGTGACTTTGGATGTGATTTGGTAATGGTAATTGTGTTAGAGACGATGGTGATGTGAGTGACTGGAGGAGATGTTGGTGATAGGGTCATTACAGGTGATGGTGATGTGGGTAACTTGGGGGGGGGTGATATCTGTAGTGAAGGTGACGTTGGTAGTGGTCTTGATATTGGTGACCCTAGTGGTGATGATGGAGAATTAGTGTGAGTTAGCATGGATATATTAATCTGAGTTGGAGAGGTTGGGAAGGAGTTAGATTGTGCAATGCTATCAGAAGAAGACTCCAGGGTCATAGGGTGGTGTCTAAAAACTAGATATCTCCTAATGGCCTGGCCACAGCGAGCTGTGAGGTTGCTTGTCCTCTCACTGTCCTGAGCCCTCACCAGTCCCTCTCTAACATCTCTCACAGCCTGAGCCTGAGCTATGTCTGCATGAAGAGGCAGAGTTTAGCGAGGTGTTAGTGGGCAGCTGCAGTGGTCAGTCATGGATCAACAAGACAGAGCTGAGGAGAAAGTGTTAACAGAGCAGGGATTATCCATGCCTGGGAAGGAAAGATTGTGGGGGAGGGGAGACTAATAAGGAGAACTGGGGATCTGGAGGGATTGGACACTGGCAAAGAAGGTTGGCTGCTCCCCATCACCCCTGAGGCCTGGAGACCAGTAAAGAAGCTCAGACTTCGTCGGAAGGGATTTAGAGCAGCTACAAGGAAGATTTTCTGATGTGGAAAGTGGTTAAAGGTTACCAGGTTGTGTGGAGGGAGGCTGTAGGCCCCTTCCCCCAGAGGCATTTAAAAAAGGGAGGGATTAGCGCATGGCTAGGCTTGCTTAGTTTGATCCTTCTTGAGTGAGGGGAAATGGGCAAAGTGTCCCATCAGGGCTTCCTTTAGCCCAGGTGACTTGGGTGCTGACCATGGTCAGCTTAGCTATAAGGAATGCCTCATCTACCAAAGCTTCTGGGACAGAAAGGAGTGGCCATCATTGCTAACACTTCTGCCCCACCAGGACATCCTGCCAACATGGGCTCTTCATTAGTTTAGATTGATCTGAGCCACAACAAAGGCAGAGGACAGTCCCTCCAATCCCTCAGGGTCCTTGGGTATGCCCTGGAAGAGGAGGGGCGAGAAGAGAAGGACAGATCTAACTTCCCAGGAGGAGGATGGGAGAGGAGGGAGAAGAGAGAGAAAGACAGAATGACACAGAGATATATAGAGAGTTAGTGGTAGGGGAACAGAGACTGACCATCAGATGGACAGAGATAGAAAACAGAGAGGGAGAGAAACAGACTGAGAGGGAGGTAAGTAGAGAGAGATAGAGAAAGGGAGGGATATGAGACAGAAAGATAGAGAGACAGAGACAGAGGTAGACAGAAGCACATGCACAGAGTGGGGTAGGGAGAGAGAGAGAGAGAGAGAGAGAGAGAGAGAGAGAGAGAGAGAGACAGAGAGAGAGAGAGAGAGACAGAGAGAGACAGAGAGAGACAGAGACATACAGAGAGAAACAGAAAGAGAGATATCAAGAGGAGGAAGGGTGAAGAGGAGACCAGCTGTGTTTCCTTTCTCCCGGGCAAAGCACCACAGATGATGACAGACACTTAGCATGGCATTGCTGCCTTGGACCCTTATAGCTGGTGGTGGCATGTGAGTTGTCCATCTTGCCAACATAGAAGGTGGTGATGGAGAATTAGGGAGAAAATCTGCCCTGATCCCTGCCTGTCATCACCAGCAGAGAAATCCCTGGTGCCCTAGAAGCAGAGACTCATTGAACTGGGCCAGCGTTCACCAGCTGCTTCTCCAATAATATGATTGTGTGGGGAGTGTTCCAACAATCCTCCAATCCAGCTGCCAGGCCAAGTCCTCGGGTCATCATTAAGCCCTTGCTCATGGGTCTGGCTTCTGAGGAGTGCATCATCACCATAATAATAATAGCTAACATTTACATAGTGCCTACTCTGTGCCAGGCACCGTGTTAAGCCCTTCTTATACCCAGCGTTTCATTTGATCCTTGCAGTAACCCTGGAGGGAAGGAGCTGTTATTACTCCCACTTTGCAGATGAGGAAACTGGGCAAACAGAGATTCAGTGACTTGCCCAGGGTCACACAGTATGTGAGACTGGAGTTGAACTCAGGTCTTCCCTGCTCCAGGCCCAGAGCTCTCCCCACTGAGTCACCCAGCTGCCCCATAACTGGACACATGGAGAATATCCAATTTGATAAATAATTATAAAGACTTCCTGGGAGCAGGGCATTGTCCTTGGCTCCCAGGTTGTTGTTGTGTTTGTCCTTCATTTTCAAAGAGGACCATGAACCCAGGGAGATGATGATATGGCTTGTGGTTGATTTGGATTTAAGTTAATCATGGCTCTGCAAGGTCACCAGCCTCTCTTTCTCCTCTACAGCCATCTGGGTCCAGTGGCCAAATATTCATCAGGATGACTGGAGATGGCCCAGGATGCATTTAGGCCACAGTCTTCCTGGAATAAAGCAGAAGAGTGGGAAGCCCAGTGAGGAGGGGCCAATGGGAGGGTGGGAGCTTCAGGGCCCCGCAGAGATGGCCATGTTGTGTCGTATAAAGAATGGAAGAGGCTCAAGGCTGAACAGAAGAGTGGCCTGGTCACAAGTGTTCATTGGGAAGGCTCTTTGGGTAGCTGAGTGAGAGGTGGTTTGTGGTGCACCTGCACATGTATGAGTATGAGTGTTTGTGTACTTGTGTGGATGAGTGTGTATATGTGTGTTTTTGTCTGTGAATGTGTATGAGTGAATATGTGCGTGTGTGCGTGTGTGTGTGCATGTGTGTGTGTGTGTGTGTGTGCGTGTGTGTGTGTGTAAGGAAAATGAAACAAAGACATCAATTAAGAGGCTAATACAACAGCTCAGATGATAGAGACCCTGTCTGTTCCCCTACCCCACCCTGCCCTGTCTGGGGGGCGCCTTCCCTCTGAGATGATCTCCAGTTTATTCTGTCTCTCCCCTCCATGAACATAGTTGTTTGTATGTTGTCTTCCCCATTAGACTCTGAGCTCCTTGAGGCAGAGGCTGGCTTTTGCCTTTTTTTTGTGTCTATAGTGCTCAGAACAGTGCCTGGAACATAATAGGTGTTTAATAAATGCAGTTGATTTATTGATTCATTGCTGGACTATGCATGCATGTATTGGACATTTTCTTTTTAGTTTTTTAATTGACCTATGGAGGCTAGTGGGAAGGACATATTAATAAACTAAAAATACAGTGGCTGGTGCTGAAAGAGACAGAGATACAGATAGAGGCAAAGACAGAATGAGAAAGAGAGAGAGACAGAGTGAGAGACACAGAGAAGATTGAAGGTAGTTCCAGGGTTATGAGTCTTGAGAAGGAGGAGGAAGGTGATGTTATAAACACTAATGGGGCTGTGGGGGAGCAGGCCAGGTGAGAAGGGGAGTGTGGTGACTTTCTTTTGTGGTTTGAGAGGGTGATGGAGTGCTTTGGGTGGAGACTTCTGGGCTGTATTCATGAAAGGGCTGGAACTCAGAGTTACAGAGGGTTGGGAGTCATCTGTGTGGAGATGACCCTTGAAGACCCTTGATATAGAGGGAGAGATGCAGCAATGAAGGAAGGGCAGGGCTGGAAACTCTCATTCCAAAGGGCAGAAGAAGGAAGAGGAAAATCACCAGGAGCAGTCAGAGGAGGGGGAGGAAAGAGTAGTACCACAAAAGCTAAAAGTGGGGAACATCCCTGAGGAGGAGGAGATGGGTGGTCAGCTGGACCTGCAGAGAAGGATGGTGAGGACTGAGAAAAGACTATTGTATTTGGAAACTAAGAGGTCAATAGTGCCCTCCAACATTGTTGTGGTGAGAGGCCAGATCATAAAGGCTTGAGAAGAGAGTTGGGGGTAAGGAGGCAGCAGCTATAGATAGTTTGTCCTAGAAATTTGGCAGTGAAACGGAAGAGAGACTTGGGATACTAGCTGGAAAGAGGTGACAGGGCCAAGTGAATGGATGAGCAGGGAGGACTTTTACTTGTGCAGAAAAGGACTCAGCTCAGGCTTCTTAAGCATGGGCCACAGCATAGTGTCCACTCTTTGCCATGTCTGAAGGTTAGTGGAGGTTCCTTTCTGATCCATTCTTGACTTTTCCCAAGAGAAGACTCAGTTTTGAATTTAAGGGGTTCTGTCCTATTAACTTGTCTAAAGCTGCCTCCTCTATCCACCAATATGACTTTTTGGGACCACTTATGGTTATGAAGGAAGGGATAGTACAGAATTACAAAGGAAGCCCCCACCCTCAGTTCCAAATATCTGAACCACCACAGTGGTCGCAACCACTGTTAGTTATGGCATTGTCACAAAGTGGGTGGGTTCCTTTCACAATCTTTCCCATTAGTGCATAGCTGGCATCTACCAACATGGCAGCTACAACATGATGAAGCAGGTGCCCTCCTGATCGTAAGGAGAGCAGGGGCACTGCCAGAGTGACCCCCCCTAGGGTACATGATGTTGGTATCTCTCTCATAGCCCCATGACAGCTGTAAATGTTCAAAGTGTAGTCACTTTGAAGAGAAGGTGACTAGGTTCAAGGAAGTTCCAAGGATGCTTCACATTCCGGGGTCTCAGAAAAAAAAAATGAAATGCTCTTTAAATACAACACATCAACAAAAGAACAGAAGGCTTCAATGTGAAAGCAAGTCAGAAAATAGACCTGAAGGGAGGAGGTGTCTTGGCCTGTGTTAGGGGCTGGGAGGCTGGAAGGATGACCAAAAGGCAAAGGAGGAGAATACGGACCCCTGGGCACTTGGAGAAAGAAGCAAATTGGTGACTTTTCCAGCCTGAAGAGGGGGAAGCCGTTCTTGTGCTCCAAGGAATGGGGATGTGGGTCCCTAGGGGTTATCATTTGGGAGGTCAGGCTAGCAGGGACCAGAAAGAAAGTCTGGGTAGCTGTGATCAGTCATCAACCTGCCAACCTCATTGATCAACCAACCAGCCTTTGTGAAATGCTTACTGTATACGCCGAACACTGGTGATACAAAACTGCCCTCAAGAAGCTCACAGTCTAATGAAGGAGAAGATCACCTTAGGAGGAAAGGCTCAGAAGGACTGAGGCTGAGAAGATTTCCTGGGATAGGCAGCATTTGAACCAGATTTTGAAGGAAGCCAGAGTGAGGAAGTGAGAGATTTACTGGCATGAGGCACAGCCTGGGCAAAAGTTCAGTCAAGAGATAGAGTGTCCTGTGTATGGAACAGCATGAAGGCTGGTTACTGGATAGTAGAGTGCTGGGAGGAGACTGCGGCATGAGAAAACTAGGAAGGCAGATTGTGAAGGGCTTTAAAAGATGAACAGGATTTTATATTTGATCCTGGGCCAATGATGTTTACTGAAGGGGGGTTACATGGCCAGACATAGCAAGATCACTTTGTCATTTTGGTGGTGGGCTGAGTGGAGGATAGATTGGAGTGAGGAGAGAGTCGAGGCAGGCAGACCAACCCTAAGACTCTTCCAGTAATTCTGGAGAAAGGTGATGAAAGAGACAAAGACAGAGAGTCACAGAGACAGAAATTGCTGAGAACTCTGCTGCCCCCTCTCCCTGCCCTCAAGTCTTCACTACTTCAGGCTAACACCTCCAAGTCCTTGGATAGGCCCTCACAGGACATGGATTCAAGCCCCCAATGTCCTTAAATTGTGGTACCCAGAACCCATACTCTGGAGTGGGCAGAGTATGGAGGGATGACTATAAATGACCTCTGTGTTCAATGTGTCATGTCATCTCTGCTGAGAGCAATGTCTCTGTTCCTTCCACTCTGTCCCTCTAGGGCATCTCTGCTGGGCTTGTGGTCACTGAGTCATTCTTTACTACCATCTGCTGGGCTTCAGTTACCCAGCTTCCAGGTCATCCTTGGCTCCCTGATAGGATGTAATGGCTCATAAGCCTCTCCATGACATGAGTGCACTAAAGTTTTTTAGTATATAGCCTAGGATAGGAGCACATGTTTTTGACTACCTATCTTTTAGTGTACTGAAAATTTTTAGTCCCTGACCAGAGATGACCCTCTGACTTTAACTCCCATTAAATCCCTAATTGTCAGTCTATGTTCCCTCACATACCATAGGAACTATTGATGGGCTACCCTTAGCTCTCCTGGATGCTCCTGGATTAGCTCTATCAATTCCTTCAGGGGAGGATTCTTGCTCCTTTTGCCTTCTCTCACCCTTCTCCTCCCCAGGCTACCTAGAACCAATCCAGTTGGAGGGTCTTTTCTTCCCCATAGGTGTTGGGTTAGTCATCTCCAGAGGATTCCTGAGTCTTGCCTTACATCCTGCTGCTGAAATCCAAGACTTCCTAGGCCTTTCCACATGATTTGCAGCTAAATCCACCTAAAATATTGTCTCTCCCTTATCAGAAGGTGAGCTCCTTGAGAGCATGGGCTGTCTTTCTTTTCTAGTTGTATCTCCAGTGCTTAGTATAGTGCTTGGCACATAGTAAACGACTAATAAATGCTTTTTAGTAATTTATTCATGCATGTATGCATTATGCAAATGGACCTAGGGGTGTGAACAAAAGGGTTAGTCAAAGCCAATAGGACCATCTGTCTCTATAACTGAGAGCAAGAAAATTGTTGAATTTTTATGCTGTATCATTTTGGGAGGGAGAGAGAGAGAGAGAAGGGGAGGGGAGAAGGAGGAGGAAGAGGAGGAGGAGGAGGAAAAGAAGAGAGGAAAGAGAGAAAGAGAGAGACAGAGAGAGGAGGGATAGTGAAAGAGAGAGAGTCAAAGATGGAGTAGCAGTAACAGAGACAGAAAGTGACAGAGAAAGACAGACATAGAGATAGAGACAGAGAGGTAGGAAGAGTCTCATTGAGAGAGGCAGAGATAGGCAATGAGAGACAGGGAGAGAGAGAGAGAGAGAGAGAGGAGAAGGAGAAGGAGAGGGAAAGAAAAAGACAGGAGGAAGGTGCTTGTGTGCACATGCATGTGTGTGTGTGTGTGTGTGTGTGTGTATTTGTGAGCATGTCTATTTCCATGCATACATACACATGTGAATGTGGGTTTGAGTTTGTGTGTATACAAGCATTGGATCACAAGACAAAAGGCCCAGAGTTGGAAGGGACCCCAATGGACTCTAGTTTAGCCCATGCCTGGCAGAATCTCCACTATGAGATACCTGACAAGGGGTCCTGCAGACTCTTCTTGAAGACCTCCAGTGAAGAAGAGCCCAACACTTTTCAAGGTGAATAACCTCTAAGGAGATAGTGGACAGCTCACACTGTTAGAAAAGTTTCTTGGACAGCAGACGTCACCTCAATTGTCCGCTTTGCACCTCCTCCCTCCCCTAGCCAAGATTCTTGCTCTGATCTCTGGAGCCAAGTAGAATAAGTCTAGTCCCTCTTCCATTTGGCAGTGTTTGAAATCCTTCAAACTGTCCTTTGCCTCAGGCCACACTTCCCTATCTTTTTTTTTCAAAATTTTTAACATTTTTTATTTAATGTTTTGAGTTCCAAATTCTATCCCACCCTCCTTCCCGACCTCCCTTAGATCATAAGCCATCAGATACAGGTTATATATGTGTAATTATGTGAAACATTTCTGTATTAGTCATTTTGCACAAGAAGACTAGAATAAAAGAAAAAAATGGAAGAAAGTGAAAAATATCCTGCTTCAGTCTGTATTCAATCAATATCAGTTCTTTCTCTGGAGGCAGATAGTATGCTTCATCATTAGTCCTTTGGGATTGTCTTGGATTATTGTACTGCTGAGAATAGCTAAGCCATTCAGAGTTCTTCATCAAACAACATTGCTGTTACTGTGTACAATGTTCTGATTCTGCTCATTTCACTCAGCATCAATTCATGTAACTCTTTCCAGGTTTTTCTGAAATCATCCTGCTTGTAATTTCTTACAGCACAATAATATTCTATCACAATCATATACCACAGCTTTTTAAGCCATTACCTAATTGATAGGCATCGCTTTGATTTCCAGTTCTTAGCCACCACAAAAGAGCTGCTACAGATATTTTTATACAAATGAGTCCTTTCCCCCTTTTTTGGATGTCTTTGGGATATAGGCCTAGCAGTGATATTTCTGGATCAAAAGATATGCACAGTTTTATAGTGCTTTGGGCACAGTTCCAAATTGCTCTCCGGAGTGGTTCTACCACCACCAAGTTCTACCAACAGTGCATTAGTATCCCAGTTTTCCCACATCCCCTCCAACATCCAACATTTTCCTATTAGCCAATCTGATAGGGGTGGTGTGGTGCCTCATAGTTGCTTTAATTTTCACTTCTCTAATTAATAATGATTTGCAGCATTTTTTTCATATAAATACCTTTGATTTCTTTGTCTACAAACTGCTTGTTCATAACCTTTGACCATTTGTCAATTGGGGAATGACTTGTATTTTTATAGATTTGTTTTATAGATTCATCTCAGTTCTCTATATATTTGAGAAATAAGGCCTTTATCAGAGATTTTGTTGAAATATACCCTCCTTCCCCAGTTTTTTGCTTTCTTTGTAGTTTTGGTTGTATTGGTTTTGTTTGTGCAAAAGCTTTTTAATTTTATGTAATCAAAATGATCTATTTTACATTTTGTAATACTCTATATCTTTTGGTCCTAATTTCTTCCCTTATCCATAAATCTGACAGATAAATTATTCCATGCTCTCTTAATTTGCTTCTCCCCATCTTTTCTACCAGAATGGCCTGGTTTAGCAGATTTTGTCAAACAGTTTGCTAAAATCTAGGTAAACTCTAAGCACAGCATTCCTAGAAAAGGAGATGAATATAGCCTGGCAGGACATGTTTGTGGTGAAGTCCTACTGACTGTGATCCTGCTGTGTATAGAGGGAGGGTGTTTGAATGTGTGCGAAGGCATGCCTCTCCATGTGTGCACTGTGCATGTGTGTACACACGTCTATGCACTCATTTGTGTATGTGTGTGCCACAGCTGGCTGCTTCTCCTGGCTGACTTTCTGAGTTTGCACCCTGAAGGCTGACTCTCTGAGCTTGGCACTCAAGGCCTGCCTGCTAAGTCATTACTGAGCTTACTGTGGGTTTTATTCTGGGGCACAAGGGGAGACTCAGAAGAGGCAGCAGGAGTGATGTCTCCTTTTCTGTATCCTGGCATCTCTGATAAATCTCATTCTCTAGTTAGACAGTTGGTTTTATCCTGTGAGTTCTGCCATGGGAAGGGATGTGCAGGCCCAGGACACTGTCTGAGCTGAGTCCTGGCCTAAGCACTCCCTCCCTTGATGCTGGGGCTGCTTTGAATTGAAGTCCTCTGAGCTCGGTGCACACTCCAAGGAAGCTGGAGCTGCCTGGTTTTTGGTCCTAGAGAAATTACTCAGGTTCAGTGAGCATTTGAAGGAGTAAGGAGTCAGTCCTGGCTGGTGCCCAGGGCTAAGAACTCCTGGCTCTCAGGGAGGAGTGGACAGACTTGGTGGAGTCCCTAGGAGGCCTGTGGGAAAGAGGTTAAAAATTAGGGAAAGGAGAGTAAGGCAAGGCAGGAGGACAGGGAGATCTCAAGGATGGGATGGAGTTCTACTCCATTAGTCCCCATTGCTCTGAGCTCAGCCCAAGAACCCAGGAAGTTCTGAGGATATGCTTACTGAATGGATGAGAGAAAAGGAACCAGAGATCTCCAGAAGGGGAAAGGTGGCCTGTACTGTAGTGACATGGCTAAGTCACCCCTTCCCCCACCCAACCACTAGTCAGAAGGACCAGGCATCCTGCTATCCACCCTTTCACCTGAGGCCAGCTGGTGTGCTTGCCATAACAACTCCTCTCCTAGGATGGGAGCAGCTGTTTCTCATTCATTCATTCAGCACCTACTGTGTGCCAGGCCTTCCCTTTCCTCTCCTTTTGGGGATAGACAATTACTCAGCAGCACAAGCAGAGGTGCCCAGGCCCTTTAGGGTCTATGCTGATAGGAAAAAATAACACCCCCAAAGCTTTCTTTGAAGGATCAGATCATTGGCTCAACTGGCGGTGTGGTTTTCAAGGGTGACCCAGGGGAACATAGTCTCATCCTTTCTCTCCAGGGCCTTGGTGCTCTTACTATCTGGTCATTGCTGGCTCCTAGGTGCTGTGAATTAGGACTGGATCATGGAAAAACAAAGCCTCCCCTGAAAGTGCCCCTACCCCACCCTCATGTCCTTGCTCTAGACTTTGTATGCAAAGGTCCTGTGTTGCGCTTCAGGGAGACTCGAGAGACAGAAGGCATCTCCTGGTGAGGCCAATCAGGGTGAGAGGGACGTCCACATTCCCTCTAGAGAGCCCTGCTCCTGTCAGGACATGTGACACTTACTCCATTGACCCAGTCCTTCTCCAAAGAAGGCTTTGGGGTTTTGTTTTTCTACCTCCTGGCCCTGCATCTCTGATCTCATCTGCATTCCCAGTAACAGCTCCTACTTCTTAAATGTGTTGAAGTTTCCAAATCCCCTTCCATCCAAACAGTATAGTTCTATTTTACAGATGAGAAGACCAGGGCTCTGAGTATGTAAGGGACACCCAGCTAGGATTTAGATAGTGGGTTTCCAGAGCCCTTTCCACCATACGATCCTGCTCCTGGACAGTTGAGAATCCCTTCTCTGATTTTCAGACACCCTGAGGACGTACTCCCTCAATATTATTTATGGGTGGTAGGGAGGCATCTGTTCTAGGGGGGGACCATGAGCTTGGGGTAGAAGGCCTGACTTCAGCCACCCCTCCCCCGCACTAGTGACCAACTTTGTGATCTTAGGTCAGATTTGACCTCTCTCAGCCTCAGTTTCTTCAGTTGTAAAATGGGAGGTTATGTAACTTGGCTTCTTAAGGCATCCAGGATAAAATGAGATGTGAATATGTTTTTGGAAATTGTTGGTTAATATGAAATTTCCCCTTAGCCATAAGGCAAAGTCCTACAGGCCTTGACAGTACAAATCTCAGAGGAACTAAAGCCCCCTTCGAGCAGTCACTTATTGACAAGGATAAAGGAACTTTGAAGACCATTATGTCTACCCCACTTTACAAATGGGGAAACTGAGTCCCAGGGAAGGGAGGGAATTTGCTAAGGGTCACTCACTGGGCTAGGATTAGTGGCCAGACCTCCTGACCCTGATCAGTGGCACCACCAGCTCAGCACCCCAGATCTCAATTCCTACCAAGGTGGTATAGGAAAAAGCACAACAGAAAAAGGGTCCGAAGGACTGGGACTGAGTTCTGGATCTGGCATCAACCTCTTGGAGACTTAGTTTCTTGTTCTTTTGTGCCAACCCATCTCCTCCTCAGCCTCTCCATCTCTTTGGGCCACGGCTGCCTTCCATCATCCCTGTCTTCTTTCTTGTTCTGTTCTTGTTGCCTTTTCTCTTGAACGGGGGATGCCGAGTCTTGCCAGGGGCCCCTGAGTCCTGCCAAGGGCCCCAGGCATAGTGTTTGGAAAAGAGGCGCAAACCCTCATCCGCCATACTGGGATCCTGTTGATCTGTGCTACCAGAAGCTCAGGGAGCTCATGATGCTTGTGATAAGGCAAAGAGGGATTCAAAGGCTTCCACGATGGGAGCTGGGCGGGAGCTCAGCAAGCTCAGAGGAGTTTACACTCATGTGGGAAGATGTCGACAGTGGCACAGAGGGGAAGTGGTTTGCCCAAGGCTGCTTGTTGGGTTACCATGATCATCATCATCTCCTTCTTCTCATCTTTTTGACAGGCTTCAGATGGAAATGGCCCTGGGGGAAAGGAGCTGCCCTGCTCTCATCCCTTTCTGTTCTGTGTTCTGTAGATGGGGGCATAACTGAATATTGCCATTGCGTCGCAGATTTGTATGAATGTATCAAGATGTCAGCATGGTCCTGTGGGCTCAGGGCAGCCATCCTCAGGCCGGCTCCAGGGGCAGCCAGGACTGCCAGGGCGAAGGGAGCCTAGTCCTGCTCCCATGTGACTCTTGGACATTATCACTGTTAGCATCAGCAGCCTCCCCATCGTCAGTCTCATAGTGGCTGCCTGTGCCTGGAGCCTGCGGGCTGAACCACAGCATGCACCTCCCATAGAAATGGTATCTGGGAAATTACCCTGGAGGCCAAGGACATGAAAGCTGTCAGGCTGGAATCCCAGAGTCTCAAAGCTGGAGGGGATCTCAGAGGCTGCTCAAGCATCCCCTCCAAAGAGTCACCCAGTCCTTGGTCTTCACCCCATCTTGAGGCAGCTTATTCCATGTGGGGACAATGTGCATTGTAGGAAGGCAAAGCTGGCCTCTTTAAAGTTACCATCACTAGTAGCTCTTTCCTCTGGGGTAAAAAAAAATCTTTGTGTCACTCAGTTTCCTCATTTGTTAAAGGAGAATCTTTAAGGTCCCTTCCAACTATGTCTATGATCCTTTAGGTATAACTCCTCTTCCTCATGTCAGTTTTTCAGATACTTGGAGAACTCCATCGTGACCCCCCACTACCCAATTCCTGCTTGGACCTTTGCTGTTTTTCATGGTGTTTCAGAGATCTGCAGTTCAGCAGTGACACCTGCCAGCTCTGAAGATGTCCTCCTGGGCTAAGGAGCTTGACCTGCACAGGACAGCTTGGGGCTCTCTCTTGATATTTCCTTCCCGATTGTCTTCAGTGATCATTTCAGGCAGATGACTCCCAAGAGTCTCCATCCAGCCCCAGTCTCTATGGAACTCTAGGTCAACTGCCTTTTGGATTTCCTTATCTGGATGTGCCCTTGACATCTCCAGTTCAACATATCCAAGCTGGAACTCATCACGTTCCTCCCCCTCCCTGCCTCTCCTCCAAAACTGCCACCTTGAAATCATCTTAAAGTCTTCCTTTCCTTCAACCACCCTAGCCAGTTCATTGTTGCCCACCATACTTGGAATGCTCTCCCACCTCCTTTTGGCCCCCTAGTTCTCCTGGTTCCTTCAAGACTCAATCCAAACTCTTCGTTCTGCTAGATCTCCCATCCCTTGGCACAGCCAACTACTACCACCTTCCCTCTGAGATTCCCTCCTCATTTACACTGCATATGTCATGTGTATGTAGTTATTTCCATGTTATCTTTCCTGTTAGAATACAGAATAAGACATGGACCACATTTTTGCCCTCTTTTGTATCCTCTTGTGTATACCACAGTGACTGACAGCCTGACACATAGTGACTTTTGCAATATGGCTGAAAACAAGAAAAAAAACTCTCTGTATCTATCTCTGCCTACACACACACACACACACACACACACACACACACACACTCATGCACAACCATATCCATATATATACATACATGTATATATATATATATATATACATACATACATACATACACACTGGTTTCTCCTCCTTAGTTGTTCAGCCCATTCTCTATCTCACAATATTGAGACCCTTTCCTACCCTCATTTCCTTCCTTTGTAGGTGTTTTTAAGATGTAAAGGAACATAGTTTCCATACTCTGTAACCCTGACTGTACTCAGAGGTAACATGGCAGGAGGAGTACACCACTAGACATGGAGTTGGGAAGACCTGAATTCAAATCCTTCCTCTGGTACTCACTAACTGTGTATCCCTGGACATGTCACAACCTCTATAGGCCTCTGGCAACTTTCTTGGATGTGTCTACTACGTCATAGCATTCTGTATTCTGTGGTTCCAAAAAGTTGTAACATGTCCAGTGGCCCCACCCCACAGAGCCAATGTGGCAGATAGGCTAAACCAGGGTAAGGGTAATTGACGGGTCTCAAAACCGTCAGTGAGTTAGGGGAATGACTATTCCAGTTCACGTGCCAGTCAAATTATATGGATTATTTGTGCCCACCCTGTGGTAGAGCATTTGGAACCCATGTGGATCCGATTAGCCAGAGCTGGACCCACTGTGCCTTGACTTCAATATAGTGATGTAATCTTGGTCACCTTTGAGAAAAAAGGACAACCACCAATCAGTTTATCAGTGCTAAGTAAATTGGATTGGAAGACCTTAATGGTGGAGGACATATGCTTTAGAGATTTGGTATAGATGGCACCCAATCTAACCTGTATCTAGAGCAATTCCAAGATGCTGAACACCCCTGACACTGAGAGAGGAAGGAAGGCCTTCCTCGGGGCAGTGCTTCTTAGCTTGACAGACTTAAGTGGTCTGGCAGAAGAATTGATGACCTTGAAAGGTAGTGAGCTTCTCATCATTGGGAGCATCCTAGCAGCAATTGAATGCTATTCTGGATGGGGGCTGGACTAGCCACCCTCTGAGGCCCCCTGCAGCCTGAAGATTCTGTGACTCTTTATCCTGTCAACAAATGAACAGTTTTCTCTCCTCTTATTGGCCTGATCGATTGCCCTCATATCAAGCAGAAACCCAATAAATCTTCTGCAAGCATCCCTGCTGCCAATAGCAGGCACTGGGCCTTGCCTCTCCTGCTCGATACGGCCGCCCACAAAGTCATAAAGCTGATTCGATCTGAACACGCATATTTTACATGTAAATTGGATTGCTATGGCCCATTAGACCTTTACATAAACAATATATTTTGGTTAAGAGAAAAGACTTTGTTCAGTTTTGCATTCTGAAAGTTCAGAATGCTAAAGGCCTGTGCTGGAGAGCCAGTGTGGACTGGCTGGGTCAGTCTGGGAGGGAGGGGGACGGGAGCCCCTTGTTCCCAGCACATGCTCTGCTCTCCAGGCCAAGGAGGTGCAGCGGGGTGAACAAGATTGCTGCCAGTGGGGAAAGGAGCCCTGTGATGGGTGGAATTGAGAACCTTCATTAAAAGCTCATTCCCTTGGTGTCATTGTGAGTGGATTGTGTCCTGACTGAATTAACCAGGTACTTGGTCCAGGGACTATCACTAGGGAGCAGAACCAGGTGTTAGAGGGAAGTATGTTGTTGGGTCTATGGTTGGGGGCCTCGGTTCTGGCCTTTTCTCCCTGGGTGGGGGGTTCTGGACAAGTCACCTCTCTTTGGGACTCAGTTTCCTCCCTTGTAAAATAAGTGGGCTAAATCTGAGGGCCCCTGAGGCCCTTCCTAGCTCTCCAGATGTGCTCCTGTGATTCTGAGCCAAGTTCTTCGACAGGAATGCAGTCAGTACCAGCCACCAAGGTGAGGGTGGGATTTGGTCATGGGTGGGCTGTCACAGAGAGAAACTTGAGTCTAGTTTTGGGCAGAATCAGCAGTGGGCATCAAGTATCTATACCCGCTTTTCCACCAAGCCCACGTGCCCTGGAGTAAGTGCTTCAAAGCCCTTGTGCCCACTCTCAGATGGTGCCTTCTTCCCTCTGCCTCGTTTGGCTTTTTTCCCACACTCCAAATGTAAGAGACAGCATTTTCCTTGACCACTGCCTTCTAACCATTAAATAATGTGACTTCAGGCTCCGGTGCGCCAAGGGTAGATTAAAGTTGATAACGGCCTGTCCAATTTCCCTCTTTTAACATTCAGCTGCTAGGATGTGATGCTCTGAGAATCCAAAGCCCACAGATCCAGCCTAGGCATCCACACAAGGAGCAGAAGAAGGCTCTCTGCCAGTCACAGCAGCCCACCATGTACCTAGTATTGGGAAGGAGAGCAGGAGTGGGGGAGCCCAGAGTGGCCATTGCAGAGGGGAGGGAGGATGAAGGGGCCCATGAAAGGGAGAAGCTGCCAAGTAAGAGACTGAGGTCTGCAGAAGGCCAGACGTTACTTCAGAAATGTCTCTGGTGAGTGCCTAAGTCTGGCCTTTGCAAAATGCACTCCTGTCCCACATGGATGACATCCTTGGTCTTGTTTGCCAAGGACAGAATTTGTGGGACTTGGGCTGGAGAGCTCAGGGGCTGAGGGCTTCAGAGTCATGGCTGCATAGATCCAAGTCAAATGTTTTGAGAAGTCTGATTTCCCAGGGGACAGGAAGCAAAGAGCTGGAAAGAGTCTGTTTTTCCCATAAACAATGCAGAGGGTGATGGAGGTGGTGCTGTGGGCAGGAGACCGAGAGGCTGGGGTAGTGGGAGAAAAAGTAGCTGGCAAGAAGGCTTCTGGTCATGGGAAGGAAGAGAGAGGACAGCTCTCTTGGCCCCTCAGCCCAAGAAACTCAAGCTCTGTCCAGCTCTGCACTCATACGAATCTTCAGGCAGCTGGCCTTTCCTACACCAGCCCTTTCTCTCCAGACATGAGAGATTTCTCTGGGCCCCTCTCATTTCCAGGAAACCGGCCACCTTCTCCTTAATCAATAGTGAAGCTCCCAGCTACCCTCCTTTAGTTATTGTGGAAACACACACACACACACACACACACACACAGGCTCACTCTCCCCTCTACAAGCACACACAAGTACACACACACACACACACATATGCTCATTCTCCCTTCCACAAGCACACACACATGCTCACTCTCCCCCCACCAAAGTACACACACACACACACACACACACACACACACACACACACACACATGCTCTTTCCCCACCACAAGCACACACACACACATTCATTCTCCCCACTCACGGACACACACATACTCATTCTCCCCACATACAAGCACACATACACACACACTCTCCCCCCACACAAGCACACACACACACTCCTACAGAAGCACTAACAGACAAAATGAGTCTTCTTACTCAAGGCAGCTGAAGAATCATTGATTTCCCCTCTGTCCCTTGCCAGATCCATTAGAGCTGAGGCTCAGGACATTTCTGGGAGCTATTCCTTAACTTCCTTCCCAGCTGGAGTGATAGAAGAGGGGGGCCCTGACATCCCAATAGGCAATCCTTCCAGAGTGTCTCCAAACCAGAGGGCAGGGCACTTTTCTAGAGGGATTGGGTGGACAGTTTCCTCTCTTTAAACAGAAAAAAGGTTCTTTAAAATGGAAACAAGACCCAAAGAAAACATCTCTCCCTTCTTTTTGTTTTCTCCCTGTGAAGCCTGACCCTGTCCTTCAGTGGGATATTTGCCTAGTCCCTCAGCTAATATTTCTGGGCCAGAGGATGTGGTAGCTGACCTGGAGGTCCTCTTCTTTGTTAGAGCAGGGCCTCCATCCCCTTTCAATCCCAGCCTAGAGCTCGATGGGACCAGAAAGATTGTGCATTCTAACCTTCTCATTTTACAGGTCAGGAAACTGAGGCTCCAAAATGGGGAAGGAACTAGCCCCAGGCCACACAGGCCAAGCCTTGATTTCTCCCCTGTCTTTCTGGCTCCCCGTTCAGGGCTCTGTCCATGGTACCAGGCCAGGGAGTAAAAGGACAGGAAGGGAGGAAGGGGTGCTTAGAGAAGAGCTGGCGGGAGGCAGCAGCTCAATCCTCCCCAAGACCGACCTCTTCATCTCTGCTCTCCAGCAGCAAACAGCGTCTGCACCCTGCAGGTTCCACCAGCTGATCGATCTGTCCATCGACTGGTGATGTTTGTCTTGGACAGGTCCTTCATCCTTTTCTCTTAGTGAAGATGATTAGAAGTGTCCCAATCAGGGCCCATCAAAGCTGTCCAGCGAGGGTGGAACTTCGATTGGGGGAAGGACACAGCACCAGCATGCCTGAGAAGGGGAGCCTTCATTAAGACGGGGCTTTTGGCAAGACTTTGTTCTTGTGGAAGATGGGTTTGGGCTTTGCTCTGTCCTGGACTTATTTCTTTCTTTCTCCTTCCTTTCATTTCAGATTCTGTTTCTCTGCTGAAGAAGCCTCCTGAGTCTCTGCTTGGAATCTGAGCGAATGGGCAGAGCTGGCCTGAGTGGCTAAGCCTGCAGGCGCCCTCCCTTCCTCCTCTGCCTTTCTCTCCTGCTGCCCCTCTTCGAGGCCCCTCTGACTCTTTTGGCCGCTTGAAGGGACGAAAAGCAGCCTTGAAGTCTCCCTTGTTCCCATCCTCTCTCCTAAACTTAGTTCTGTTCCTGCTGAGCTCCTGAAACTGCCCTCTCATTGCCCGCCCTAGTCTTTTTCTGACAGGCCTCTTTTCCTCAATGTCTTTGCTCTTCTTGCAACATTGGAGTCACTGACTTTCCTCTTCTTTCCCCCGCCCCAACCCTCTGCTCCCTTGGCTTTCATGTCATGATAGCCTCAAGGCTTCTCTCTCTCTCTCTCTCTCTCTCTCTCTCTCTCTCTCTCTCTCTCTCTCTCTCCCCTCTCTTTCTGTATGTTTCTATCTCTGCATCTATCTGTCTTTCTGTCTGTCTGTTTCTCCAAGTCACCACCATTCTCTTAAGCCCACCTGAGCTGGCCACCACATTCAGTCATTTTGCTCCCCCCTTACATCCTGTCACTGGCCATATCATGTTGCTTCTGCTTCCACTGCCTTCTTTAGGCCATGCCTTGTGTCACTGCTCACAGAGCCAACATCACAGGGCAGAAGGCACTCACAGCATCTCATCTAGAGAAGCATCTGAGGATGAATGTCCTCTGGGACCAGTATCATGGGATCTCGGAATCTCAGATCAGGCAGTGACCTCAGAGGCATCTTGTCCAACCAGACCTGAACAGCAAATACCCCCATAGAGTGGCTGAGAACTGACCCTGCAGTCTTTGCTCACAGACTTCCAGTGTTGGAAAGTTCTGTCTCCTCAGAGAGCTCTTTCCACTTGGGGTCAGCTCTTTGCGTTAATAGCTTTTACCTTTTGAAAGCCCCTAATACTCTGCAACTCCCACCTGCACCCCATTGGTTCTAGTCTTGCCTGGGGGTAGGATGAGTGGGGCAAGTTGAATCCTTCCTTCCCGTGATAACTCTTCAGATATTTAAAAACCAAACCAAACCAAACAAACCACAGAACTACAATGTCCCCTGAGTGACAGTGTGGTGTATTAGATAGATGGCTGGCTCCAGCATCAAGAGTAAGCCCTGGGTTCAAGTCTTGCCTCTCTAACTCATCCTGGTGGCATGACCCTCCCTTCCCAGTGCTTCAGGCAGCTCTGTGAGACATAGTTGTAAATGTGTGACTGATCTGTGTGGGAGGGTGACATTTCCATACCAGGAGCTTTCCACATTGAAAAACCACAAATCAAGACTCAACCTAGCAAGAAAAAAATCTCTCCTAAGTTATCTTTTTTACAGGCTAAAAAGCCCTGATTTTTTCACCTTGTGCTCAGATTGTACTCAAGACTGTTCTCCATCCTGGCTGCCCTCCTCTGGACACTCCAGCTTACCCATATCCTTCTTCAACTGTAGTGTCCAAGACTGAACACTACCCTCCAGCCATGGAATGATAACCTCCCTAGTCTCAGGGCTCTCTTTGTGTAGCCTGGGACCACATTAACTATCTTGGCTGCCATGTCAGTCAATCGTGTACTTACTGATCCCTAATTATATGTCAGGAAATATGCTAGAGTACTTGGTTCAGAAGAAGTCAGAAACACAGTCCCTGGCTCCAAGAAGTATCTAATATATTGGGAAGACAACTTTCAGATAACTAGGCTCATATGATATAAATACAGCAGAAGTGGAAGTTACCTTATGGCAGGGCAGAATACCAAGAAGGCCTCTTGCAGAGGGTTTGAGCTAAGTTTTCAGAGAGACCCAAGAACCAAGAGGAGGTGATGAGGAGGGAGAGCATTCCAGACATGGCGGATGGCCAGTGAAAATACCTGGAGTTGGGAGATAGTGACAGTTCTTAAATATTTGTTATTAGGCACCTACTATGTGCCAGCTACTGTGGTAAGTGATGAGGGTACAAAGAAGGGCACCCCCCCCAAAGAGACAGCAGTCTCTGTTCTACTGGATCTAATGGACATGCAGTTGGGTGACATGGTTAGACCTTGGCTTCAAAGGCTGAGTGGAGGCTGGGCTGGACTAGGGAGATCTTTGTGGCAGGGAGACCGACCAGTACATGAAGGTGATGATACAAGCCAGAAGAGGTGAGAACTTATGTCAGGCTGGTGGTTGTGGGGATGAAGAGAAAGGAATGTGTAAGAAAGACATAAAGGCAGAAATGACAGGATTGATGACAGAATGGACATGAGTGGGAGTTATGAGTCATGGACAATACTCAGGTGGTGAGTCTGGGTGACTGTGAGATTGGTGGTGCCTGAGAAAGTAAGAGGAAAATTAGGACTGTCCCTCTCTCTCCTCTCCCCACCCCAGATCAAAGCTTTTTGCCAATGTCTATTGACTTCAGCTTTGCAGCATCTCTGGAATATGCCCCCTTCTCTGCTCTGAGCCTGCCCCTCCCTGGTACAGCCCTCATCATCTCCCACCTGGATTATTGCAGTAGCTACTGGGGAATCATCTGCCCCAAATCTCTCCCCACTCCAGTCCATCCTCCACTCAGCCCCCAAAGGGATTTTCCTAAAGTAAAGATCTGACCATGTCATCCCCTACTCAACAAACTCTAATGGCTCCCTATCTCCTCTAGGAGTGTGTCAAATGCTCTGTTTGGCATTCAAAACCCTTCATAACTTAACCCCTTCCTACCTTTACAGTCTTCTTCCACCTTCCTCCTCTCCTCCTCCTTTAATCCAGTGATACCAGCCTCCTTGCTAGTAACAAGATCCTCCATCTCTAGGCTCCAGGCATACTCTCTGGCCATCGCCCATGTATGAAATGCTCTCCCTCTTCTGCCCAAACTATGGATCTCCATGGCTTCCTTTAAATCCAGCCAGAATCCCACCTCCTACAGGAAGCCTTTCCCAATCTCTCTTCATTCCAGTATCTTCTTCCTATGAACTATTTCCTATTCATCCTGTGTCTGGCTTGTTTGCATGCATTTGCTTGCATGTTGTTCCCCTCATTAGATTATAAGCCCCTTGAGGGCAAGGTTTGTCATTTGCCTCTTTTTTTGTATCCATAGCACTACCACAGTGCCTGGCACACAGTAAATGATTAATAAATGCTGACTGATTGGGGATGCTAGAGTGGGGATTCCTGTTCAGGTATGGACTGATGCCTCTGAAGTCCCTTCTGGCTCTGAGACTCCACTCCTCCAAATCCTTCAGCTGCTCCCCATTGATGACTGGATAAAGTCTGGACTCTGCCTTTTAGCTTTTTAACCCTAACCCTTCACTCACTGTGTGATTCCAATCTGCCTTTTCAGCCCTAGTTCCCTTCATTCCCCTTTGAGTACTCAGTGTTCCGGCCCAACTTGACTGGTTCCCATTCTCATCCTATCCTTTCCCAGGCTCTCTCCATGGACTCTTTCCTTCCCCAGAGGCCCCCAGTGTGTGCCTTAGTGAAGTTCTTGTGTAATTGGCTTTTGTTCCTGTGCATTCTGCCCAGTGGAGCTTTGAGAACCAGATCTGGGGCCAGTTAGAACAATCATTAAGGGGATGAAGAAAAGCTGGAGTAGGTGTGGTTGGGCTTCAGAGATGTGGACTGAGAGGGACCCTGGTTAAAACTTCACCTCATATAATGACCAGTATGACACCCAGCTGCAGTTCCTAACAGGGAAGGACAGCAGTATCAGTCTTGGGTGATTCCTTGGGGAAGGGGAGAAAGGGAGGACCCAACAGGCTGAGCCTCATGAAATTCAGTCCCAATGGTAGCCACCCTGTCTTGTGGCTTCATAACTGTGTCCAGGGTGCAGGGAGGGCTCTGAGAAGGGATGCCCACAGAGGCAGAATGGCTGGCCATAATCCTGTGTTTTGGGATAGATTTGGAAACAAAATAGTGAACTGCTCACATATGGCAGCTAGAGTATGAGCTCTTGTGGGTGAGTCTGACCCTGGCCTTGGGGCCCTAACTATCTTGCCTGCATTGTCCTTCTCCCCTGAGCATAGGTGACCAAACAGTGTTCCTGAGATGGATGTATCTGACTTTAGGGACAACTTTGTGAACTTGAGATGTTGGTGCTTCTGGTTTTGTTTTTCTGGTGGTGGTAGCTGTACTAAGGGAGGTAAAGATGGCCAGAGATGAGCCTGACCCCTGGCCTGGTTTGACAGAAGAGTGTGCCCTGAAGGAATTATTTGCACAGCTGACATAGAGTGGGAAATGCTACTTTAGACATCCCGAGATGTTCATGAGATCTTGGTGCTTTACATTAAATGGACAAGCTTTTATTAAGCCCCTACTATGTAATGATCACTGTGCTGAGGGCTGGGGATGCAAAGAAAAGTAAAGACAGTCCCTGCTCTCAAGAAGCTCATAATTTAATGGGGATGAAGTATCCACCCTTGAGAGAATAGAATAGGCAATTGGTGGAATAATGGGTAGAATATTGAGCTTGGAATCAGGAAAACCTGGGTTCAAATTTGGCCTCAGAAACTTATTAGCTGTATGACTCTGGACAACTCCCTTTACCACTTCCTGTCTCAGTTTCCTCAACTGTAAAATAAGAATAATGGCATCTACCTCCCAGGGTTGTGGGGATCAAATGAGGCTGTGTATGTATGTATATATATATGTGTGTGTGTGTGTGTGTGTGTGTGTGTGTGTGTGTATATATAGCACAGCGTCTGGCACACAGTAGGAGTCAGATAAATGCTTAGTTCCTTCCTTTCTGCATTCTCTATCGTGGCTCCTTCCAGTTTTTTTTTTTTAGCATATGCTCATGAATCTTGTGTTCTAAGCATTTCTTCTTCTACAGAGGAAAAAGAGTACTATACCTGATTTTTCCTGTACACTGAGCACCCTTCTACTCCTTCCCCCTTTAGGGAGACCTCTCAGCCTTCTCCTTGGAGCTCAACCCCATTCAGGTTTGAGTCAGGTCCAGGGGGCCTGACAGGGTCTCATTAGTGGAGATGGGGAGGCTGAAGTTGCTCCTGCTCCCTGGGACCTGCAGGAGTTCACATACTTAAAAATACAAAGTTAATTAAGGTCCTGGGCATTAATTAGGAAGCTCCTCAAAGGCAGTGGTTGTATTTCTTCTGGCAGAAGTATCTTTTTTAACACCAGAGCCTCACCCAAAACAGTCACTGAATAAATGCTTTTGGGATTCCTTTAGATCTGATTGGATTAAAATCCTGAGGAATGGGGCCAGTAAGCACAGGTGTTGGGGGTGGGGAACTCAGACATATGATGATCCAGATGGTATAAGAAAAGTCCAGCTAGGGCCTGATGGTGCCTCAACTGGTGAAGGGGAGAGCCTCAAGTTGACCCAAAGGGCAGGCAGAATTCTCTACATGGTCAAAGCTGTAACTTGGACTTTGTGTGCTCGGGGCCAGAGTAAAGGAGGGTGCCCTAAATGGAGGTGGGGAGAGGACCCAGTATCACATTATGAGGGAAGGGAGGTCCTCCCTCTTACAGATCACCTGGGAATTTCCAATCCCACCAAACAAGCATTTATTAAGAGTGCATTTTATTTTGTTTTGAGCTAGAATCCAGGGAGACAATGATAAAATGAAATACAGCCCTTCCCATCAAGGGAGTTATGTTCTCCCTGGTGGAGAGAGGAGTGTGTACAACATTTACCCAGAGTAGTAGAGACGTGATAATTTGATTGAGCGGGTTCAGGAGAGTCTTCCTGTAGGAAATAACAAAACGTTGCCTTTGAAGGCAACCTTCTTAGAGGTGGAGGTAAGGAGGGATTTCATACTAAGCACGGGGGCAGCCAGGGCAGTGGTCTAGAGGGAGGAATTTAGTGAGTGGGTGAGTTTGGCTGGAACACAGACTTGTGAAAGGGGAGTGATGTGCAGTGATTTAGTGAAGGTATGCTGGAGCAAGTTTGTGCAGAGCTTTCTATGCCAACCTGAAGATCTGGTGTTTTGTCCTAAAGATAAGTGAGTCCCTAAAGGTTTTTGAGAAGAGGGGGCAACATGGACAGATGGGCTCTAGGAAAGCTGTTTGGGCAGCTGAGTGGAGATGAGATGGGGAGCCAAATAGGAATTGGAAAGTGACTGGAAAGATGGCAGAGCTATCAACAGAAATATGGAGGGATTCATTTAGAAGGCAGCAGATGACTTTAATTTTGGGTATGTTGACTTTGAAATGCTTAGGAGTCCTCTGTTTTAAAATATCCAGTGAGCAGCTGGCATATCTAAGCTCAGAGATGAGCTGGAGATACAGATCTAGGTGTCATTGGCACAGATGATAATTAACTCAGAGGAGCTGATGAGGTCACTAAGTGAGAGATTAACCCAAAGGAGGACCAAGATGGAGCTTTGGAGTTATGGCTTGGTGAGGATTCAGTAAAGGAGACTAAGAAGGAATGGCCAGATGGGTAGGAGGAGAAACAAGAGAGAGAAGGGTCTCTAAACTGAAGGGTTCAGTCAGCATCCAAGGTTAGAAGGTGATCAACAGGGGCAGGTCCGGAAGGTTGAGACCTGGAAAAAAGGCTTTTAGGATGGAGCACTTAAGAGAGCCTTGGTAACCTTGGGGAAGACAGTTTTTGTTGAGAGTTTGGGTTGAAAGCCAGATCGGAAGGGGTTGAAAGTGACTGGGAGGGGAGGAAGGGGAGGCATTGAAATTCATGGGCAGCTAACTCTTTTTTATAGCTCAGTGTTGGAGCCCCAAGATCGATTGCTCAAGCAATTAATCAATAGAATGTATGAAGTGTTTGCTGAGTACCAGGCATTAGGGAGACAGATACAAACAAAGATAAAACCCCACTGCCCAGAATGGTGGACATGGGGGTGGTTGGAAAATTTCCCCATCACCATCTCTGTCCAAAGAGAAGAAGAAGTCCAGGGTGCTATGAATGAAACCTGGCCCTAGGAAGGGAAAGGACCCTATATTGGAAGGGAAAGGACCCTATATTGAAATGAAAAGGCCATGCTCCCCACTTCCCGCCTCCCAAATGACCCAGCTTAGATCACACAGATGAGGGAGGGAGAGATTGTTACCCTTGATAGAAAAGAGCTCATTATGGCCTGGCCCCTTGAGATTCTCCCCACCACCCACCCTTGATTGGAATAGCTCTGGGTACCTGCTTCCTTCTCCTACTCTTTGGAGAAGCCCAGCATAGGAGGAAGAATTCAGGTTCTTCATTAGGGAAGAGGGAGAGCACTTAGGTGGGCACCCCAATGCTATAACTGTGCTCTCTCCTGATAGGTCTAACATTACCCGTGGGTTACCTTCCCCCACCCTACCCCCACCCCCATGGATGAACAAGGCAGCAAGGTCAAGTCATGCCTTGACTTGTTGGATTCTGCAGCTTGGATGATGGGGGAGCAAGTGGGCTTGCTGTTTCTTTCCTATACCCCTCCTTCCACCTCTCAGTATTCTGTTTGTCCCTACTCAGAAGTTTAAAGCCCCCAAACCTCCTTCCCTGCCTGCCTCATCTTGGTGTGGAAAGGGGGACAAGAGGAGATTCAAGGTCTTGGGTGGGGGTGGTGATGGATGAATCAGCTTTGCTGTAGAGTCCAGAGGGCTGGAAGACATGCTCTCCCTGGTGCTCCTCTCACTCCCCCTCCCAATTCTCCACCCCATGTGAACCTGTAGGCACACCATCCCCACCCCCTTTGCAGTGCTAATTGAGTGTCCTCTATTCCTTTAAATTTGATGTCTGAGGAGAAGTTCCACCTGTCCAGCCCTGGATTTGATTTTGTTCTTTGTTCTGATTCTTATTCTCTGTAGTTGGTCCTGGCTCTGTAGAAATTTGGCCAACAAGCAGACTATTAGGTGCTCTTCATTTTGAATAGTTTCTCTGTGTCTATCCTGGAACAAAAGAGAGAGAGAGAGGGAGAGGGAGAGGGAGAGAGAGAGAGAGAGAGAGAGAGAGAGAGAGAGAGAGAGAGAGAGAGAGGAGAGCCACCAGGCTGTTATAGCTTTTACCCTGGAAAGTAAGGTGGAAGAAGACAAAGGCCTCCATGATATTGCCCAATTCCTGACCAGCCAAGGGCAGACCTTTGAGCAAGGAAGACTCAGCAGGCTCAAAAAGTAAAAGAAAGAAAGAAAGAAAGAAAACAGATGTAGTGAGAAGCACTACAGCTAACTGAATAAGGCAGCAGCCCTGCTGGATCCCACCACCAGAAAGGTGGGTGGGGCCAGTCTGCCAACAGAACAGGCTGTAGCTGGGCAAGCATGGGCAGGGCAGTTCTGGGCATTGAGAGAGCTCATTATCTCTGAGCTAATTAGTTCACATGTTGGCGATTCTTGGGAGAGATGGAATGAAGCTCTGAGCACCACTAGAAGAGGCTTTAATGAGAAAGGTGCCTCCCTACTCTAGATAATACAGAGGCCTTCTGAAATCTTGGGCAAATATGGCTGGCCTTAGCACTGGCTATTCCAAGAAAATCAGTTCCTGGGGTCTGTGAGATGCCGAAGGCGGGGGATGGACACTGGCTCAGTGAGACCTCCAGGGCAGGAGGATAGGATGGATATCTGGAGGGACAAGGTTGGGAGGAAACCAAGTCCTGGATCTCAGTTCCCTCCTCTGTAGAATGAGGGGGCTGGGCTTAATGGCTCCTGAGGTCCCTTCAGCTCTTGACTTCTGGTCCCATAAAGCCAAGGTCCCAGTGTGAAGCTGGACCAAGCAGTTTTCTCTCCTTCCAATGAAGACTGGGTATGTTTGGCAGCTGTGGAAGTAGATACTCTCTTAAGCATCCAGAGCAGCAGCCCATGGGGGCTGTGGGGCTCCTTTGGCCAGGCTGGGATCCCTGCTGCACAGGAGACCAGTGGCTGGCAGGCTGGGCAGCTGTGGACAGTGGAGAGTATGTTCTCGTTGGATTTTGTGCAAGCCAGGCTGGCTCAGCATCCTGCGTCCACCAGGGGAGGTACGAGCCTGCTGATGATTCAAAATCTGTAGATGCTGAGAACCCTGCTGTGGGCAGGGAAATCAGGTACTCGAGCTTGGAAACAGCAAGAAGGAATGTTGGCTTTACAATCCATCAAGCAAGCCAGCTCTGAGGAAAAGACCCAGAATTTCTAGGAAGCAGGACAGAGAATGAGGGATCTGGGAGGACAAATAGATGCCATGAGGCACAATAGACAGACAGGGAAGGGGCTGTTTTCACTGGTACTTCAGAGTTCTGTCTTAGGTCCCTCTGAGCTGGACCTGGGGGTGCCCCTCTCTGTCTGGATCCCCCCATCACTTGTTCCTGATCCGCTGATTGGTAAACCTCAGTCCTGTTCTCCCAGGTCTCTCTCTCAAGCTTAGATAACCCGGCTCTAGGATCTTGGGTCTGGGAGCTAGCTAGCTGAAGGAGCAGGAAGGATTAGGGAATGATGTTCTGGCCTGGAGTCAGGAAGGCTTGGGTTTGAATCCAGCCTTGGTCACTTGATCTCTCTTTCCCCCACTTTCTTCATCGGTAAAATGCAGACAACAACAGGGCCTGCCTCATCAGGTGGTTCTGAGATACAAATGAGACAATCTTTCGCAAACTTTCAGGGCCCCTGTGCCAGCCAGATATTATTGCAACCAATTGGAAGCTTCTTTCCCACCTGTTTGGGGCTTTTGTCCCTAAGCCTGTGGGAGAAGGTCATCAGGCAGGGTCAGGGCATCTTCCCTGACACATGACTATGATGCCAGAAGCTATTTCAGTGGAAAACAAGCTCTGGAAAGTTCTACCAAGAGAAGAAGGCTTTGAATGTGAGCCTGGAGCCAGAGAGGTGACAGCCTGAGTCACAGGGGCAAGGGGAGGTGGGGAATATAAGCACTTATTAGACACCTACTACATGCCAGGCATCCGATTTGATTCAAGATTCTTTTCAGGTACAACAACTGAACACCATCACAAAAATACAGAGGGGCTGCTATCTGCACCACAGGAAGGAGCTCCAATTTTGCAAGTCAGAGATCCTTAAGGCATTGAAATGGTTAACCCTATTGGCAGGGTCAAAGAAGCCCCCAGCAGATTATTCCAAGGTGCCAAAGAGGCATTGAACTAATTGTAAAAGATAAATCTACTCCCTAGTCCCTATCTGAGGCATGTACACTTTTCAGATCGGGTCACGATGGAAACAATGTTATTGGCTAAGCAAACAAATTAGTCAAATCTCTGGGTACTTCAAATATCAAAGTCCTCGACAAATTTCGTTAATTCAAATTGGAGATATTTCTAGTCAGGAGATGCCTCTGGAGGGGTGCTCAGGAATGGGGGTAAAAGAGGGAATTTCTTTCTTTTTCTTCCCTACATATTTTGACCATGGAGCTTTGAAGGGAAGTTGTTGGCCAGTAGGAGATACTGAATTTAGCAGCAAGCAGAGGCACTCCAGAGCGACACAGATAAGAGAAAGACTGTTTTCTGAGCTAGGAAGCAGTATCAAGGATCATTATTCCTGACAGCAGAGAAGAGATTTGGACTATAGAGAGTGGCGGACTTTGGGAATCCAGATGAGCAACCAATGAGTAGAGATACTGCACCAGAAAAGACTCCATGTCCTACAGCATACAGAGTTAGGAGTTGCCTTTAATTCACCTGTATCTAACACGTGTATACCACTCCCATTGAATTTTAAATGTGAATGGGTATTGTGTGTTCCTATATACCCAAGGCTGACTGGAGTAATGTTTTAGAGCTTCCGTTCTTACAATGCCACTGCAGTAATTTTGACTTGTTTTTTCCAGTCATGTCCAACTTTTTGTGATGCCATTTAGGATTTCCTTGGCAAAAATAAAATGGCTTGCCCTTTCTTTCTCCAGCTTGTTTTACAGATGGGGAAACTGAGGCAAACAAGGTTAAGTGACTTGCCCAGGATTGCACAGCTAGTCTGAAGCTAGATTTGAATTCAGGTCTTCCTTACTTCAGGCCTGGTGCTTTATCCGCTGTATCACCTAGCTGCTCCCAAAACCAGGATTTAAAAAGTCACATCTTCAAGAATCATAAAGAAAAAATATTCAGAGCTGTTAGTAGAGAGATAAAACCAAGAAATCAGAAAAGTAGGAAGAGGTACAGCTAAGCCCCTCCTTCTCACACTCTACTTCAATACAACTACAAATGCATCTAGAAAATGCATCATTCTTGATTAGGAAATCTGAGAAAAAACAAAACCACAGTGAGTTGTATTTTCAGCCTATGTCAGCCTAGGAAGACAGTCTAGTGTTCCCTCTGCAGACATTAGGCCTAGGTCTAATCAGGAGTGGCTAGGTAGAGCATTCTGGCACAGGGACTGTGCACCCAGACAAGAAGAGGTCTCAAATCCAATAAATACAGGCTGCAAATTGTGCAGGGTGTAGGGATAGGTGAAAACTGGCAGCTCTTGTCTCTCATTAGCCAGTTCCAGGTCATAAATCTGGGCCTGAGTGAGGAGGAGACCTGAAGTGTTGTAGGATAAGGAGGGAGCATAGGCACTATACCAAATACCAAGCAAGGAGCAAGCTGTGTGATTTGGACCACAGGAGCAGAGAAAGGTTTTAGTTCTACCGTCTATCCCTGTCTGAAGCTTGCAGATGAAAAATCATGGCAGGAATCCCAGACCAGAGGGGACAGTGTAGTTCTGTAACTTGGAACCAACAGAACTTCCCTGTGACTGACGGTGCTGACTCCAGTACCAGTCCATTTGGAGTCTAAATGGGGCAAGCCCAAAGACATGTTGCTCAGACCCTAACCTAGAGCGAGAACTTGAAGAACTCAGACCAGGGATAAAAAATGAGACTTTCCACTAGATTAGACTACTTTGGGAACAGATAGCTTGCCCACATTGAATTGTCACTGATGTTCTGGAATAATAGCGAACACTTAGTACCACAAGAAAGCAGAAAGACAGCTTCAGACATTTTCTCTAAAAGTTTGTGCAGCTTGGGCTTAACCAATAAGTCCAAAGTCAGGAAATTGACTAGCAGAATGAACAAACAAATAAATACAAAGAATCCCACCACGAAAATATTATGGTGGCAGGAATGTTTAAGACACATTCTCAGAAGAAGAGAGTGACTTCAAAACATCTATAAGCACAATCTTAAAGGAGAACACAGATTGGGTCTAAGTTCAATGAGAATTCCCAGAAAAGATAAGAGCTATTTTTTAAATAAACCAAATGAGAATTCTAGAGGGAAAAATGGAAAAGAAAAGAGAAGTGTGGAAGAAAGAATTGGAGAGAGAATTAACAGCATGGCACGAGGTGCTATACTTTTTCTAAGCAACAAACTCCCTAGTAATTAGAATGGACTAAATGGAGTCTAATATCTCCATAAGACAACAAGAAATATTAAAACAGCCAAAAGATTGAAAAATAGAAGAAAATTTAAGGTGTCTCACAGCACAAACAATTGACCTGTAAAACAGATTGAGGAGAGATAATTTAGCAATAGGGCAGCTAGGTGGCACAGTGAATAAAAGCATCAGGCCTGGAGTTAGGAGGACTCATTTTCCTGAGCTCAAACCTAGCCTCAGACACTTACTAGCTGTGTGACCCTGGGCAAGGCACCTAATCCTCTTTGCCTCAGTTCCTCCTTTGTCAAATGAGCTGGAAAAGGAAATGACAAACCACTCCAGTGTCTCTACCAAGAAACCCCCAACTGGGGTCACAAAGACTCAGACATGACTGAAAAACAATACCCACAATTTAGCAATCACTGGGCTAACTGGAAGTCATGACAATAAAAAGAGCCTTGACATCACACTTCAAGAAATCATAAAGCTGTCCCGATCTCTTAGAACCAGAAAGAAAAATAGAAATAGAACCTACCAGTCCCCTCATGAAAGCAACTCCTAATCAAATGAAAACTCCCAGGAACATATTAGCCAAAATTCAATTTCTAGGTAAAAATATAGCAAGAAGCCAGAAAGGAAAATTTCAAGTACCAGGAGCCAAAATCAGGATCACACACAACTTAGCAGCCACCACTCTAAATCAGAAGAGAGTTTGAAATATGATATTCCAGAAGGCAAAGGATATAGGATTACAACCAAGAATAACTTACCCAGAAAAACTGAGCGTATAATGCTACAGGGGGAAAGAAGAATCTTTAATGAAATAGAGGACTTCCATGCATTCTTGATGAAAAGAACAGAGCTTCAGAGAAACTTTTAAAAATGGAGGACTCAGTAGAAACATAAAAATGTAAGTCTGAATGAATAATCATAAGAGCAAATCATATCACAATGAATGAATAATCATAACCATAAACAGTGATAAACTGTTTACATTGAAGTATGGGAAATTATTCCTGTAATCACTCAGAACCCTCTTATCATCAGGGATCATAGATGGATCTAAATAGACAGAAGGCATAGTAGTGGTTCTGCTCTATCTTGATGACCTTAAAGAATGGGAATGAAAGAGAAGGGGAATCCATGGCGTGGGGGTGGGAAGGAAGAACAAGGAAGGGAAAATGATCTTGCCTAATTTAGAATGCAAGTAGAAGTCTGTACAAACAAGAAGGAAGGGCTGAGGGGATTGGAGACATTTGAACCTCTGTCTCATCTGAACTGGTCAAAGAAGAGAAGACTGCCACAGTTAGGATCCCACAAGACCTGGTAGCTCCTATTATAAACAAGAGAACTTGAATCCAATATTTCAAAAGGCAAAAGATATAAGTTTACAACCCAGAATAATTTGTCCTGCAAAGCGGAGTATAATCCTATGGGGAAAAAATCAGTTCTTTAATGCAATAGAGGACTTTCAAGAATGTCTAACTAAAAAAAGCCCCCAAAACAGAGCTAAGCAGGGACTTTGAAATACTATGTTTGCATAAGAGTATAAAGACACCTAGAAAGGTAAGTTTATTTGAGCAATTGGAAGAGACTGTATGATGACATAATGTTAACATTCTAACAGGGAGAGAAACAAATATCCTTTCAGAACTTAAGTGTTTGTAAAGGGTATTGTGGGAATTAAATTAGAAAGACAAAGGTCCTAGGGAAAGGAGTGTTGGTTTTGTTCTTTGGCCTTGAAGAGGGGAAACAGAAGTGAGCACAAAAGAAAGAATACACTAGTGTAGAAAGGAGAAAGAAGGGTATGGAACTTTCTATTTCTTATAAGCAGAGTATGAGAAGAATTTACAAACAGAGGAAGGGGGAGTGGGAACTAGGTGAATGTAAGGAAACACATCTGCATTCACGGTTTGGGAAGTGGGGTTGGGGAGAGATGAGAACATGGGGGAAGGAAGGGCTACAAACAGAACTTCCTCATCCTGCTGGTGATTCAAAGGAGAAAAAGGAGAATAAAAACCTTAATCTTAGTGGGTGTCTCAGATTACCTCTTAGATAGTTAGGGAATGGCTGAACTAATTGTGGTACATGAACGTAATGGAATACTGGTCTTCTTCGTCCTTCATTTTCAAAGTGGACCAATGACATCATGGGATTATGTCTTGACTTGAGCATGAATTGGGTTTAGGCAAAGCAGAGTTGCATGAAATCAGCCTCACTTTCTCTTCCAGAGTCATTGAAGTCCAGTGGCAGGACAAGAATCAAGATGACTGGTGATGGCCCTGGGAAGCAGTGGATGAGCTTGGTGTCTTCAACATCTGACCAAGCTCTAAGTGCTCCATGGTGCCTACTCCAGCTGCTTTCACAGCTGTTGGAACAAATTGTTCTCATCTGTCCATTCTGCCATGTTTGGGATAGACATCCCCCTACCTCACAAATAGCTTTGAGGCCTGTCTGTTACCCTCATCATGCTGTCTGTTATCATCTGCCAAAACAGTTTACTGGGGTGTGGCCTCAGGGCATGCTACAGCTTTTTGGAGTCACAGGTGAGAGTAGAATATTAGTGAACTATCAAGAACAATGAAAGAGATGATTTCAGAGAATCCTGGATAGCATGGACTGATGTAGGGTGAAATAAATAGAATTAGGAGAATTTACACAAAGGCAGCAAAATTGTAAAGCCTGAAATCTCTCTGAGTGGCACCACTGATGTCACATCTGTACTCACCTTTTGGCCTTGGCAGGAGGAAAGGGGAATCTCACTATCTTTAAGCACTCTGTCTTCTCCTAGTGCTCCTAGTACAGCTTCTACCATACACTCCTCTGTGTGTCCTTGCACAGTTTCTGGTCCCAAACTCAACATCTGGGGAGCTTCTCCTTGTACAAAAATAACCTCTCACCCTTCCCCATCCTGTGCACCCACTGGACATAGAGGAGGTATGGAAGAGGAGACCTGGAGCTGACCATGTGGGAGGAGCTCATTCTTCAAGAGAATTACCGAGAAAAGGAAGGAGCTGTTCGAGGAAGTGAGGGCCAGACAGTAGGGCAACATCCGAAGACTCTGGGACTTCAGATGGTTATCCCTTCCTTAGTCAAAGGAATGGCATATCTGTAAGTACTGGGATGAGGGGATAGCCAAAGATGGAGCAGAGCCAATGGTACAGGAGATGGTCTAACCCATCCTCCATGTGTCCAGGGCATTACAGCTGTTGGATCATTTATATACCTGTGGTCTTCAGTCCTCACTCTAACTCTGCAAGGGAGGTAGGGCAGATGTTATGTTCCCCACTTTGTAGATGTAGAAACTGAGGCTTTCAGGGAAAGGGGAGAGATTTTGGAAAAATTGTTCAAGGCCACTATGGTAGCTGGTGATAACTGAGCTTAGGTCTTCCGACACAGTACTCTGCCCAATAATGTGGGCACCCAGGAGATCTGGGGAGAGGAGTATTACAGGATGCATAGAGGAATTGCCCCAGTCACTGAAGTTTCTACTTTGGCAAGTTAGACCACAAACGCATGCATACATGTGATGTGTGTCTCTTTGTGTTATCCCCTCAGTTCTGCGTATACTACTCTCTCCTCCGGAGTCATCAGTCCAGTTTTAAGGACACTAATGAGTTGACAGAATCCCAAGGAAGGCAACACAGATGGGGAAAGATCTAGAGATTAGGCCATATGAAGGCCAGCTGAAGGACCTGGGGGTATTTATGCTGGAGAAGAAAAGGCTCAGAGGGACACGTGACAGCTGCCTTCAATAATCCAGAGGGTTATTATGTGGAAGAGAGCGTGGGGAACATTTCAGAAAGGCAGAGGGGACTCACTACATGTGTCAGCTTTTCCAAAATGGAAGGGACTGCCTTAGGAGTTCTGAGCTCTCATCCCTGGAAGTCCTCGGATTTAGCTTCAGCATGCGTGTCTAGGTCATCTTGTTTTACGTTGGCCCCTGTTTGATGACTTCTGGAGTCCTAGAAACTCTGAGATCCTGGGCTCTGGTCCTAACAAGAGGTGACATTTCTATCAAGCTTTCTATTCAATGAATGCTATTATATACATTAGTGCTTGGTTCTCACAACCACCCTAGGAGGTAGGTAGAAGGATTATTTTTATTCTCATTTTCAGATCAGGAAACTGAGGTCATGGGAAGGGGACTGCTTTTCCTGGGGCTACCTAGAGAGAAATAGAAGATATGAGACTTGATTCCTAGTCCAGACCCTCAGTCTCAATCCTGATACTCTCTCCTTGCCACTCTCTCCCAGATTCCACTCTAATGACAAAAGAATGTTTCAGCTAAGAAAATTCATAATCCACAGTGAGAGGTTAGGCATCCCTGGGGGACTGGCATCTTGGCAGGTTCATGTGGGAAGGCATCACTGTATCTGGCACAGACAGAGCCTGCTAGGGGGTGGGGAAGCTCAGCAGGCAGCCGGTTGAAGGTCATTTTCTCCAGACCATCAGTTTCTAGAGCCAAGTGACAACAAGCCTGGTATCCACAGCTGCCAGGCCCAGGCTTTGTCTTTGTTCTGATGCTGATTTCTCATTGGATGTAAGGACATTTATTTTTTTTTTGCCAAGTGAGCTGTCTCTTTCTGGGTTGTGCAGGGGGTGATAGCGGTGTGGGCAGACGATGGTTGAGACATCGGGTGTCAGGGATGCTGAGCCTTGAGAAATGACCTGCCCAGTTCCAGCGGCATAGCCAGTTGTCATTCTCTCTGGGATGTTGTCCGAGGGAGCAGATAACATACATGTATGCATTTGGGTCTCAGTATTTCTTAGCTGGTAATTGTGGCTATTTCTCTGGGCCACAAGGAGTGCTTGTCAGATCTGGGGCTTGTCTGGGCCGACTTCACACTTCAACAAGTGAATCAGCTGAAACTCTCATTAGAGGGAGCCTAACGACAGTGATAGGCTCCGTTCCAGCTCCCCATCAGGAAGGTGGCCACCTGGCTTCACCTTTGTCTGCTCAGTGCCCATCTCTTTTCCCTCCCCCTTCTATCAGGCACTACTTTATTCCTAATTTGGGCCTTCTGGCCAGGGCACCTCAATCGCATTCATACATTCAGAAAGTGGGCAGTGCTGTACGCCTGGGACAGCTGAGCTAATGAGGCTGTTGCTCTGGTTTGGGGCCCTGCCTACACTGGAACTCCTGTGTGTGGGACATGCCTGGTCTCAACGTTGAGGAGATGTCCCAACAAGCCCTCTTCAGCTGGCCTGGCCATTCCTTCTGGGATGAGAACAAACAAGTCAAGCTTTGGGAAGGATGTAGTGAGTGGGGGCTGGAGGCTCAAAGAGGGGGGCCTCTTGGGGTACATCTTCCTTCCTTCCTTCCTTCCTTCCTTC
>CM053625.1:328293552-328316279 GCA_028646595.1 Phalanger gymnotis | reverse complement strand
GTCCAAATCAGAGCCCAGGATTGGACCCTGTGCAGAACAGTTTATCAGGTTATAGGTGATTGATAAATCAGTTACTAGGGACTGTGTGATACAGACCACAAGACCCCTGGAGAGGAGAGAAGGGAGCTATCATTGTAACTGGCATCAAGGAAAGCTTCAGGGTGACCAAGTCATGACTATGATGTAGAGAGAAGAAGAGGAAGGAGATTTCAGGTGAGAGGCACAGCTTGAGCAAAGGTATTGAGGTGGGAGTGAGCCTGGTGACCACAAGAGATACCAAAGAGTCTGATTAGAACAGAGGTTACAGACCGAAGAATGATGGGAGAAGACTTTGGGGAGGTTGACTATCAAGGTCCCTGAAACCCAAGATGGATTGGAGGATTCAGATGGATCAGTTGGCTGCCCTGATCCCTGGGTTATAGTGAGGGATATACAGTGCTTGAGAAAACAGTGGGCCCAGGAACTGTGGGTGTGACCCTGGATGAGTCACCTCACGTCTCTAAGCTTCAGTCTCCCCATTTGGAAACCATGGACAGCAGGGTTTGCATTGTCTCCCTCACAGAGGCTGTTGGGACAGAGAAGTAACAATGTGGACAGTTCCAGGGGAAGCTAGAAGGGAATGTGGGGAACGTGAGCAAAAGGAGAACAATTCATATCTGATGGTAACAGGAAAGAAGAAAAGAAGCCCCTTTGGGTGCTCCTGGGACTGTGGTCAGACTTCAGACAAACAACAGCCAGAGGACAGAACAGGACCCCTCCCTCCAGAAGAGATGCCTGAGAGACAGGCAGATGTGGCCAAGGCAGATGGGCTCTGCTGACCTCTGCATGTCTGTGGTTCAGGGTGTGGGGCAGTAAAGGGCTTCTCAGCCTCACTGGGAGGAGCCCTAACTCCAGAGGGCCCCCCCCAGTTCCTCAAAAGACTCTTTCCTGGAGAAAGGAAGCTGCTTTGGCTTAAGCCCCAAGGCACACACACAGACAGGTGTTCCAGAGGATCACCAGCATACCCAGCTAGCTTGTCCAGGCTCCATGGGAAGTATTGCCTGCAGCCACTGCAGGAACTGATCCTCTTACGTTCTGGGCCTTCCCAGAACTCTCCAGAGCTGCCTCAGGATGGGTTTCTTCAGAAGCAGCTTCCAGAGCTGGATGCAGATGCTGGCAGGCTATTGTCAGCCCAGACCAGGGCAGGGACACAGACTTCTCCCTGGCAGCCCCAGGCTCTTCCCAAGGACCTTTGCAGACCTTGTGAACACCTCCCCTATGCTCCCTGCTTGCTCCAAATGATGAGGAGCTAAGCAGTTTCCATCCAGGTCCTCTTGCCCCACCCCAGACAGATTTCTCATCATGGCCTCCATCTGCCAGGGTTTTCTTCCCTTTTTCATGGAACTGAGGATGAAGACCTTAAGCTTCAGGCACTGGACAAAATTGACTCAGCATGTGGATGGAAGACAGACCCAGCCGGAGGGTGACCCAGGTCCAGAGTGACTGGAGGGGAGCCTCAGCTGCCTGGGGAAGGGAGATCAGGTGAGATGGGGATAAAAGGCTCACTCAGAGGAGGTTCCTGGAGTGAGGGCTGGTGCTCAGCAAGTGCCTTGCATAGCCTTAGAGAAGAATGTCAGTAACTCTGCGGTGGAGGGCAGAGCAGGGAGAGAGTTCTAGGACGGGCGAGTTTTATGACCCTGGTTGATGAGTGCAGCCAGTACCTCAGTAAAAGTTCCCTTTATCCCACCCCTGACAAAGGATTGTCCAAACTCTGCTGGAAGTCCTCCCATAAAGCACTGCCATCACCTCCCATGGCATCCTATCTCACACTAGGAGAGCTGACATTGGGAAGAAGCTGTCCTTGACCCTAAGCTTCCTTCCATCTGCCTCTTTTCCTCTTCCCCTCGATGCCCCTGGTGCTGCCCTCTGGGGTCAAAGAGCCCAGCTCTCATTCCTGCCCCACTCCAGCCTCTTTTCTCCAGGTGCCACACCTCACATTCCTTCAACCAATCCTCATCCAGCAGGATAGAGAAGAAGCCCCATTTCTACCCTGACTCTTCTCTGCTCAAGAACAGACACAGTAATAATGGTACCTATGATGACAATAGAAACAAGATATAATATGATGGTTCCCTTTGAGAACCCTGTGGAGGGGGGGGGCATGGAATGCCACAGATTCCTCTTCACCACTGAGGAAACTGAGGCCCCGGGAGGCTCAGTGACTGCCCGGGGTCAAACAGCCAAGAAGGGTCAGAGTGGGTATTTGCACTCAGTTCCTCTTTGTCTATTACATATTTATCACTGGGTGTAGGGTGTGCAGGGAAGACTAGAATCTCTGTGTGAAGGCTGCCCAGCTCCTTTCAGGGCTGCTCATCCACCTTTGATGAGTCACCCAACTCTTACCCGTGGCTCCAAGAAGCTGTAGCATGTGCAGCAGCCACACTCCAGTAAGCCATTTCAGCAGATAGGCTGAACCAGTTTGAGAGTAACCAACAGGCTTCAAGGCCATTGGTGGATTAGGAGGGTGTCTCCCTAAGCATGTGAAGACTTCTCCCAGGGGAACGGGCAGATGAGAACAATTTGTTCCAGTAGTGATCAAGGCAGCTGAAGCAGGCACTGCGGAGCACTTAGAGCTTGGTTAGATATCGAAGACATCAAGGTCGCTCACTTTATCCTGGGCCATCACCAGTCATCCTGACTTTTGTCCTGCCACTGGCCTGTGATGACTGGAGGAGAGAGTGAAGCTGACGATTTCATGCAACTCTGCCTCACTTAAACCCAATTTACGCACAAGTCAAAAGACATCACCCATTTTACCATTTTTACCTATCTCAAAGTCCTGTGGCAACAGGCAAGTGATGGAGCAGCAGGTGCAGATTTACTGGAAACAGTAGTCATAACCCTGCATATGGGCCACCCAGGCCATAGGGTCATCTTCTCACTGGAAGTGGCAGTGGGATTCAGCAGCCCTCTGGGTGTCTGAGCAGCCTTTTAAGGATCACAGGGCTCACCTCCTGGTGTCAAGAAGGGGCTAGAAAAGGTGCCCTAAAATTGTCTGCTTACCCACCCTTGGCCTGATTAACTCAGCAGGTGGGGATACCACCCTGAGGTTGAAGCATAAAAAAATAAACAAAAACTTTTGTGAAGATGATTCCAGGTGCCATTAATACATGGAATGTACACATGCTTTTGGACAACATGAAATCCAGTATATCTGAAAGATGAACAGCTCTTGTGAGAGAACTCAGCAGGGATCACTTCTAAATAGCAGCTCTGGGTAAAACAAGGCTGGCAAACAAACACTCCCTTACCAAAATTGGAGATGGATATATGTTTCTCTGGAGTGGCCATAGTGAAAGGGAGTGCCATGGGGCTGGCATAGATTTTGCAATCAAAAGCAATCCGGTCAAGAAACCTGTATGCCTACCAAAAGGAGTGAACAACAGGTTCATGACAATGTGATTGCCACTTGCAGGAAAAAACCATGCCATCCTTCATCATTATCTCCCACCATGAACCCTGATGAGGTCGAAGAAAAATTTTATGAGGACTTGGAGACCCTTATCGTCAACGTGCCCAAAGAGGACAAGCCTATAATTCTAGGTAACTTTAATGCCAGAGTAGGCTCAGATGGCCAGATCTTGCAGGGAGTCCTTGGGAGGAATGGAGTTGGAAACAGCAATAGCCATGGTCACTTACTGCTGAAGGCAATATATGGTTTCCTGGAGAAGCTTATGAGTATTGCACACCAGTTCCATGATGGCGTGGTTGCACAGGTTCTGGGTAATCCGTGATGCTCTTGCACCTTCCCAGTTACCAGTGGAATGAAGCAGGGCTGTGTGCTCGCTCCCAAGCTTGTTAGCATGATGTCATTGGATGCCTTTAATGATGCCAAAAACAGCCACAAAGTGAGCCACTAAATTGGTGGCAAATTGCTTAACTTAAAAGGCCACAAGTCAAGACTGAAGTGGAGGGAAAGTTGGTGCGTGACTTTTTGTTCACAGATGATTGTGCACTCATTGTAGCCTCTGAGGCTGAGATATAGCAGAGTAGGGATTGATTCACTGCTACTTGTGCTAATTTTGGCCCAACAATTAACAGCAAGAAAACATAGGTTCTTCACCAGCCAGCACCATAGCATCCATACGTGGAACCATGAGTTACAGCAAATGGAGAAGTTTTGAATGCTGCAGATGAGTTCAGTTACCTTGGCAGTGTACTTTCCAGGGGTGTACACATTAATAATGAGGTGGATTCATTATGGCAGGCACATTATGACAGGGCCCACCCATTAGGGTACTTCCCCTTGGGATGGTGGCCCAGAAGGATGGAGTCAGAAAAGGAGCTGAGATGCCCCCAAACCAGGACTCAAGTTGGTTCCTGCTCATTCAGAAGGGGAAGGAAAAGGAGTAAGGAACAAAGCTTTGTTGTTTACTAAGCGCCTGACCGGTTGCAGAGTGTTTTACAAATTTTATCTCATTTTATTCTCATAGCAGCGGTGTAAGGTTGGTGTTTTTATGATCCACATTTTACAGTTGGGGAAACTGAGGAAAACTGAAGTTAGGTGACTTTTTCAGGATCACAGGTAGTAAGTATCTGAGGTCAGATTTGAGCAGAAGAAGAGCCCTGAGGCGTGTGAGGGCTTGTGTGTGGATGTCGATGTGTTTGTTGTATATGTATGTGTATTTGTGTGTATATGTATGTGTGTTTGTGTGTATATGTATGTGTGGATGTGTGTATATGCATGTGTGTATGTGGATGTCTCTGTGTGTGTGTGTGTGTGTGTGGTCTGCAGCCACAAGTCCAACATGGAGAAGGAGGCAGGCTGTGTACCCTAGTTTTGGTGGCTGGGCCAGCGGAGGCACCACCATGCCCGGACGGTGCTACCTTTTAGATTGGGGAGCAGAGAACATGAGGGGCACAAGGAGGCTCATGGGTCATGACATCTAGCTCTCAGCCCCTAAGTAGCCCTGCTGCTGCTACCATCTGGCCAGCCTAAGAGACTAGCAGATCTTTTGGGGAAATCTGGGTTGTGTGGGAGAAATGAAATCATTGTTTGCTCAAGGCTAATTTGTGCATTCCTGGTCTCAGAGCTTCTCCATCCTGGGATGTTACCAATGGGAGACCAGTGGACTGTGCTGCTATGGAGATCTGGCTTCTGATCTCTGGCTCCTGAGGGTTCTAGAGTCTGGGTGTGGCTGGCCAGGGTGGGTCAGGAGGAGCAGAGGTCACTCTTGTTTCCATGAGCTGTCTTTGACTAGCTGGGGAAACAGGCACGCATGGAGGGCCCTGGGGGCAATGACTCATCCCTGCTGATGGGGGTTGGGGGGGTGGTAACAGTGGTGGGGAGCTCTCCTCTTCTCTCCCTCAGCCACCACTTAGATCCCTGAGCCTGGGCCCATTGTCCAGCACCCACTGAGCATGCATCCCCTCATCTTCCAGTGGATGGGCTTTCCCATCCTCTGCTTCACTAGTGGCTTCAGAGCAGGGCTTACAGTAGGGCAGGATGTGAACTGGGCCTGGAAGGATGGACAGGATGTTACTAGGCAGCATTGTGAGGAAGGACACCCAAGGCAGACCTTCAGTGTGAAGGCACAGAGGAAGGAGGTTGGGGAGCAGGGTACATGTTGAAGGTACAGTGAGGAAAGGCTGTCCGTTGTGGAGAGGAAGGCTTGGGGAGGGCAGCTGGGATGTTTGGATCTGCCTCATGCCCTCTGCCGTGGCTTCATGGCTTCTTCTCCTGTCTCTGCTCTGAAAGCTTGCTGAGCTGGCTTCAGCAAAGGCAGACAAAGTCAGGTAGAGATGCAGGATGGCCTTTCTTGGCCCAGTAAGATGGTGGTGGAATGGAATGGATCTACCCTAAGTTTCTCTCCCTGCCTTAGCCTAATATCTCTCTTGGATGTGAATTGAGGCAATAAAGACCCCTGGGGCCCTCTTGTGGATGCCTTTTCACCCTGCTGTTGGGTGGATGATGAGGTAGAATGACACCTTCGTCAGACTGGCCTCCATATTTGTGTCTCCATTCCTAGCCTTGAAGTCTTGGAGCTGGAAGGGAAGCATCCAGTCCATCCCTCTCCTCCCCACCCTCTTGCCTGCCCATTTCACAGATGAGGGAATGATCCCCAAGGTCATGTCCTTCTGTAGGAGGCTTCTCCTGGTCCTCTCATCCACAGTGTCTGGGCCAATCCTCTAATTACCTTGTCCATATTTTTACTATGTACTTGTATGTGCACCCATTGTCTCTCTCATAATACACTATATACTCACTTAGGGCACAGACTGCCTCATTGTTGTTTATATAACAAGAACCTTGCCCCTGGCTTGACACATAGATAATTTATTAAGATTTGCTAATTAATTTATTAATTGCATAATCTCTTGATTGGTTCCTCTCCTGGCCATTTGGATAACTGCCATTCATCTCTTCAATGAGCCAATAGTCTTATGAAGCATCTAATATGTTCTAAGCATTTTCCTAAGTGCTGGAGAAACAAAGGCAGAAAGGAAGTCAGCCATATCCTCAGTGAGTGTACTTCTACCAGGTGAGTCAATGCATCATCTCCCCACATGTGTATGTTCAGAATAGACACCACACATGAATACAAGGTAGTTTTGGAAAGGGAAGGAAATCAAGGTGGGCTTCATGTAGGAGGTGAAGCTTGAACTGAGCCTTGAAGGAAACAGGGGTTGGGAGTGAGGAGGAGGAGCATCACTGGCATGAAGGACAGTAACTATAAAGACACTGGAGCATCCCTATAACATCCTGGGTGACAGCTGCTGCTGGTATTAGTTATTAACCCCATTTTACTGACAAATGGAAAGAAGTTATGTGACTTGCCCAGGGTCACACAGTTAGCAAGTGCCAAATGTGGGATCTGAACCCAGGTGTCTCCTGGTCCAATCTAGGACTCCTGCCACCATACCACTGAGGTTCCAATAACTTCCACAGAAGGCAGGAAGTGGGAAGACTTGTCAGAGAGAGTGACAGGCAAATGTTGTGGGGGTTCAGAAGTGGGACAGAGAAACAGACAGATGGACAGATAGAAAGAGAGAGACAGAGACAGAAATAGAGAGACAGAGACACGGAGAAACAGAGAGAGACAGACAGAGATGGAGGGAGACAGAGAGACAGAAACAGAGAGACAGAGACAGAGAGACAGACACAGAGAGAGACAGAGAGAGAGAGGCAGACAGAGAGAGAGAGACAGAAAGACACAGAGAGACAGACAGACAGAAACAGAGAGACAGAGACAGAGAGAGGAAGAGAGAGAAAGACGGAGAGAGAGAGACAGAGAGACACACAGACACACAGAGAGAGACAGGGAGAGACAGAGAGAGACAAAGACAGAGAGAGACAGAGACACAGAAACAGAGACAGTGAGAGAGACACAGAAAGACACAGACACACAAGGAGACGCAGAGAGAGACACACACAGAGACAGACATATACACAGAATGAGAACAGTTCTGGCTAGGGAAGGCTTCGCGGAGGTGTCCAAGTTACTAAACCCTGAAGGGTACAGAGTACGTCATTGCTGGGGTTAACAGGAGATAGGACCTGCGGGTAGGGTATATTCTTATTATACTTTGCTTGCCAGCTGCATCAGGCTTTTGGGCACTATGGCCTCCTCATTCTCAGGGGGTGTTTGGGCAGCCCAGGCTTTTCTCCCCTCCTTTATGAGTTCTGTCTCCCCATCTCCTGTGGGAACTTGCTCTCTTCCACACCTACTTCCCAGCCCTGGCTTTCACCTGCCCCGGCTTTCACCTGCCCCAGCTTTGCCAATGACTGGGAGCTCTGTGTGACTAATATTCTTGGACTTCCAGCTGGGCCCATTGCTTCCAGTTTTCCCATATTCTCAGGACACATACAGGTTGTGCTGGGAGTCAATAGGCATGGATTTCAGTTTGGCATCCATTACCAGCTAACGCTGTGATTTAGATCAGGTTCTGTTCCATCTCGGGGCTCAGTTTGATTCTCAGAATGACAAAATGTTTGAAATGGAGGAGCATTGAGGTCTTTTTCTACCTCCGGCATTCTAGGCTTTTGGTCCCCAGACCCCTCCCAGCTCTCTGATGATGGACATAAGCATGCCTGGGGGGATAAAGATGCTGGCACTCAGCACAGTGCCTGGCACTTAGTAGGCCTTTATTAAATGCTTGTTGACAAACTGACTTGTTGACTTACTCATGGGAGAAGGGCCTATGTGTTGTGAAGTTTTTATTATCTTTTTAAGGATGAAAGGAGATGCCAAAAGAATTTCTGGAAGGTGTTCCCCCTGTTTTAACAAAAAGAAGAAATATTCATGCCATGATCCTACCACATTTGCAAGACTCTGGCCATATTCATGATTTCCCCACTTCCTGATTCCTCCTCTTCCCTCCACCAGGAATCATTTCCTGGTTGATAATCCCCCCCAAAAGCAACACCCAGGCACCCCCAGCAAACAAGTCCCTCCCCTAGAAGGGACAGGGCCCTTTCTTCCTAGGCTCCTGGAGCCTTCTAGAGATCTTAGCTCTGAACTGACAAGTGGGGAAGGATACATTTATTTCCTTTGTGCAGGCAGAGAATTCCACTTGGAACGTCGGACTAGCAATGGAAGCTCTTAGTATAGGCTCTCTGTGTGTCTCCCATCATTGGGAAGGAAGCAAATATGGCACTGAGTTCATGAGGCATTCTGGATACCCTGACAGATACCTCCCTCAATGGGCATCCTTAGCAAGGGGATGTGGAGAGCAGGAATCTCCTAAGGGAACCTTCCAGGGGACAGCAGCTCACTGGAGAATATGTCCTCAGGGCTCACTCCTTCAGAAAGACATCCTTGTGACATTTGATCCAGGACAAATGTGGAGAGAGGAAGGTCTCACTCCTCTATCCTCTGGATCATTCAAGGCACACAACTCTAATTCAAGCCTGAGGTTTGGGCTGAGCACACAGTCTTTGGAGCTGGCTCTCACTTTCCTCCTGGGTTTCATCACTTTGCTGCTTTGCTTCTTTCTTGCTCACCTTTAATTGTGTATGTCTGTTTATGTGCTTGTATTTTTGGAGTTTTTCCCCTTGGTCCTGTTTATGGAGGGAGAAACACACACATACACGCACACAGACTTACAGATAGAAAACAAAAGCTTACAGGAGCCTTTGAAGGGAGAAAAGTCTGTCCATAGATTTTTCTGGACTGAATTCGTGGGAGAGAGAAGAAAGCCAAAGCAGCAGAGAGAATAGTGTGGGAAAATGGACAAATAAGAGCTGGAAAGACTTTGATCTGCTCCAGATGCAGACAGTGACCTTCCTGCCGGTGCAGAAGCCTGAGTAAAGAAAGTTGCCTCTCCTAAGAGACCTAGGGAAGAGGCTTCACTGAGCTCTGATGTGCTGAGGACTGGAGGTCTTCTCAGGGCAAGGAGGGACCTCTGTCCTTCCCTGACCAAAGTTAGCACCAGAATCTGCCCCCTTGGAATACGGCTTTGCATTTCACAGTGAGAGATTCACAGAGAGGTTAAGGGAAGGGGAGAATAGCTGTTTAGTGATCAATTGATATAGACCCTACTATGTGCACTTTACAAATATTTGATCCTCACAGTTCTGCAAGGCAGATGCTGTTACTATCCTCATTTTGCAGCTGAGGAAGCTGAGGCAAACAGAAATTAAGTGACTTGCCCAGCATCACACAAGTGGTAAGTATCTGAAGCTAGATTTGAACTCAGGTCTTCCTTATATCCCTCACTGCACTCTCTCCACTGCCCCATCTAACATGAATCAGCACCAAGGACAGATACCACCTTTCCTCTGAGCCCAGAGGGCTTGTGGGGACAACCCAGGAAGGACTCTCAGTAACCTTCCACCTCAATGTTTAGCACACTACGACCCACCCAAGGCATTAAAAGACCATAGGCACAGCAGCATTAGGCAATCAATGCCTCAAAGCTTGTAGCTGCAGAGAAGGAAGCCACCTCTTGAAACTCTTTCCCCAGGGACAATAAGGGTTAAACACCTTTTGGGAAATTGGCTCCAGAAAGTCTTTGGAACATGCCTCTAGCCAACAAGGGAGGTGGTGGAGAGTGGGTGACAAAAACTTCTGGCTCTTTGGGTGATTCACAATGTTGATTGATGGCACATGGGCAGGCATCTTGGATTCCTGCTTGAGAGGTGGCTAAGATTTCCAAAAAAGTTGTTGATGTCAGAAAGGGAAGGCATCTGAGAACATTGCAATTTGTTCAGTGTGCCTTTAATTATCAAGGAGGATGGGTGGCTGAGGTCTTTCTACAAGTCTGTCTTAGAGCAAAGCTCACATATGTGTGAAGTGTACATGTGTGTGAAGGAGTGAATGCTGGGTACAGGCTCTCCAGTGAGCTACCTTCATCTGGAGGATTTCCTTGGGGGTTATTTCTGCTCTTCAATTCCCTCCACTGAGGATGGTGCACTAGAACAAAGTCTATGAATCTGTAAGTCTGGCTAACTTTCCTTAAAGAAGAAACTGAGTCACAGAGAAGGAAAATGCTCTGCCCACATCACATAAGGAGTTAGTGAGAGAATCTCTAAGAAAGACATCTCTGTGGACTCTGAGTGGATCAGTCTTGGAAGCACTGATGATGCCTCATTACTGTTTGTAAAATCCTCAGAAGATCCAGAACTTTCAATTCCTACTGGAGTAAAACTATCTGAGAGAGAGAGACCCCTTCCAGCAAGAGTGATTGCTTCAGAAGGATGGAATCCTACAAATTCAAGCCAAGATCTTTCCAAAGCTCATTTGGCCTTTACATGTGTATTATCAAGGCAGAATGCAATAATAATCTGGCATGAAATGGGGAAGGACTAGGCTCCCCATTCCACCTACCCCCCCTGTCTCCAGGAAGGAAACAGTCCTTGATAGAGAAATTCCCAAATTTTCTTTTCAATCCCCAAAGTCTTGGTTTCCACAGTAACCTTGGCTAGAAAGTCTCAAGTCATAGGGCAGTTTTTTCTCGTACCTAACCTTGAATTCCACTGGTGAGCTCTCTGTTCTATACTTGGGGATCACAGAATCTGACTGTAAGACTACTCTGAGTGTTCTTGTTTGATCTGATCTGTAGAAAAGGGAACTTTTTCCCCCTGCTGCCTTGTTCTAAGTTATAGCTAATGGACCCAGTGATAACTTAGAGATTATATTGTGCATTTATGCTCGGGCTGACATCAGGCTCCTCTGTCCAGGCCATCACTCTTTCTCTTATCTTAAGCTAATGGGCTTCTGCTCAGGAGCTTTGCTAATCCTCCCTAACCACGAGATAATTCCTGGGCAGATTACCCAACTCTGTGAATTGTGAAATAAAGAAGTCCTATCACAAAAATACAGTGCAGATGCATTTCCAAAGTAAGAAAATGTTCGTGGATTTCCAGGGCTGGGATGACAGGGTGTTGGAAAGATATTTGCAATTCCCCTTCAATTCAATTCAGTTCAGCCCAGTTTAATTCAAACCTGTTCCATTCTATTCAGTTTAATTTGGATGAGTTGAGTTCAATTCAATTCATCTCAAGTTGGTTTGTATAGATTAAGTGCCAACTTTGTGTAGGATTCTTTGCTTGGAACTGGTAGTGTCCTAAGGGCAGGTAGAGATTTGGATCTGGAATACAGGAGAGAGGAGCTGGAGATACAGGTTGGGGAAATCATCTACCCAGAGGCAGAAACTGAAGTCATGAGAGCAGGTGAGATTGGCAAGGGAGGGTAGAGAGAGAAGAGAATCAAGGACAAATCCTTGGTGAATACCCTGAGGAAGGTTGTGGAAGGGGATGGAGAGTTAGGTAAAGCATGATTAGGGAAGTAGGAGAAAAGCCAATTGACTAAGGTCTCTAGAGGGAAGGGAAGGGAGAAGAGGAAGCATTGTTTCTCTAGTCTCTGTGCTGGTGGAGTATTGACTTCAATTATACTCCCTTCAGTTTAGAAAAGACATAGAGGTATGGAAAATTTGCTGAGGAAATCAGCCAATATGATTAGAGGGCTGGCTATGAAGCCACAAGAACCTCACTCAAAGGAATCGAGGAGGGTTAACCTGACAATGAAGTGTCAGGAGGGCCTTCTGATCACAGATGGTTCTATGGCAGCCAAAAATCTTTTGTGATTATGAGCAACAGGAAGGGTTTAAAACTGCAGAGGTCAAGGTTTATGAGGACAGAGAAAAAGGTTATGGACTTTGGTGACTAGAAGATTGTTTATTGGTGACATTGGAAAGAACAGTTTTAGCCAAGTGGTGGTGGCAGAAGGCTGATTCTGAAGGGAGAAGAGAGTGAGTGGAGGATGACGGAATGGAAGCATTGCATGTAGATGGCTTTTTCTAGAAGTTTGGTGGTGGAGAAGTGAGGAAATATGAGTTGGTTGAGCCGGAAAGGTCAAGAATAGTCTTTTAAAGGGTCAGGGAGATCTGAGGATAATTGTAAGTGATGGAAAGGATCCCTAGGAGGTCAGAGGAGGGGATTGAAGGCTCATGGCTGAAGGGGTAGGAGGGGAGTTCCTGGAGGATTTTTTGGGGAAGGAAAGATCATATGTACCAAGGGAAAAGCTAGAGGGATTAACCTCTGTGACTATGGCCTTCTAACCCAGGAACATCCCTCCACCTCTGCAATCTCATTAGTCCATTGGTCAGCTCCTCCTTGACCTTCCATTTTGAGGAATGGTGACAGGCTTTATGGCCATGGAATATTACTCTATTTCTGACTCTCTAGACTTTGCCACCATCCAGGTACCTCCCTCTCCTCCACTCCCAGCTTTTTGGCTCCCTTTAAAGTGTTGTCGGCTCTTTCAGGGGGAGGTGCTGCCTTTCTTCCTTTTTTAAAATTCTATTTATTTTCTTTTCAGTTTTGAATTCTGTCTTTCTCCTTCCTCCTTCCAATCCATTGAGAAGGCAAGAAAACCAGAATCCATTTAAAAAATGTACGGTCATGGAAAACAAATTCCCACATTATCCATGTCTGAAAGGAAAGAAGGAAGGAAGGAAGGAAGGAAGGAAGGGAAGATAATGTGCTTCAATTTGCCCTCTGAGTCCATCAGCTCTCTCTCTCTCTCTCTCTCTCTCTCTCTCTCTCTCTCTCTCCCTCCCTCCCCTCCCCTCCCTCTCTCCCTCCCTCCCTCCCTGTCTCTTTCTCTCTCCCCTCTGGAGGTGAGTAGCATGTTTAATCATGAGTCCTTTATACTCATGGTGGATCATTCTTCTTTGCTTATATTTATATCCCCACTTCTTAGCATCATGATTGGTGCACAGTAAGTGCTTAATAAATGATTGTCGACTGACTAATAGTGAAGAGTAGGGGTGCAATATCTTTGGAGACCTGAAGAAAAGTCAAGTGAAGGTGACATTACTAGGAGGCTTCAAGCCATGTAGAGGAAGAGGAGGAGGATAGAAAGATGGAATTGAATGACCTCTGTTGTCTCAATAAAGTTGGAAGCTTGACAAGCTGGTGTGAATGTGGGGGGCAGGGTGAGCTAATGATGAGAGGGGAGAAGGCAATACTTAGAGCAGGAATTTTAGCAGTTGAGCTCAGGAGGTGCTGAGGCTCAAGGAGGCTGACTGACCCCAGGGAGGGTCTCACTCACTTATGGGCAGGGAGTGAAATGAGCTTGATTTTTGGTGTCTCTCTCCAGTGCAAATCCACCACAGAGCTGATGGAGAATCCCCTTTATGACACGTGTGGAAAGTGGTCACCCAGAGTCGGCTTCAAGGCTGCTAGCTCACTGCTTTCCGAGAAGTCCAGGCTACTCTGAGATCATTCTCATTGGTCAGAAGTTTTCCCCTAAACCTACTTTGCAGCCCCCTCCCCCACCATCTTTTCTCTTATATGAGTTCAAGTAGAATAATTCTAATGCCTCCTCCACATGACAGTCAGTCAAATACTTGAAGTTGACTCCTATGAATTAATAGGAAATGATTCCATCAGTATCCTCTTCTCTTGACTAAACATCCACATTGCTTTCAACTGTGTCTCTTACAGCTGAAACTCCATGTCCCCCTCAGTGTTGATTGCCTCCTTTCATTGGCTTCCAGGCCATCAATGTCATTCTTAAACTGTGGTGCCCATGACTGAACATTGCACCCCAGAAGGGGCCCAGAGAGAGGAGAGTGCAGTGAGACCATGTGGCTGGAAGCTTTGTCTTTTTTTTTTTGCATAAGAAAAAGACAAAGTTTATTAAAGATTCACCATAATGTTTTCACAAGCAGGCCAGATTGAATCTGAGCACCTTCATGGAAGCAAGATTGGACTTATATACAGAAAGATTGTGGGAGGGATTGAGGGGTGGTCTTGAGTAGCCTGGGATGACTAGAGGAAGTGTTTAGAGTGGACTGGGGTGACTGGAGTGAGGTCAGACTCCAGGATGGGAAATAGCTGAAGGCTACCTGGAGATGAAAGACAACAGAAGGCTAGGGTAACAGAGTAGGGTATAGATTTTTTGATCAGGATCAAGGGTGGGAAACAGCTGGACAATAGAGGGCTAGGCTAGGTAGAGATCTGGGCCTGGATAATGAAAGGCTTATGGCCTTAGGCAGAGGCCAGATCTAGTGGGAAGATTCAAGGAGCATTCAAGTGGGTTCCCAGAGACTGTATTCCAGATTCAAGTGGGTTCCCAGAGACTGCATTCCAGATTCAAGGGGGTTCCCAGAGACTGTACCCTCATCATTCCCCCCTCAAACAAATGGGACCCAAATTCTTTTGGGGTAAAAGGTGAAGGTCTCAGCTTCTGAAATTTCTTCCTGCTGGCAAGGGGTGTAGAGCTGTCCCCGCCTCGATGGGTCCCATTCGAGGGATGCATAGTTTGAGGAGTCATCTGGAAGTTGATGGCTTGGGGCCTGGAGGAGATAAACCTGGCAAGGAGGTTAAGCAAACAAGCACCAAACAGGTAGTATAGGAGTATAGAAGAAGGACAATTTCCCTGGAGGTTATTGCAGATGACTATTTCACACCTAGCTCTTCTAAACACTTGTTCTGTGCATCATACTGCTTCGGGAAGCTTTGTCTTTCTTAATGAAGTCCAAGATCGCCATGGCATTTGCGGTTGATAGAGCCTGCTGTTGATTCACATAGAGTCTGTTATCTACTCAAACTCCAGAGCATTTGCAGATAAACTTCTCTCTTCAATGACTCCTACTCTCTTGTCCTAGGAAACCTATGTTTCAGACTTGACATTTGTCCCCATTCATTCATTCAATGACAATTTTAAGAGCCTACTATGTGGCAGGCACCACGGCAGGTACTGGTGATACAAAGTCAAAAAAGGCAAGGATGGCAGAGTTTCTGTCATCGAGAAGCTGGCCATCTTTCCTCTTCTATTCCTATTTAAATTTTGTCTTAGTGAATTCGGCCCAGTGCTCTACCTGTCAAATTGCTTTTGGATCCTGACTCAGTTATCTACTGCATTTGGTTTGGAGGTGTATGCATGATTCATGAGAATATCATCTAGACTTCTCTCCAAGTCATTGATACAAATGGTAAATAGCCTGGACCAAGTCCTCCACTGGACACATGCTGCCGTATTGTCAAAGAATCCTCAGTGACTACGCTTCGGGTCTAGCCATCCAGTCACTTCTAAGTCTTGTGGTCCTGTCATGTGGTCAATATCTCCCCATATTTTTCGCCAGAATCACATGAGATTGAATTTAATGTGATGCTAAAATCTCACTAAACTCTTTGTGCAACATTCCTCCATTTTAGCTTCTCTATCTCATCCAGGGAGGAGGTGAACTACCCACAGCTTATTCTTGATGAAATCTGGATGGTTCTCTGAGACCAGAGCTCCCTTTTCCAGACATTCACTGTCGACCTGTAAGTGTGGTTAAAGGAGGCAAACAGGCTAGGTGATATATAAATTCATGTAGTTTATTCCCTTAAAGCTAGAGGATACGTGATCATGGAATCAGAAGCAAACTTCTGATTGACTGGAGGAAGAAAGACAAAGTTTAAGTAAATCCCAACTCCAGTTTATTATCTCCATATCAAAGAAAGGAAGTTTTTAGTTGAACAAGACAATTGACAAGGTAATGCCACTTAGAGATTGTGATCACAAGATGCAAATGTCCCTAGACTATCAAGATAAGAGAAATCCCACTGTCTTGGTTGCAGACATCCTGTCACCCACAAGAAAGATACCCCTGGTCAATCTTATCTGGTCTTTGAAGTCGCTGAAAAAGAAAGGGGCATTTTAGAATAGAGCAAAAGCAGTTGGATGCTTTGGATATTATTGGGGTTCAAACAATCTGAAAGGATTGTCATCACCAGCTATACCTTTCCTCATGTGTTATGAATTGTTTTCTCCCAAAATCAAAGTCCATCTCTCTGGCTATAGTTAGCAGATCTGATCTTCCTCCATGTTTTACTAATCATCTTAACATTCACCCTTCTCCATCCTTCAGATACATCTCTTGCTTTCCACAGTCTTTCATGTATCAGATATCATGTATCATGGACAGTGGCCCCAATATCTCATTGGTAGGTAGATTTCTTTCATTACCAGGGGATACAGTTTGTCCAGACTAGGTGACTTGAAGCCATCGAGACCACCAGTTGCTTTCAGCAACAATAAGCATTTATTAAGTGCTTACTGTATTCTAGGCACTAGGGATATGATACAAGCAGAAAGAGCCACTGCCCTCAAGGGGCTTACATTCTAATGGGGCTTGAAGACAACATGTCCAAAGGACTGAGTCCTGAGCCATGGTGACATAGCTGACCTAGGCATCCGCCTTGCAATAGATGCTCCCAGAGGAACCAGTCAGTCCTAGGCAGGGGCAATGGGGAGGAGGGTACTTCTGGTGAGAGAAGTCCAGGGGTGTAGTGAACCTTCCCCAAAGGGTGAGGAGGCTTTTCATCCTGCCTCAGCAGCCACCTCCATTTCAGTTCAAAGGATATTCTCCTGGGTGGAGAAAAAGGAGGTGAACAAGAAATTGAGCAGCTCTGCCCATTATCCCACACCCAGACCTGAGCTCCTGTCTCTTCTTTCAGTCTTTCTCTCCCCAATTTAGTTGCTAACTCTTCTTGTGTTCAGCTTCCCCAGACAACAAGGGCTCAGGATGAGAGGCAGTGTCCCGGACACCCTTCTCACTGTATCTGATGAGTTTGGCACTTATCCTCCATTCTCTAGAATTCATGGAAATTCAACAAATGCCCACAGTTTATGGGCTGAATGCTATGTGAGGCTTAGAAATGCAAGGTTGAACAATGACAACAGTCTCTGCTCTCAAAGGGCTTACAGTCTCTCAAAGGGGAGAAGGCATAATGTACACAAACAAAATAAGTGGTAAACATGTGCAAAGTTAATATGAAGTAAATGGCTTGAGGAGCACTACCTAACAATGGAGAATCAAGAAATGCCATGTGAATGGAGCTGGAGGGAGGAGAAGAAGAGCTGAGGAGAGAGAATGGATGGAGAAGGCATCTGGGCCCCTTGCCCATACTTTATTTGCCTTCAAGTCCCAGGCATTGCCAGCTGGGCTTCCTGGGACAATGAGATCCTCCCTGGAGACCCCCCCCACTTTACTGGGGCTTCAAGGCTAGGACTCCATGGCCTGCATGAGTGCCCAGAGGGACTCATAGAGGGACACCCAGCCCAAGGCCCATGGGCAGAGAGGTCCCTTGTCCACACTGCCTTGGTGCAAGGCTGAGCTCCATTCCCCACACTCATTTTAGTTTTCCAGCTGGGAAACTTCCCCCCAGAGGGTGTGAGCATCATCATGTCCAGCTTCCACATGATGAAAAACACAAGGAAGATGAAGAAACTTGTATACTGACTTCTGTACAGTTCATAGAGACCCTTCTTTGCTCAAGTCAGAGAGTCATGGAAGCTTAAAGGTCTTGGTTGGTAGTGCCGGGTGGTCTTTATGTGGGTGAGTTCCCTCCTCCCACCTCCACCATAGGCTTCCTGAGACCTCCCTAAGTCCACCTAGGCCTGGTGCCCCTTGACCCCAGAATCTGATCTGGGTGGTGGTAGTGGTATGGAACAGTGACCTCTCTGCACTACGTGGGAGAGCCCCATGCTTCTATCTCTCTACTTGGGAGAGAAGCTAAGAAAACAAATAGAAGGAGGCCACACCTGAAGGGCCCGTGGTAGCTGGACCTTGCTTTGTGCAGAGCCTTTTGTCCAAATCACATTGTGATTGGACCAAGTTGCCTGGGCAGGGGAGAGATGTGGGCAGTAGGAGAGTGTGCATAGCTGGATTTGTTGCTGGTCCAAGGGCCATCCTAGGGAGAGTGTCAGCCTGAAGGAGGGTCTTCAATGGAAGGCATAAGACAGAAGGATGCCTTGTCCTGTCCACTGTTTTTACAGGTGAGTAAAGAGGAGCAGAGAAGGAATGGAGCTGACCCGAGGTCACACAGCTGATTCATGGAGACTCCTGACTAGAAGCACCCAGCCTGTCCACCTGGCATGTGGAAGAGGCTTTGGACTTGTACAGGCCCTCACTCTTGTTCCATATAGTCAGGCAGAGAAGGCTCATGGACTCCCCAGGGCAGGGCTGGGCCTACCAGTCAGTCAGTCAACAAACATGAAGTGCCCACTATCTGCTTGGCTGTTTGCTAAGCACGGGGGATATAAAGAATAGAAAAAGACAGTCCCTGTCCTCAAGGAGCTCAGTCTAATGGAGGAGACAACACACGGAAAACTCGGTACAAATAAGATGTTGATAGAGGGTAAATTGTAAGGGGTCAGTGGTGGTAGGTTGATTGAAACATGGTGACATTTCAGTGTGGCTAGGCAGCCCCTCTATGGGGAAGGAAAAGTCATGCTACTAGGGGCTCCCTCACTGGCAGCCCTTGCTTCTTCTGTGGGGAGCTCAGTATGTCTTATCCTCCTGGCTCCCTGGCTTCAAGGAAGTTGGCCCTGCTGTCCTCAGGCTACATTCCCCCATTTGCCTCCCCAAATATGGCCATTCTGCAGCTGGCACAGCCATGTCAAGACTTTGGGTGCCTTGGAGGGTTTGGTGCCTTGGGTAATGAGGGGATCGCCATCCCCACCCCCCCCTTTACTGGGATATGGCATTCTGTTGTGTCTGTAACGAGGCAAGATGTCACTCTTACTGTTTAACCAACTTACCGTGGTTGGTGATGGGAAACAGTTGCTCAGACAGACTGAATCCAGTGATTACCAAATGTCCACAACGTTTCAGGACTGAGAAAAACAAATAGTAGAAACCGTTCTGAGAAAGTTTCTGAGAAATTGGGCCTGGCTGCACCAAGTCAGTGCAGCTTGACTTGGGGAGACTCCCCAGGGACCATCTAGTTTGCCCAAGCAATCTCCAAAGCCCTCCAGTGAGAGGGAGTCCAGCAGTACCCAAGGCAGGACAGCTCCTTAGAGCTTTCCTTAGAGCCATGCTGAACCCACCTCCTTGCTGCTTCAGCTTGCTTGCAGCTCCTACTCTGACCCTTGGGGGCCAAGATGCTCATGTAACTCTTCTTCCATGTGATAGCCCTTCAGACACTTGAAGACAGCTATGATGCCTCCTCCACCTGCTCCCAGTCTTCTCTCATTAAGTTTTCCCTCATATATCATGGGCTTAAGGTTCTTCACCCTCCTCATTTCCCTCTTTTGGGCATACGATCTCCAGCTAATCATATTCCTTTCTGCACTCTGGTACCCAGAATTGAAGTGCTTTGGACTATTACTATCAGCATAAAAACAGGTGCTCTACCAGCCACCACCACACCATCCAAATGTGGAGCCATCAGTCACAGCAAATGGAGAAGTTTTGACTTACCTTGGCAGTGTACTTTCCAGGGATGTACACATTGATAATGAGGTTGATGCTTGCATTGCCAGAGCTAGCTCAGTGTTTGGGAGGCTCCAAAGGAGAGTATGGGAGAAAAGAGGTATTAGACTGACTTCCAAACTGAAGGCCTACAGAGGTGTGGTGCTGACCTCATTGTTGTCTGCCTGTGAAACCTGGACAGTCTACCAGCACCATGCCAGGAAACTGAATCACTTCCACTTGAATCATCTTAGGAAGATTCTGAAGATCACCCAGTAGGATAAAGCAATGGACGCTGAGGTCCTCACTCAAACTAAACTGCAAAGCATTCAGACTCTGCTTCAGAGAGTGCAACTTCCATGGGCTGGCCACATTGTTTGAATGCAAAATGTACACTTGCCAAAAAGACTATTTTATGGAGAACTCACATAGGGCAAGCATTCACATAGTGATCAGAAGTGATACAAGAAAACTCTTAAGGTCTCTCTGAAGAACTTTGGAATTGATTGTGTGACATGGGAGACACTGGAACAGGACTGCTCATCATGGTGTGCCTACATCAGAGAAGGTGCTGTGCTCTATGTGCAAAGCGGAATTGAAACAGCTCAAAGGAAATGCAGGATGTGCAAATGTTCACATGGACTATTTGTGCCCGACCTGTGGCAGAGCATTCGGAGCTGATATTGGCTTGATCAGCCACATTTGGACACATTGAATCTTGACTACAGCATAGTGATGTCATTTTGGTCCTCTTGGAGAAGGAAGGACAACAACCAAACAATCCAGAATTGAATACACTACTTGAATTGTGGCCAGAGCAGAACTGGCTACAGTCTCTCTCTCTCTCTCTCCCTCCTTCTCTTTGGTTTTCTTTCTTTTTCTTCTTTACTCTTTCTCTCTCCATCCATCCATCCATCCATCCATCCATCCATCCATCCATCCATTTGTCTATATATATGTTCTTCTAACTATTGTCTATCTCTATAACCATCTAAGTGTCCATCCATATGACTGTCCACCTGTCTATCCTTCTTATCTATCTATCTCTCTCTGTCTGTCTGTCTGTCTGTCTGTCTTTCTGTCTGTCTATCTTCCATCTAGCTAGCATTCATCTCTCTTCTGTCTGTCTATTCACCTCTCTGAGGGAGAGAACTCCCCTCTGAATCCTTGTTTTCCATGTTATATACCCTGCTTTATTTCCCTTTGGGACTTTATTTCACTGTATGAAAGGTTTTTTTTTTATTTTCATGGTGTTGAGCCCATCCAGCAGTCTCTAGTGATGGCCTTCATTCTTCAACAGTAGGGAATTTACCTTCCTCCCTTCCCTGCCCCCCCTCCCATGCTGGGATATAGATACTGGATCCACTCCCTCACAATCCCATTGCTCTATTGTTCTTAGGGGACTTGTGGGTGATGTTTATTTCCTTAGCCCACCTGACCCACCCTCCCCCAACTGCTGTTAACAGGAGGCCAAGGTCTAGGCCAGTTCCTTGTGGTTCTCCACATTCAAGAAGGTGCATCATCGAAAATCACCTCACCTATCATCCAGGCCAACATCCTCCCATTTGATAGAGGAGGAGACTGAGGCATCCTGTCCCAGCCCCATGACTGGCCTACCTCTGTCCCCTGAGCCAGGTGGGTCTTAAAGGGACAGCTGTGGTTGAGGTTCCTCTTCCTTTGCTAGATTTGCCACTCCCTACTTTGGATGGCCCTGAGGACTGCACCTTTGTAATGCTCAGAACCTGCCTTTAAAAGCCCGTCGGTCCCATCCAGGGAAGGTCTACTCACTCTGGAGGGGGGTGGGCCCAATCCCCTCATACTTGGTATGGAGAAAAGAATTCTCCACATGATGGATTCCTTTGTTCCAAGAGCTGGTTTATCCAAGAGACTTCTGGGACAGCCATTTGGGGCTCTGACTTCTCCCCCCATGAGAAGATTTTTCCATTTACTGGCCTTGGTTGCTCTGGTGCATGGAATCAGAAATGACAGGATGGCAGATTCAGACCAGAGTCGGCTGTTACAGGCCCACCATACATGACAAGTGAGGATACTGAAGCCGTAGAGTGAAGAGACTTGTCCAAGGCCACACAGGCAATATGTGGAAGATCCCGGATTTAAATCCAGGTTCTCTGATCCCAAATTATCGTTTTTTTGTACAGAATTGATGCAACTGCTTCCACGGCAGAAACTCCCTTCTCTACTTGCCCTGGAGTCCTGACAATGGGAAGCACAGGAGAAGGGCTTCCATGGGGCTTTGGGAGCAGGGCATGACCACTTCACCGCACAGAGTCAGACAGGTAGAGAATCAGAGCAGACAACAGGGAGGATTTCCGCGTCCCTTCCACTGAGGAAAGTTGTCATCTCCTTGCTCTTTCTTACTAGTGGACTCGGTCCCATGGGCAGGAGGGGCTCAGGATTGCTGAGGTCTTATTGTCCTGACTGCCTCAGTTTCTCCCTCGAGGACCCCTGGCCTGGCATTGCCACTTGAGGTTCAGAGGCTGGGGTGGGAGAGTGGCTCCCATGGGTATGGGTCTGTCCTCTCTGGGGCCCCACCTTGTGCTCTTGGAATTGTTCCTCTGCTCCATGTCCCCCCTTTTATTTTACTCCGACAGTTTTATAAGGGATAGCTTTAATAGGAACATGTTGTAAAATGGAAATACTTTACTGGGATATGGCATAAAATACACAGAAGCAAGCAGGACATAAATTAAATTTTTATCGGATCATTTTACTGCAAATAAGTTCTCATGCACAGTCTTTTATTTATGATGAAGTTGAAGCTTTTGTCTTGCGAGCCCTTTGGCTTTGGCTTTTCCAGAGGACTGGGGGTAAAGGTCTCTAAAAGCTTGGCCCCAAATCAGCCTGCTGTGAGGGAAAAAGGAGGAGCTGCCTTAGTCTTATGGACTTAAACCCATCAAATTCTGATGGCCTATAGGTGGGTGCATCGGCTTTATCCAAAAAGCATCTATTAAGCACCAACTGTGTACCAGGCACCATGCTAGGCATTGGGGACACAAAGACAAGAATGTTACTGACCTCAGTGTGCTGGCATTCCA
>CM053625.1:328268778-328293052 GCA_028646595.1 Phalanger gymnotis | reverse complement strand
CAAGGTATGAGAGATTCTCTAAGGAGAAAACAACAAGAAATTTATTTAGGCCCCACCACAGCAGAACCTTGAACCAGCCTCCCCATTCCAACATCTTGACAAAAAGACTCCAGGCCCAGAAAGCCCATCTCACAAGAGCAACCAGGAGGCCACAGAAAAACAAGATAGTATTTAGCCAAATCATTTTCACTGGCCTCACTTCCTGCTCGCACTCGGGTAAGCCCTGCTTCTGCAGCTTCCTGCTTCTGCAGCTTCCAGCTTCCGCCTCCGCTGAAGTTGTCTCCCGGCTCACCCCTCCTCGAAGCCGAGCTTCCGGAGTTCTCAAGCCCTGCCTCAACGACCAGAGACCATTGGTTCCCGAGCTGGCCCCTCCTAAGTCACCAATCCACTCCCGGTTTCACACCTGACAGGGCCCTGGGCCTGGGGCTTAGCACTTAACAGCTGAAAGTACTTCCACTCAAAAGAAACAAAAGCCATGCTAATGAGACAATTTTGCTTAACAACACACAAGGGAAAACTGAAGCCTGGGAAGATTCAATGACCTTAGGGCCACATAGGAAGGAAGTGTCAAAGCTGGAATTTTTGCCCAGGCTCCAAAAGCGACTCCAAAGCCACTCTGCTCCCTACTGTAATATGACATGTCCCAGAAAAGGAAAGAAACTTTACATAGCCCATATGAATGGGGGTGGTCCATCAGGGACCACCTCACCTCTCCTGTTTCACCTCCTGCTGTTGCCTCCCCAGAACACAGGGCCCAGCCAGGATTGCATCCCCACCATCCTTCAAGAGTGAAAAGGCATTTGTTTACCCACAAGGACAGTCAGGGAAGACATAAGGACCAGAAAATCCTGGAAACTTCACTGGTTCCAATTCCACACCATTCTTAACCCTTGTGGATGATTCTGGCAGCCAGAGAGCCATAGGGTTTCTATTGTTTGAGATTCTCTTTACTGGTCAGATGTGGGTTTACAAAGCAGCATATTTCTGAGGGCACAGCTAGGTGACTCAGTGTATAAAGCACTAGCCTTGGAGTCAGGAAGACCTGAATTCAAATTTGATCTCAGCCACTTACTAGCTATAACCTAGTTAGACCATGGACAGGTCACTTTTGGCCTGTTTGCCTCAGTTTCCACATCACTAAAATGAGCTGGAGAAGGAAATGGCAAACCAATCCAGTATCTCTGTCAAGAGAACCCCAAATGGGGTCATGGAGAGTCTGATGTGAGTGAAATGACTCAACAGCACTATTTCTGAGGGACATATTTTCTCTGATACCTGATCCTTTGTCATTGTCCTTGTCCCTTGGACTCATCTAGCAGTCTTCTGGGCAAAGAAGATGAGGCCACTCCTCATGTCAAAGGGCATTTCCCTCCTCCTACTGTGCTCATCTTCCTGATGAAACAAGTCCATATACTGATTTTGCGTTCAGCCAGTGCCCTGATTTCTCAGGCTGGAGACAACACTTGAAGGCCAGAGTGTCTCAGCACTGCAGACCAATGAGAGCTGTGGTCATCCTGGATTGGGAAGGAACTTTCTCTCTCATGATGGATTATGGCCACTGGAATCCAGGGTTGGGATCAAGTGGGACCCAGACCCTGAGCCTGAGCAGAGGGAAGACAGGGAGGCTCTAGGGGGAGGACATCTGCTGAGGGATTCCAGGTGTGGGCAGGGCTGGCTAAGGAGAGGCCAGGTGTGGGCAGAGCTGGCTGAGGGAGAGGCTACATGTGGGCAGGGCTGGCCCCAGGCTACCTGAAGCCTTTGGTACTCTCCTGTTAAGCTACTCTTTTCTTTCACTCTTCTCTCCCTAGTTGAGGCCACAGATAGAGTGCTGGGAAGACATGGGTTCCAATTGTTCCTGAGAGAAGCTTTTGTGACCAAGGGCAAGTTTTTGCATCTCTCTGAGTCCCACAAATAAGAGGTGGCCCAAGAGGCCTGTGAGGTACTTCCCAGCTCTTGATCAGTGAGTTTGTGTTCCAGGAAGGTCTGTCTTTATTCAATGCAGGCACCTTATTTTCCATCAAAGCATTTCTGCTCAGAATAGCCCTTTGAATGTAAGGAATGTGGGAAAGTGTTTAGCTACAGAACTGTTACAGAACACCAGATCATTTGTAGTGGAAAGTAACCCTGTGAACACAATAAACGTGAGAAAACCTTCAGCCATGGGTCATCCTTGATTTATCATCAGAGGATCTATCAGGAAGAAAAGCTCTGAGACAAAAGCCCTGAATTGGAAGAGTCTTCCACAGCAGCTGAAGGCTTAGGTCCACACTGAAGAAAATGCTGCTGAATATAATCACCCAGGGAGCACTTAAAAGACGTACTTTATCCCTCATCAGATGCCCGAGACTGCTTGATACCCACTCATGGTAAGGAGGAATCTAACACCTTGGAAAGAACCAGCCTTGTTACATGCTGCTCCCCAGAAAGATCTCACTGGCTAAATACAAGCAGTTAAGAAGGGAAGAGGGGGAGAGCGTAGAGGAAAGCATCTTGTTTAGTGACTGCTGCATATCATGTGGTATATATCATATATCATAAGTATCAGAAAAGTCATGAAAGAGAGAGGCTGGTTGAGCAAAGGTTTTTTTCTACTGCAGTGTTGGGGAGGCAGCAGAGTATGAGTTGAAGAGGATTGTGGATGCCTGGTTCCCTAGGCACTGTTATCTGTGGGTGGCATTGAGCTGACCACACCAAGACCTTGGCAAGATCCTGGAAAAGATCTGGTACCACACAAAAGAGTTTAACGTAACAATCCACACAGGAAAATAAAAGTGGATGAAGCATGCTCATTGTTAGGCTTGTGATTTGTGGGTACATAGAAACCTCTAGACTTTGTCTATCCCAGGAGATGTCATGTTCCATAACTCACAGTCACAGAGTTATACTGTTGGGAACTTTGCCTCTGGGAGAAGTCAATGTGAGCTCATTAAAGGAGCTACACAACAAAGCAATCTAGTCTGCTCTCCTACTCTATAATGTTGATCTAATTCAGAGTCCATTTGTTGTGTCTGACATATACATGCATGATTGTGCATGTGCACAGACACATATAGACATATGTACATATATGTAGAGCTCTATGGCAGCTACCACATCACAGTCCTTAAGTGACCTGCTGTCCTCACATGACAGCCCCTTGGGGACCCACTCTGCTTGTGAATGTCACCTGAATTCACACTCATGTCCTTTGGGCCCTGACCTGGGACCATGCTCACGTTGCCTGTACTCCCAGATGAAGGGTCATGCCAATTAAGCTCTTTTCTCTGACAACTGTCTTTAGCATGGTAGTGAATGTGGCTTCTGCTATTTACTATCTGGGCAGCTTAGCCCAGCCCTTTCTTTGGGCATCCTTTTTCTCCTCTGTCAAATAATTGTTTGAGGTCCATCATCCATTCAGAACCTCACAGGTGTGATCTTCCATTACAGAGATTCTGGTCAAACCTGTTGGCTTCTCCTGTTGGGGTGGCTCTGGCTCCCTCCCTCCTTGAGTTCACCTCTGGCTCCTGAAACACTCCTCCCAATCCCCACTGCCCTAAACCAATGCATTTCCTAAGAAGTGAGAATAGAGATCTTGAGCAAGTTGCATTTGGAGGGGGCAGGGTACATCACAGGAGTCACAAAGTTCTGCTCATATGTAGAGGAGAAACTGAGTTGCCAAAGATACCTGAGGAGTCAGTGGCTGAGCTACATTTGGAACTCTGGCTCTCGAGTCCCAGCATGATCTGCTGCTTCTCTATTCTACCTGGCCTAGAGATGTGGGAATGGATGGTGAGTTTTGTAGTGAGCTACAATGGGAATAGTGGGGGACTTGGAGTCTGGAGGTCTGTGTTCAGATGCTGACATTGACACCCAGTAGCTGAGTCAGTCTCTCTGAACTCTCTGTAAAATGGGGTGTGTAATGTTTGCAGGGTCAATCTCCAAGGGTTATTATAGATATGAGTGGATCTCCATTAATTATCTCACAGAAGAGCAGCATCTTGTTGAATCAAAAAATTGGCACTTTGTGTGAGCAGCATCTCTACACCTGGGTGAGAAACTGGGTCATACCCTAAGGAATTAGCAGAAAAGTAAGGAGTCCTCACAACCAGAGAGATTCTGAGGATCAGGATTCAAGAGACTGGAGCCCCAGTGACCTTCTAGCAGACCTCTGAGGAGCAGATGAGGGATTGAGTGGTAGTGGAGAAGGGAGATATGAGGGGGCACTCAGGCATCTCAGAGGAGAAGACTCAACCTGGGCAAAGCTCTGCGAAGAGGTTGGATGTTTCTCCAGCTTCCCTCCTCATGCCTGTCTATCCCTAAGTGCCAAATACAAGCTATTATTTCCTTACCCAAACATTTACAGTCACCTGAATTTTGCCTCCACTACAAAAAAGGAGAAGGTTAGTTATGTGGAGGTATGGTGGAGAAGCTAACTCCTGCCTAGGTGTTAGGAATTGGCCCAATGGGGGGCTCAGAATGATTGTTACTGAATTCATAACTTTTCATCTAAATTAAATTCTCTAATGTTGAAGAGGAAGGGACCACGCAGACCTCAGGGCCCATTATTCACCTACCCTGGTCTTAAAACAAGCTAATTATTTAATAGGATGTTACATAAGGAAAATGTTTTGTCAGGCTTAAAGCATAATTAGTGACCTCCAAGCACTTGGGGACCTTATTAACATGGCATGCAGGAGTCTTCCAATTAAGAAAGAACACTTTTTAAATGACCCTAGCATCCTAGGAATCAGGGAAAGGAGGGAATAAACCACTCAGCAGCATCCAAGGCACATCTGTGGCCAGAATGTGGCCCAGATCATTTACAGTTGGGCTTACTGGGTCAGACCGCAGGGGAGAGCCATCTGGGCCCTGAAGCTAGACAGGTTGACCAGGTGGGTCTAAACAGAGAATCTGAGTTCTAAGCAACTGGAAATTATTGGGAGTCCAGACATCTCAGCATCCAGGAAGTCTGGCAATAGGTACAGGTGGGTGTCCCTGTAGGCAGACACATCATGGGAGTCTTATCCCTGAAAAATGGTCAAAATACAGAGACCTAGGAGAAGAAACAGAATCATGAGGAAGGCCTTTCTTCCTTGGTGTGTTGTCTGCTTCCAGAGTTGTCCCTTCTGTGTCTCTGTCCGTTTGACATGTTGTCTTTCCTTGTTAGAACATGAGCTCCTTGAAGGCAGTGACTGTCTTTTTTGGCTTGTATTTGTATCACAGGTGTTTTTCTCAGTGTCCAGTACATATTAAGCACTAAATAAATGCTTATTGATCTGAACTATCCTAAAGATGATGTCTATGAGCCCAGAGAGGATGAACTTGCATTTCAATATTTATTTAATTAAAAGTCATCATTCTGTCCAACTCGGCAATAGTCTATTGGATATGAAACATAAAAGGCCAAGAGTATGGGAGCAATTTGTAATTGGAACCCTTCTATCCCAATGCCACCATATATAAAGTGACAATGATGACCATAGTAACAGTTGATATTTACATAGAGCTTTCACTTTCACAAAGTCCTTTACATACATTTGATCACAGAAAGCTCATATAGCCTTATGAAGTTGATATTTTATATGCATGTTATAGACAGGGAAACTGAAGCTCAGGTGAAATGACTCATCTGTTGAATCAGAGATGGGGTCTGAGTACATGTCTTTCTGACTCCTGCTCTAGCTGTTTGCACAGAAGACCATGCTGCTTCCCCCTCTATGCTATAATGATGTGGGAGCTAGAGGGCATGACTGTCCAATGATGTGACAGTCTGCACAGGCTTATGTAGGAGGGTGGTAGAATACTGTAAGCAACACTGACTCATAAAGTGGGAGGAAAAAACAGAAAACAAATTTAGAGAAAGTAGTTTGAAAATTAAAAAAAGTCATCCCCAGGGCATTTTAAGAATGAATTTGGAAGGAGAAGAAGAAATAAAAATTGGAAAAGATCTGCAAAAGCTTCATAATGCACTCTTGACCATTCAGAGTGGTGAAGCCTCCACATTTGGATTCTAGCACCGAAAATCAAGGGTGTGTACAGATGGGCTTAAAGTGAGGGCTTCAAAGTAAGCTTCTCAGAAGCCAAGATGTACGATTTCTTACCAATTGCTGTCATCCTTAAGCTATGCCTCTAATTCCTGGGAGAACAGAGTGTCTTGTTCTGGACTTGGTGTGCAACAGACATCCACCAAATGTTTATGGAAGGGAGGGAGGGAAGGAAGGAAGATGGTAAACATTTTTACAAGTTCAACAGGAAAAAAAATAATGTTCCATTTCTTTCAGTGGGGAGTGAAATCTCCCTCTCATGGTAACTTGCTGCATGGAAGATGCTTGTCATCAAAATGAACTTTTCTATGGAAGGACTCACCTTAGGCAGCCTGCAGCATTACAAGGTGCTTCTAAATCTGTTTCCCTTACACGGAAGCCATCTTGTGAATAGAGCTGAAAGAGTGTTTTCTGAACAAAAAGCTAACATGGTTTTAAGCTACCCAGTGTCCTGGTTTCTAGCTCAAACCAAAATGCTGAGGCACTGGGTGTGACAAGGTGGGGAGGCAAGACCTAAGCCAGAGTGAGCCAGGCATGTCCTTGAGGGAAGGAGAGTGGGCTGGTGCAGCTACCTGCCCTAAATACCAGTGCAGTTCATTATCACAACTACCGAGGGAGCAGCCACACTGAAATGATGACTATCTAAGTAGCAAAGACGAAAGTACATGAAATAGCATTTTCTAGGCAGGATGGAAGTAGAAGCTTCAAGGAATACTTCGGTTTTCTTCTTTGCAAAAACAAAATGTTTAGAGAAAAAAGAAAAAAAGATCAAGGAAAAAATATACCAAAGGCTTTGGAACGTGATTACAAATAAATGGACATGAAAAGCCTCGTCTACAAAGCAAACATGGGGCACAATTATTGACCCCAAATGAGAGATGCTGAGGTGGGGAAAACAAATATTTTTGAACACGTGCACACACACATGCACACACACACACACACACACACACACACACACACGGCCAGAAGGCGTTCTCATGTGTCGTGCGGTTTCACCGTCTGTGTAGAGAGGAGAGATGATCAGAATGACTCATTATGAATTGGTAGAATTAAAAAAAGGGCAGCCTGCCACACTGGAAGAGGAGAGTTCTCTAGGAGGGTCTCCACAGGGCCCCTGACACCGACTTCCTATCTTAATGAGGCTGGGGAAGGTAATGAAGCCTCCTTGTCCCATCTAAGTACCATATCAGGAACTCCACTCTGCAGATAATATATTTTTAACAAACCTCTTCAGAATGTTGGTTCCAATTCAAAATCACAGGGCAGCAAAGCACACATGCCTATTTCAAAGCCCGAATAAGAAAGTGGTGGGATCTCTGAGGCAGTTATCTTCCACCGGCAAGAATTCTACCAATGGTGCCATAATAAGTACTCTTGGGGGAGTTTAGGGTCCTGAGCCCTCATGTAGGGGAAGTGGGAGTTGGGGGACAGCTTAGCCTGCCCATTGAGGTGAAAGTGTCCTTAAACATGGGGACTGGGAGCTAGGCTGGTCCTCATCCGCTAGATGTTCACCTGGCTAGATTCTTTGACTCCTTTATGGGGCCACCATGGTCTAATAGAAGGGATGGTAGAGACGGAGCTGGGGGAGCCTAGGTTCGAAGCTCTCTTCTGCTACTTCCTCCTTGTGTGACCTTGGGCAAGACCCTTTCTCCTCCCAGCCTCGGTTTCCTCATCTACCCAAAGGAGGGAGTCAGAGAAGAGCTTTCTTTTCCTTTCCAGCTCCAAATCTATAATCCTATGGTTTTGGATCCACAGCCACACCAAGAGGGCGAGGGGAACTTTCTTTCGTGTCATCTCCAGTGTCCCATTAATAAATCAGTTTCGAAGACAAAGTCACAGATGAGACCCTTGGTTGAATGGAAATGTCCAAGACATTTTGGAGGAAAAGAATGACTACAGCACAATGACCCAAAATGGTCAATTCAGGAGTCCAGATTCATTTTGGTCTCTAATGGTTGTTTGAAATAAGAAAGACAAAATGACCACCAAGAGAATGAGAATGAGCAGGTTTGTCCCACAGATTGTCTGCCCAGAGGATTCTGACAGCTGATGGAGGCAAAAATGGCTTTCATTCCATATTTGGGAAGCAATTGAGAAAAGGGGCACAGGTGCAAGGGATGTGGAAAATCCTGGGATTACATAGAAATCAACCAATAAAAATTTATAAAGCACCTATTGTATGCTAGGCATTTTGCTAAGTGCTGGGGATACAAAAAGAGGCAAAAGAAAATCCCTGCCATTGAGGAGCTTACAATCTAATGGGAGAAATGATATCCAAACAAGCTTTATGAAGGCTAAATAGGAAGCAATGAACAGAGGGAAGGTCTTAGAAATAAGAGGGATTGGGAAAAGCTTCACGCAAAAGATGGGATTTTAGCTGAGATCTGAAGGAGACCAGGGGAGCCTGGAATTGGAGTTGAGGAGAGAGAACACAGGAAACAGCCAGAGAGAATTCCTGGAGCCCAGACATGGAGGGTCTTGTTTGGGGAACAGCCAGGAGGCTGTGCCACTGGATCAAAGGATATGTGGGGGAGGGTAAGGTATAAGAAGACTAGAAAGGTAGGAGGGGATAAGTCAGAAAGGGCTTTGAATGATATTGCATTTTGTATTTGATCCTGGATGCCATAGGAGGCCACCACAGTTTGTTGAGTGTGTACATATGTGTGTACGTGTGTGTGGGGGGCGGTGTGGGGGAGGGGAGGGAGGATGACATGATCAAACCTGTACTTTAGGAAAGTGACTTTAGTGGCTAAATGGAGAACAGATTGGAGGCATGTAGACCCTCCAGCAGCTATTGTAATAGTCCAGGCATGAGGTGATGAGATTCTGCACAGGATGGGGCAGTGCCAGAGGAGAGAAGGGGGTGTATTCAAGAAATGTGGCTGAGGTGAAATCAACGGGCACCATATTGGATATGGGGTGGGGTAAGAGAGAGTGAGGAATACAGAATGACTTATAGGATGTGAGCTTGAAGCCTGGGAAGATAGTGTTGCCCTCTGTAGTAATAGGGAATGTAGGAAGGAGGAGGGTTTATGAAGAAAGATAGTGAACTCTGTTTTGGACATGTTGAATTTAAGGTGCCTACTGGACATTCAATTCAAGATGTCTGAAAGACAGTCAGAGATACAAGATTGGAGGTCAGCAGAAAGATTGGGGCAGGGCTTATTTGGGGCAGGATTTGAGAATCATTAGCACAGAGATGGTTATTAAATCCATGGAAGTTTATGAGGCCACCAAGTCTAGAGGGAGGAGAGACGACAGCCCAAGAAAGAAGCTGAGGGACACCCAACGTTAGAGGGAGTGACGTAGAGGAGGATCTAGCAAAGGAGACAGAGAAAGAGATTATCAAAGAGAAGAGGGTGAGAAATGGTGTCAAAAGCTACGGAGAGGTCAAGGAGAATGAGGATTGAGGAAAAACCATTGAATTTTGGCAATTAAAAGATCATTAGTAACTTTGGAGAGGGTAGTTGTGAGGGAATGATGAGGTTGGAAACTGGATTGTAAGGAGTTAGGAAGAGAGTAAGAAGAGAGAAAGTAAAGGCATGATTTTTTTTTACACACATATTTATCTATACATAGGCACTAGCAACAGAACTGTAGCAGAATGTGGCCTTTGACCCGAGTTTGGAAGGAATCCAGGGAATGAAGGTCCCTGTTGGCCCCAGTATTCTAGGATGTGAGGGGCCCCAGAACCTTCAGTACCCGAAGAACCTCCTCAGTGTCCTAGTCTAACCTGTGTATGTGCAAGATTCTCCTCTAGAACAGAGGTGACCAGGGCCATCCCTTGAATCAGATTACAGAAAAGAGAATCCACTCTCTTCCAAGGCAGACTGTTTTTCCCTGGAAGACTTCCAGGCCTTTTGGGGCACCTGTGATCAGCAGGAAGACTTTCTTCACATCAAACTTAAATTGAGCCCTATGGCTCCCTGTTCTGCTGTTTGTGACCAAACGTAAGGAGTTAAATCCCTCCACCAGGGGAAGATAGCTCTTAAGCCATCCTACCCTGTAACATCAATTATGTTGGGACTTTCTTACTGTTTTAAAATAATAAGTGTCTTTAATTGAGTCTTACTAGGTGCTAAGCCCCAGGCCCCAACCCCTATCTATTAGGTGCTAAGCCTATGTGGGTGTGAATTGGTAACTAAGGTGGGCTCCAGGTGGGGCCAATTAAGGGAGGTCTGATTATATCATTCCTCCCAAGTAGGCCCCAAACCCCTGGCTATTAGATGCTAAGTCGATGTGGGTGTGAAGCCCTCAAGGTCCTAGGGGGAGGTGCTAACTCCAGAACCAATAGTCAGAAGCTAAGTTCTGGTCACTCAGATGATGTTTGATGATGGTTAAAAAGTGCATAAAAAGGGAAGACAGAGCGATTTGCTTAGGGCTCTCTCTTGGTGGCTGGCTCGCTTGTAAACCCAGATGTTGGGACTTTGTTAAACCCTGGTAACTATGCATTGAGATCTGAATCAGACAGGGTCTGTCTGTCAATGTTTGTAATTTGCTTGTATTTGCTTTGAAGCTCAGGGTGCTGGCTTTTCCCCCTGAACTGAGTGAATATACTTGTATGTTGGATTAAAGTAAGATTGTTAACCCCTTAACGTTGCTTTCCTTAGTAAAACAGATCAAAAGAACCTGGGCTTGTAGCATTCTGTGAGCTTGTTGTTGTTGGTTTTACACCCCCACAGCAGCTGCTAGCTGGATTGTTGAAACATACCCCACCTCAAGATTTTTCTGTTCCAACTAAACACCCCTAATTGCTTCAAGGCTCCTTCTGTGGCCAGGACTTGGAGGCTTTTACTATCCTCAGGTCACCCAGGGCAGCAAAGGCCTCCAAGTACCACTTCTTGCTCTTTGGCTCAATTATCTCCTCTGTGAACACCTGGGAGCCTCATCTGCTCTTCTTCTGCCGATTAACCCTTCACTTAACAGTGTTTGGGCCACTGTTCTTCTCCCTCTGCAGGCCTTTCAGGACGTCCTGAGGTGGACTTGAAGGTAATGGTCTCTGGGGCTCTGCTGGGGACTCTGGTGGGAGATAAGGTGATGCATTTGTGAAGACAGCTTCCCTCAGGCCCTTCTTCTTGCCCTCCAGCCCTAAATGTGGGGCCCTGCACAGAAATATCCACATACTTGGGCTGTGGCTTTGTGGTGGACAAGACTGTTTTTTAGATGGGTCCAGGCTAGAGCACCATACAGGTGATATCCATTCATGTGGCCTCAAAAATGGCATCTAGGGCATCCGTATTCCTTCCTGAAGATGCTGCCCCTTGGGAGTTACTTCTTGGTATTCCTGAAGAGCAGCTGGGGAGAGCTTGAACCTGATCTTTGTGTATGTAAGAGTCCAGGAGAGAGGTGAGATCTCTCCCTAAGCACAGCCACCCAGCAGAGCAGAACCCAGAGCCCATAACCAGGCTACAGAGCCAGACAAGGCTTTGGAGAGAGCCCCAGGATCCTGCCCAGCTTTCATATTCCAACCCAGTAAAAGGCATGTACAAACCTGGGGTCACAAGAAAGCTAAGAGGTCATTTGGTTCAGTCTCATTTTCCAAGACTTATGGGGAAACTGAGGACCACAAGAGGGAAGAGACTTTGATTCTGTAACCCTCTAACTCTGTTCAGTTCTCTCCATATGATTCCTCTGGCACTTGGGGAGTCCCCGGAGCAGAAAGCAATGGTACAGAACCAGGGAAAGGAGAGGTTTCTGCATGCCTCTTGGTGCCTGGGGACTTTGGGAAGGGCAAAAGGCTTGTCTTTGCACAAGATGCTGTTGTGGTAGCAGAAGATGGGGAGTCATGAGCACAGTGGCTGGGGAAGGTCAGCCCATGCCAGCTGTGTGAGACAACACGTAGAAGTCCCCAATGTGTGTTTGCCGGGCCTCCAGTTCTACACACCCAAAATCATTGTTCAGCCCTAGTCGAGGCCTTTGTGTCTTCTAGCCTAGACAGTTGGCCATCTCCATGGCCTCCTCCCTGAGTTCCTGGGCCCAGCTTCTTCCCTCTCCTATCTACCCTTCATGCCACTGCCTGACTCATCGCCCTAGCATACTGCCTAGGGCACAGGTTTTCCTGGACAGGGAACTCTTCAAAGACATCCCATCAACTCCTGAGCAAAGTATAAATCCTGAGGTCTGTGACAATCTGGCTCCAGGTTACCACTCTAGCCTTAAATAAAAACATGCCTTTGTGTAATCCATCTTCAGCCCAGCTGACCTCTGTCCCTCCTTCTCCCCTTCATCCATCCTGTCTTCTTGTCTTTTCCCTGAATTTCCTTCAGCTTCTGCATCCTTCCTCGCTTCAAGGTCCATCTCAGAAGCAGCAGCCTCCATGGAGTCCTCAGTAAAGATGACATTTCCATCTGTTTCCCTGGGGCCCTCAGCGTAGACAGCCTGCTCCCTCCTGGGGGACTTTGGAACCTTTGGACCCTGTCACCAGGGTCTATGTTATTTCTCTGTCTGTCTGCCTCCGTCTATCTTTGTTCCTCAGTCTCTCTATCTCTGTCTCTGTCTCTCTATCTCCATCTTCCTCCCCTCTCTCTCACACACACACACCCACACCCACATCTACACCCACACCCACAACCACAACCACCCCCCCCATCCCCCCCCCCACAATGAGCTTGTGCCAAGGACAAATGGAATCAGTTCCATGTAAATAGACCAAGAGGACCTTCCATGCCTGGGGAAATCCAAACTCAGGGTAGATAATAGAATGCTAAGATTATAGAACCACATGAGACTTTGAGACTTTAGCCACAGAACCATGGCATCTCAGAGCTGGAAGGAACCACAGACCTGTCTAGTCCAATCCATATCCAAATGAGGACAGAGCCAGGCTTTGTTGAAGACCCTCAGTAATGGGAATCTACCACCCAAGGAACCTCATTGTACTTTTGGACAGCTCTCACTGACTTGGAGTCTAAATCTGTCCCCTTCCCACCTCACCTCATTCCTCTTGGTTCTGCTTTATGGGCCACAGACAACACATGAAATCTCTCTTGTACATGATAGCCTTTTTAAATACTTAAAAAATGTACTTGCTGTCTTTTGTCTTTACTTCCAGCCATTTCCCACCCATCCTCTGCAATGGACCCATCCTCATCTTAGCAGTGTGTATCACATTCTGGCTGAGGAGTCCTCCACCTTTCTACTGAGGGGCTTGGGGGTAGATCTCATCCTCTGTTCTCTGGGACATTTATTACTCCTTCTGTTACTCAATGGTCTCCCTCCTTTGGCCTCCTTCATTGTTCTCATGGCTCTTCACCCATTCAGAGAAATCACCCCAGGTTTCTCCAGATTGTTCACACACAAGATTCCTTACAGCTCAGTCAGCTCCCATTACCTTCTCAGCTATGGTTTTGTAAGCTTGATGGGAACTCATTTAACTTGGAATTCTTCATTTTAATATTCTTGAAGAATGTCTCGTGTGCCTCACCCCATCTAGTTTTCAGGCCAGGCACCTCTGGTTCTCTCACTCCATCCTCACGTGGCCTGAATTACAGCCTGTCACCATGCTGGCCAGAACCTTCCTGTGGACCCTCTCTAGCTCACTCACATCCTTCTCAGACCCTGTGACACAAGCCTGCAGGTAGCCTAGGATCAGACAGAGACCAGTGAGCTTCTCTCTTCCCTCCTTCTGGGGTGGGGCCTCGCTTCTAGTAGCCTTGGCCACCATGTTGAATCATGTTGGGCACCATATGGTCCCTAGCCCATCCCCAGCTGTCAGCATGTCTCTTCAGGTCCTCACCATGCAGGAACATATCGTTGCCATTCACTTGTGAAGGTGATGCTTTGAACCCAAGTGTTATGTGCCCTAATCTAGTAGCTTACATTTACATAGCATTTACTCTGTGATGGACCCTCTGCTAAATCCTTTATAAATATCATCACAACAACCCTGAAAGGTGGGGGACTGTTATTATCCCCATTTTACAGATGAGAATACTGAGGCAAAGATAGTCACTTGCCCAGGGTCACACCACTTGTAAATGACTGAGGTCAGATTTGAACTCAGATCTCCCTCACTCCAGGACAGTGCCCCTACTGAATTTTATCTTATTAAATTTGGTCTAGTGCTCTCACCTGTTGTTTGCTATCCCTCTGACCTCTGTGTCACCATCTTGGGCTTTAATCAAGTCATTGATAAAAATGTTAAATAAAGGAGGCCAAGCATAGAGCCTTGAGGCACTGCCCTAGAGACTTTTTTACAATTTCCTCCAAACAGCAATGAGCTGTCCAAATCCACCCAATTAATGGTCCACCCCTCCCCATTACTGACAAGAATTCAGCTTGAGAATCACAGTCAAAGGCTTTTCTAGAATTTGGGCAAATTGTATCCTGAGGGATCAAGGAATGCAGTGGAGAGACTGTGACTCTTGGAGGCAGGAAGACTTGAGTTCAAATTCTTCCTCAGACACTTCCTAGTTGTATGACCCTGGGGAAATCACTTAACCTATGTCTGTCACAATTTCCTCATCTGTAAAATGGGTATAATAATAGCATTTGCTTCTCAGTTATTGGGAGGATAAACATTTTGTAAAGTGGTTTAAATCTGAAAGGACTATATAAATGTGAATTATTATTGTTATTAGCATCAGACCTCTGATCTATCAATAACATCCCTGAAATGGAGTCAATCTGGCATGACCTGTTCTGGTGAAACCTGCCTGGCTCTGGGCAATTCATTACCAAGTCCTTTCCTAGTGTTCACCAACTGCCTCTTTCATGAGCCATTCTAGAATTTTCCCAGGAAGAGAAGAACTGACCTCTACTTTGCAGATTTAGTTCTCTTCTCCTTTTGGAAAATCAGGGCAGTACTTTCCCCTTTCCAATCCTCCCCTCTGTCTCCTGGTCTCCCTGACAATGGCTTGGCTGCCATGTCTGCCAGCCCTTGGGGGCTTTGGGGATGTTGCTCAGCAAAGCCAAGGGACTTGGGCTCTTCCAAGGCAGCTGGAGGCCCTCATCATCTGCTAACTTTTCCCAGAGACCAGCTCCCCATTGGCGATTTGTCTTCTGTTCTTTCCAGGTCAAGGATGGCTCTTGTTGACGGAGAGAACCAAAGGAGCTGAGCGTCTTCCCCTCCTTTGTCATTGATCACCACAATCCCATTCATCTTGAGCTGGGTCTGCTCTCTCCTTTGAGTCTCTCCTTGGCTCTAATAGAGCTAAAAGGGACACATTCTTTGTTGGGCCTTTGCTTTCCTTGCCTGTCTCACCTCTGCCACACTGAGCATTTCCCAGCAGCATCCCCCACTTTCAGAGTCATCTTCTGTTCCCTTGCCAGGCTCCCATGGGCTGTACATTTCTTTTGAAAATCTAAGTTGGTTGATGAGTCCTCTGGGCATTCACGTTGATCTCTTCAGACAAATCCCCTTAACTCCTTCTCACTGGAATGGCTTCTCTTGGTGTTTTCAGAGTTTCATCTTGGGCTGACAGCCCCTGTAGCATCTTATTCCATGGGATCTGACATGTCTTTCCTCTGATCTCTTGGACATCTAATCTCTCCAAATCTGGTCTACACGACAGACTATGCCCATAGTTCTTCTCCTTCTCTATTTAAAACTCCAGGATGGCATGGTCATATCTCACCACATCTCATCCACTCAGTAACGATTATTATATAATATGTGCTAAGAGCCATGGGAAAGCTCCTTAAAACAGTAGAGATCTTAGTGGAGACTTGAGAGAAGCTAGGGTGGTCAGTAGTTGGAGCAGAGGAGGGAGAGCATTCCAGGTCTGGGGGACAGCCAGAGAAAATGCCCAGGACTGAGAGATGGAGGGTCTTTGTGAGGAGCAGCCAGGAGGCTAAGGCCATGGGACTACAGAGTATGGGAGAAAGGGTAAGAAGCCTGGGAAGGGCAGCAGGTTATGCAGGGAATTAAAAGCCAAACAGAGGATTTTATATTTGATCTTGGAGGCCATAGGAAGCTTCTGAGGTTTATTGAGTAGAGGGGTGATAAGGTCAGACCAATGTGTTAGGAAAATCAATTTTGTGGCTGAAGTTGAGGATGGACTGGAGTGGAGAGAGACTAGAGGCAGGGAAACCCCTCAGGAGGTCATTTTGATAGTTTCAGGGTGAAGTGATGAAGTGCTATAGCACAGAACAGATTGGAGCTGGGGACTGAGAGATAAGGAAGAGCTAAGGATCCAAGCTTGCATGGCTGGGAGGAGGGCAGGGCCCATGACAGTCACGGAGCAGGGAGAGACAGGTGGCTACTGCTGGGGGTGGGAGCCACCAGTTCTTCATGTTAACTGGAATCTGATCCATGAACATGACTTCCTCTCATTGGTTTATTCATCTTTTGAAGGCTCAAATTATCATTAAGATAAGTCAATAAATGATTACCCGCTTTGCTTGTGTGTGTGTGTGTGTGTGTGTGTGTGTGTGTGTGAGAGAGAGAGAGAGAGAGAGAGAGAGAGAGAGAGAGAGAGAGAGAGAGAGACAGACAGACAGACAGACAGACAGAGACAGAGATACACAGACAGAGATAGAGAGAAAGAGAGAGGAAAAGAGAGAGAGATATGGAGAGACAGAGATGGAGACAGAATGAAAGAGGGGAGAAGAGAGAGTGAGCTCTGGTAGATGTCTGGATAAGTAAAGTTCCTCCCCATTCCATCTGGACTCTGCCTCACCTCTGTGACAAGGCTGGGATTGGTTGGTAGCATGACAACCTTGTGTGCTGCCTTTTCTGTCCCAGTGCTCCACGGTGTCCTCAGGAGGGATGACATCCCAAGCATGGGGCACAGCCAGAGTCAACTTCCAGAGTCGGGAGATGGACTGTCCCTAGATGAGAGAGAACAATAAGAAGGCTGGACAGTGAGGGCTCCTGATGTCTCCCTGTCATACTTCTCCTCCACCTTGAGGGCCTTCTCTCTCCCCTCTCCCTTTAGGCCTCTATTCATTTAAACATGCTTCTGTTCCCCCTCCCCACATCCCCCAGAGTGAGAACTCTAAGACCGTTGGTTTAATTACAAATTAGACCCACTTTTTTAAGGTAACTGATAGAGTAGAAAAGAATCAAAGTAATTGAAAATATTCAAAAAACTGAATTTCTTTTAACAGCTTGTTTCTGAACTCACTGTTTTTCAACTCGATATGAGTTTTAATTAACTTTGTCAGTCCCTGAATGAGGCTTTTCTCTCCAACTCATACATGACTCTCAGGTGGTGCAGTGGATAGAGAACTGGGCTAGGAATCAGGGAGACTCATCTTCCTGAGTTCAAATCTAGCCTTAGATACTTCCTATCTGTGTGACGCTGGGCAAGTCATTTAAGTCTGTTTGCCTCAGTTTCCTCATCTGTGAAATGATCTGGAGAAGGAAATGGCAAAAACCCCAAATGGGTCATGAAAAGTCAGATATGACTGACTGAACAACTCAGTTTTCAAATGGCTGGAAGCCTGGAGAAGGTGAAAGGTCCATTGGCAAAACCACAGTGAGATTTCTCTGGATTCCGGATGATGATGGTCTCTGTTGAAACCTTCCTGGCCTGCCATTTCCCTAGCCCCTCACTGGCCCAGAGACTGGAGGCCTGATCAGATTCCAGAATATGATGTTTTAGGGTCTGGAATCATTCCCTGGTTTGTCCCTGTCTTTCTTTGCTGAGGCTTGCTCAGTGCAAGACCTTGGGCTCCATGACCTCAGAGGAAGCAGACTGACCTTAGACCAGGCCTCTGCCCATGGAACACCCATACCCTCCTAGAGAAAATGCTCTATCCCAGCAACCAGATCCTCCTTGTTCGTAAGAATCAGATCTAGATGAGAAACTACTCTTGTTGCTTCTTCTCTCTTTTGAAAGAATGCAATAATCCCCAAGGCAAATCACTCAATAGTCAACAGTCAACATGTATTTACAAAGTACCTACTATGTGCCAAGCATGGTACTAAGCACCAAGGACACAGAGAAAAGCACAAAGCCTACGCTGTCCTTAGAATTCACAATTTAATGGAGACAAGGGAAGAAGTTGTTAGCTACTGTTATTAGCTCAGCCCACTGAGATGGGGTCAAGAAATATTATATTTTTCTCTGGGATCTTAAAAAGACACAGTCCATTGTTTATTTCAGTGCTGTCTTACCTGGAGGCAGGTGAATCTTTGCTGCATGGGTCCTTGAGAGGGGGTGGTAGGGGAATGAAGTTATGGACTACCTGTGAGAGCAAGGCCAATGCTTGTACTCATCAAAGAAAGCAGTGGTTTTCTTGTCCACACACATCCATGGGACAACCTCCTCAGGACTACAATCCTTCAGAATAACAGAAGGGGGAAAGAAAGTTGGAGAGACTGTTATCACCCCCATCTTTCCTTGAAGAGCAAAGTCTTGTGCTTTGAATACACATCTCTCATCCCATCCTGAGCTTCTATTTAGCTCGAATATTTAGTGGGAAAAACCCCATACTGTTGTTTCCCTGGTAGGAGTGAGCAATCCTCCCATAATGTTAGTTTATCATGAATCTATACCCTTTCAGCAACTAACTCACACGAATTCCCAGTGAGCTGAGGAGCATTATTGACTTCAGAATGATTCATTAAAAATATTTTAAAATCAATGAACCCGGTGATCTAAATAGGCAAATAATAGAGCACGTTTTTACCAGTGCTGTCCTCCAATGTGTCTGGGGTGATAATAAGACACTGTCCTCCACGTGATCCGCCAATTAACAGGGGTAGTCTAGCAGCTGAGTCTCCATGATCAGTGGACAGGTTGTCGGAAGGCAAGGGGCTGATGCTAGGAATTCTGGGAGCCCACTGTCTACCTTCCAGAGAGTCTATTGATATTTCAATCTCTTGAGATTCCTGTCTCATTTTAATTGGGACACTGTAATTATGGCTGCATTGGTTAAATTGTTGATATGCATGTCTTATTTAAGATGTGACAGATCAAATTAATCCTCAGAGAAGGAGCTTGGGCAGATTCTTCCAGCACTATCCCAGACTCATCAAGAGAACGAGGCTTATCTTTCTATGCCATCAGCAAAAGTAACTGGAATGTCAGGGGTTGTACCTCAATTCATACTGTGGCTCAGCGGATAACCATGCCATTGAGCAGCTTTAACTAATACATTTGCCTTTTCACTCATCTGTCCATCCATCCATCCATCCATCCATCCATCCATCCATCCATCCATCCTTCCACCCATCCACCCATCCATCCATTTATCCATCCACCCATCCATCCATTTATCCATCCATCCATCCATCCATCCATCCATCCATCCATCCATCCATCCACCCATCTATCCATTTATTCATCCATCCATCCATCCATCCGACCAACCATGCATCCATCCATCTATCCAACCATCCAACCATCCATTTATCTGTCCATCATTCTTGACTGAGGGCTCACCTATATATGCATTCAACCATACGCTAGCAGTGCTACCATACAGCTACCATCTACCAATGCTACCAGCCTTGTATACATTTGTGCACCTAATGAGCAATCCATCCATCCATCCATCCATCCATCCACCCATCCACTCATCCACTCATCCATTTGCTATCCATGTGTCCATGCATTGAATGATCCAGTCATGCATCCATCCTCTTATCCATTGATTCAAGAAATAGGTAGCAAAGGTGATCCATTAATGTAGGATCTGTCTCTCTAATGCAGAAGTCACAGAAATTAAGAAATAATTCTTGCCGTTGTGAGGCTATTTTCAGTATCATCAGTAATAACAATGATAATAAATTTAATATCTGGCATTTACATAGCATGTTAAGGTTTGTAAAGCACTTTATATTTTCTCATTCTCCTGCAAGCTGTGGATCTGACTTTCTGAACTGTTGCCACCAGCCTGTACCATTTTCTCCAACCTCCTCTCCCCTTTCAGCTTCCTCTTACATGCTGTTTTCCCTCATTAGAGTGTAAGGTCTTTGAGGGCAAGGACTGCCTTTCTTTTTACTTCTATTTGTATTCCCAGTGCTGAGTAGCCAAGATGGTGCCCATTCTCTTCCTCCCCTAGAAGCAGCCATCTCAGTCTTCCAAGGAGAAGCTCTTGTGTATCTCAGAAGTGTCTGTTCGGGGGAAAGGGTCAGACAGTAAATAAGCACTTATTAAGCACCTACTCTGTGCTGGGCACTGTTCCCTAGTGTCCTCAAACCCAGGCATAGTGAATAATCTCAGGACAGAAGTAAATGACTGAAGTCTGGTGATTATGAGGAGGCTGATGAGAGACCCTCTTCCCTGGTCAGACCCCACCTGGAGCAATGTAGTCAGTTTTGGGGAAGGATGTTGATAAACGAGAAGGTGTCCAGGAAATCAAAGAGCTCAAATTCATGGCATAGTGGGATTGTTTAGCTTGGAGAAAAGAAGACTTTAGGGGACATGATAGTTGTTTTTAAGTATTTGAAGGGCTGTCTTATATCAATCAATCAATAAACATTTGTTAAGCACCTACTATGTGCCAGACACTGTGCTAAATGCAGGGGATGAAAAAAAGAGGCAAAAAGGAGCTCTCAAGGATCTCACAAGTAAGTGGGGAGACAACAACCAAATATATGTACAGAGATGCTATGGGCAGGATTCATAGGAAATAGTGAACAGATGGAAGGCTTCCTGGAGGAGGTGAGATTTTAGATAAGATTTGAAAGAAAGGAGGGGGGAGGGAGTAGTGGTGGCAGAGGAGGGAGAGCAGCCAGAGAGAATGCTCCAAGTTAAGAGAGGAAGGGTCTTGTTTCTGGAACATCTAGGAGACCTGGGTCACTGGATCAAAGAACACACGAGGTAAGTGAGATGTAAGAGGCTTGGAAAGGTAGGAGGGGGCTAGGCTGTGAAGGGCTTTGAATGCCAAACAGAGGATTTGATCCTAGAGGTATAGGGAGCTACTAGAGTATATTGAGCAGGGGTGTGTGACATGATCAGACCTAGGTTTTAGAAAAATTTTGGGTGGCAGAGTACAGGATGGACTGGAGTGGGAAGAGACTCAAGTTTAGCAGAGCCCACCCCCACAGTTATTATAACAGTCCAGGGATGTGGGGATGAAGGTCTGCACTAGGGTGGGGCAGTGTCAGAAGACTGAAGGAGGGTCGTATTCAAAAGATGCTCCAGAGATGAAATCACTGGCCCTGGCTGCAGATTGGATATGGAGGGGATGAGAGGAAGTGAGGCAGTCAAGATGATGCTGGGAGCCCAAGAGGCTAAGAGGATGGTGTTACAATAAGAGGGAAGTTTGGAAGGGGGGAAGAGTTTATGGGAAAAGATAATGAGTTCTGTTTTAGGACATATTGAGTTTGAGATGTCTGCTGGATGTCCTGTTCGAGATAGAGGAGGTATTTTTCTTCTTGGGCCCAGATGGCAGAGCCAGAAACAATGAAGGGAATCACAAAAAGGCAGATTTGGACTGGAAACACTTCCAACGAGAACCGCCACCATGTCCTGTCAGGCCTTGGAAGGTGGTGGACTCCTCTCTGTTGGACTTTCAGGGTCAGTCCTAGGGGTGCTGTGTTGAGGATCTTTGTTCAGGTGTGGATTGGTCCAGAGGATCCCTGAGTTACCCTCAAACCCTGAGATTCTTAGACACATCTTTCCCAGTTCTTTATAGAATATCTCCAGTGCTCAAGCCCCATGCTGGATGCTGGCACTGGCCATTGGGCACTGGGCAATTATCATGCTTAAACAGAAGCACAGTACTCCATGATATCCCCACCCCATGGCATCTATAGCATTGAGGTGCCCACTTCTCTTTAACCACCCCCTTCTCTGGGTTGGCAGCCATGCGGCTGGTGGGGGGAGAGTGGATCCCAAGGCTCCCAAGCAGGAGGGAGGCAGCAGCTCTTCTTAGTTCCCACAGCTTCTCCAGGATTGGTGTGGAATGGGATGGGATGAAGGGCAAGAGTTGCTAAGGAGAGGAGCCTATCCTGAGGTGACATGAGGAGGCCAGTAGTATCTTGATGACAAGAATAAGGTGAGGGAGTCCTGGCCAGCTTTCCCTTATTCTGGATTCATCTTCCTGAGCCCCAGTCCCCTCATCCTCTGCATTTACTCCTGGTCCTGGCTGCAGGGCCACTGGGGACACCTGCTCATCTTGAAAACCAAGCCATTATCCCCAAAGGTGGTATCCATGGGAAAGGATACAAATACTCATTAAACACCTATTTTTTTTTTACCAGGCACGAGTACTTTGCAAACATTGTCTCATTTGAACTTCACCACAGTTCTGCAGGGAAGGCACTGTTATTACCTTCATTTTATAGGAAACAGAGGTAAACAGTGTTTAAATGACTGGCCCTGGGTCATACAGCTAGAAAATTTCTGAGATTGAATTTGAACTCAGATCTTCCCACCTCTGAACCCAGTGCTCTATCAGCTCTGCTGCCCTCTGGCTGCCTTCTAAGGCAGAAAGGTCAAGCTGGGATCCCAGTCATGTGGTCCTTGCCTTGGCTGGTGGTCTCTTTTCTCATCTTTGTGACAGGAGAAGACTCTCTTCATCTTGTGGGCCTCAGTTTCCACCTCTGCTAAAGAATGATGGCCACTCTTGGGTGAAGATTACATGATCTAACATGTGCAAAAGGGTCCTGAAGATAATTACACCTCCCTCCTCCACTCCCTTTGAAGGGATTATTGGGGAGATGATATTCTGAAAAGTGTGTTGAAAAAAGTAAATTAGCCTTTCTCAACTAAGCAGCAGTGTAAGAGAACGAAAGTGGGCTGGATTTGCAGTGAGGAAGAACCTGGGTTCAAATCCTCCCTCCTTGATTTCCTGGCTGTAGGAACCTGGGATCATGACTTTGAGTTTTCTCACCCCTCAAGGAGGGATACTGATACTTGAATCTCTTCGAGGTTACCAAGGAGGATGGGCACAGGTAATACTATGCCCACTTATTCTGCTGAAGTTAAAGTGAAATGTTAATGTCAGTACTCATACTTGCAAGTCACAGGACACCTCATACTCTTGGAGCTGGAAGACCTCAAAAACCTCCTAGTTCAACACGTTGAAGATGTGACTGTTAGTCTGTTCATTGTCTCCCCCAGCATCTGTTTGTCCTACTCCCACTCAGATTGTGGGGAGGGAGGGAGGCTGCTTCAAGGACTCCCAAGCCCTTGACTGCCCCATTGGTGGACTTCATTTATTGGCTTGCTATTTTCTGCTGTGGCCTGGGAGCATGGCATTCAGCCAATCACAACACATTACCTGTGTGGCATTTTCTGTCTTTATCCAATGATCAAAGCCCTTTATTTCTTGTTCACGTCTAGTGAACATTACTGATGGATTGAATTGAGCTGTCTGGGCTTTTTGGGATTCCCTTAATTGGGGGTCGGGTAGAAGCCCAATCTCCATTACCCATTTCCATCTCATTCAGACTGCTATCTGACTAGTTTTAACCCCATCCCACCCCCACAATGCTCCCCTATTTCTACAGACATTGAATAGCTTCTTATTAGTGTCCATGCATTAGCAAGCATCCATGAGTGTGGTCTCATCAGCCAATGTGGAGAGAATATTTAGGGGTGGGAGGGTACAGGCAGAGCCTTGGAATTGAAGTTGAATTGCCTGGGATTAAATCTCACCTCTGTGACCTATCAGCTTTGGGAATCTGGGCAAGCCCCTCTGCCTCATTATACCTTGGTTTCCTTGTCTGTAAAATGTGTAAAATAAGGAAACTGGACCGGACTTTTTCCAAAGTTTTTCTCAGCTCCGCCCTTGTGGAAGTGCTTCTCCCATCCCTCGCTCTCTCCTCTAGTAACAGGTACAGGGCCCCTGTTTCAAGCACATGGAGTGAATTCCTGTTAGTGGCATCCCACCTGGTACAGCTATGGCTCAGCATACAGCAGAGGCCTCTCCTTTTAGGTGAGAACTGCAGGCAGACAAATGGAAAGATAAACCAGCACTGAGACTTTCATAGGCTGGCTCATGAGGCCAGATGGGACCTGGAACCTTGGGCTGTGCTCAAGAGGTCCAGGGTGTTAATAAGCAAGAACAACAGAATTTGGAAAGAATGTAATCAATACATATCCCTGGAAATGAAATCTGTTAATAGCACAGAGAATCTGCTAGATGCTTTGCCCCTGCTGTGTGCTTAAAAGGTATTTTATGTACAGTATAAATATCTCTATGACTTTGTGCTACATGTGGTGTGAGTTTGACAGTCACCTCATTGGGATTCCGGGAACTGTTTCTGGGAGATACAATCTGAAATATATATAAATGCTCATTTATAATTAGCCTACTGTTGCTCCCTTTATATGCAGTTAAAAGAATGCTAATCTGGCAGTTAAACACACACACACACACACACACACACACACACACACACACAC
>CM053625.1:328260669-328268278 GCA_028646595.1 Phalanger gymnotis | reverse complement strand
TGGGGCCCTGCTTCCCTCTGCCACTTTGTGGGTTCTGCAGCTCTAGAATTGGTTCAGAGCCATTGTTTTATAGGTTTTTGGAGGGACTTGGTGGGGAGCTCACGCCAGTCACTGCTTCACAGCCGCCATCTTGGCTCCGCCCCCCAATGAGCTCGTATTCTAATGTAAGTGTTGCTTGTCTTTCATTCTGGAACACAATCAATGATATCAGGAGGGTGATGTCTTGACTTGCAAGTGAATTAGATTTAATCAAGGCAGAGCTGTGCAAAGTCATCTTCCCCTTTGGAGTTCAGCAGTAAGGCACAGGTTGGGATGACTGGCAATGACCAAGATGCAATGGAAGACCTTGGCTTTTTTAGCTAAAAGTCTAATGTGAGAGAGAATGCAAATCAACTATGTACAAACAAGATACAGATCAGATAAATTCAAAGTAACCTCAGAGGGAAAGCACTAAGATTAAGGAGGACTGGGAAAAGCTTCTTGTGGAAAGTGGGACTTTAGCTGAGACTTGAAATAAGCTAGAGAAACCTGAAGGTAGAGGTAAGGAAAATTCCAGGCATATGTAAGCATAAGGAAAGTGGATTTTATTTATTCTGCCTTGGAGTTTAGTTTCCCAGGATCAATGGCCGTAACAATCTCCTGTTCCCAGGTATTTTGCCTTGCCAGTCAGATGCTGAGTCACATAGGCTTCTACACCCGATGACACTGAGCCAATCAGGTGCCGAGTCTATGTATACTGGAAGATTTGTATTTTCCCTTGGGGCTCATTCATGGGAAGGACCTTTGATTTCCTGGATGGAACTCTGGGTATCCATTGCTAAGGAGCCTCCCAGCTACTCTGATGTCAGTGTTCTCCTAGTCTGCTGATGTATGTAAATGGGAAAGTATGTAGCAAGATTGCTAGACAGTTGGAGCCCTGTCTATTGTATACCTTGTTTCTAATTTCTGTATGTTTCTCTGCTTATTAATTATTGATTTTCTCTACTTTCAGGGTGCTGCCTTTTTTCCCTTTAATCAGTAGATGGTGTTAGTCTTTCCTAGCTACTTATATATCTTTCTGCATTGTTTAATTACAGTAAGATAATTAACCCCTTTCAAGCTGTCTTTCCTTTAGAAAAGCATATCAAGAACCTATTCTAGCAGCCCACCCTGTGTGCTAGTGTGGTTGCTAATACATTCAGTGTTCAGTGAAAATTCCTTGAGTTGGGAGACTGTCTTGTCAGAGGAATATTGGAGAGGATGGTGCCACTGGATCATAGAGTACAGGGTGTGTGTGGGGGGGGAAGTGTAAGGTATAAGAAGACTGGAAGGTAGGGAGGGTTGGCTCGATTATACAGTACTTTTTCCAGAATCACTAAACTGGGCATACCTTGTGATTCAGTAACACCACTATTAGACTTGAGCCCCAAAGATATCAAAGAAAAAGGAAAAGTCATGGTATGTACAAAAGCATTCAGAGCCGCTCTTTGGGTGGTGTCAAAATAAGTAGAAACTGAGAGGTTATTCATCAATTAGGGAATGACAGAACAAAATATGATCTATGAATGTGAGAGAGTGCTATGGTGCTGTAAGAAATGGGGGAAGAGGTGGTTTCAGAGAAACCTGGGAGGACTTTTATAAAGTGATAAAGAATGAAATGAGTAGAAATAGGAGATTAATTTGTACAATAACAACAACTTTAAACAACAACCTATACATTGTGACGACTCTGCCCAATTCCAGCACCACTCTATCATTCTAGAAGTCTCATGAGAAAGCCAGCTACCCACTACCTGGTAGAAGGATGATGGACTCAATGTGCAGAATAAGACATTCATTTGGGGGGAGGGATGTGACTGGCGTGAGAATTTGTTTTGCTCGATTATGTATATTTTTTAAAAGATTTTTATTTCCCTTTTTTCTTTTAAATTCATTTTGGTAAAAATGTAATTTAAAATTTAAATTCCTTTTGATAAACTCATCACCATCATTATGGAGATTGCTTAAGCTTTGCTACTCACACCTACCTCATCAGTCCCCTCAGTTGTCTCTGGTTCTCTGATTGGACAGCTGGAATGCAGAGCAAAAGTCTTCTTTGATAATTTCCTTTTACAGAGGGCAAACACCTATTAAGCACTAGCTGTGTGCAGAGCCCTGCAGGGTACTCTGGGAGAGATACAAGCAGCTTCTCTCTGGCACTGGGGGATCTCATTGATCCCTGGCTGTGGAGCCCTTGGAGACCAGGAATGACTACACTGTGAGATAAAGAAAGGTGTCACCTAGAGGTCAGAAGAGGGGATCCATGTGGGCTCTTGTCTGGCCTTCTCCAGGCCCCACAGTCTGAGACCACCTTTTGGGGGTTGGAAGCAGTGAGACTCCTTTTCATCAAACTCTGAATGTTTGTAGGGAAGGAATGAGAAAGCAGGCTTGGCTGCATATTCAGCCTGAATCCTCAGAGCCTCAAAAGCCTTGACCCTAAGCAGATCTCAGGACCATCCTCTCTCTCTCTCATCAACACCGAAGGTCCCTGCTAAAGCTGTGTGGGACCCCTGGCCTTGGGCTTGGCTCTGTACTACATCTTCTTTTGTTCAGGGCTCTACCATAGTCCTGGAGAGCATCATATGGTGGGAATCTGGCCATTTAGAACACAGACCTTCTCTTCTTCCCCCATAAGGAAGCCAGATCCCCCTGAGACCCTGGAAAGGACCAGAACCTTCCAGGTAGGAGTGTGACCATCAAGACCATCCAATCCAATTCTTCATTTTACAGAGGAGAAAAGTGAGGCTAGGCCTTGCCTAGTGTTACAAAGGGCATAAGTGACAGAGTTGGAATCCCAACCTAGTCCCTCTGAGATTTCAATACAGGATGCTTTTTCCAGGATGTCATGCACTTCTGCCTCTCCCTCAGGGGTGCACAGGTCCAGGTTATTCTGCAGATGACTTTTAGATCCAACCTTAATCTCTCTTCTGACCTTTGGTATCATAGCTCCAAATGTCTTTGAGATATATGGAACTGGATATTTTGTAGATATCTTAATCTAAACATATCCAAAATAGAAATCATTGTCATTTCCCCTAAAACCTCCCCTCTTAACCTTCTCTATTACTATAGAGGATAACACCATTCTCTCAGTCCCTCAGGCTTTCAACCTCAGGTATTATCCTGGATTCCTCACTATCTCTCATCGTCGGTATCCAATATGGTGCCAAAGCCTTTCACCTTTGCAACATCTCTCATTGATTTCACCTCTGCAGCACCCCTGGTTGATTTCACCTTTGCAGCATCTCCCCAACATGCCCCCTTCTCTTATCTGACACTATCTCTTCTCTGGTGCAGGCCCTCATAATCTGAAGTCTAGACTATTGCAATAGCTGCTGGGGGTGTGTGGGTGTCTGCCTGCCTCAGTCTCTCCCCACTCCAATTCATCTTCCATTCAATTGTCAAGTTGATCTTTCTAAAGTCCAAATCTGACCATGTCATCTACCTACTCAATAAAATTCATTGGCTCCCCATTGCCTTTGGGATCAAACATCAATCCTATCCAGCTTTTAAAGCCCTTCAGAACCTGCCACTTGTTGCCTTCTACCTTCCCATTCTCATGCTTTATTCTCCTCTGTGTACTCTGCACATAATGTCACTGATGTGCTTGCCATTCCTGAAGAAGAGCCCCCATCTCCAGACTAGGGCATCTTCACTGGCTGTCTCCACTTTCCTGGAATGCTCTCCTATTTTGCCTCTGCCTCCTGCTTTCTCTGGCTTCCTCAAGTCTCTGCTAAAATCCTACTTTTTATAGAAGGCCCTTTCCAGTACTTAGTTTGAATGTCTTCCTTCTGAGATTATCACCATCTTTATGTAACTTGTTTGTACCTAGTTGTTTGCTTGTTGTTTCCCTCAGCAGACTGAGCTCCTTGAGAGCAGGAACTACGTCTTTCATGTGTCTCCAGCACTTAGTATAATACCTGGCACATGGTAGGTGCTTAGTGAATGCTTGTTGACTGACTGATGTGTGCACAACAGGTTTTGCTCAATGTTTTCCGAATTTAGTTGGATGTAATTGGTAAGGATCATTCTGTGGAGACGAAGATGGGAAGCAGCTAAGATAGGAGCCCATGATATTGTGGGTCTTCTGTACTGGAAGATGGGATACACCTCTCCCCCCTACCCCCACCCCGGGCTGTATAGATGCCATGACCCAGCCAAGGCCATGGCTTGGGTTTTGTTTTGATCATACTTCTGTTATCCAGTTTGATACGCGAATCATAGGATACCAGAGGATACTGATAGTCTTTCAAAAAGAGAAAAAGGCTTGGGAGGAGCTGTCCAAGGTACCTGTTGACATTGAGACATAACACAGTCAGTGGATGGCTGATAGGCCAGGCAGTTTTCAGTCTAGCCTTCTACATAAGACTGAGGAGCTGACAGAGCATAAGAAACACTGTCACTAATAGAGACACAAATACAAAAGAAAAGTCACTTCCCAGGCTTCTGAGACACTGCTCTAGAGAGATCTACAGTCAAAGTATTAAACAAGAATTTAAGGAACAACAGTCCAGAGCTATGGACCATTTTAGCTTTTATGGTAGTCTAGATTTGGCCTCAGTGTGAGAGATGGTGCCCATCTATCAAGGATGGGTAAGAGAAGGCCAAAGGAAAGATGGAAAGACAAAAGTTTATAGTTGGATGAAAGAATTTCAAAGCTCATGAACATGGAAGTGAAGCATTTGTGGGTGATGGTAAGATCAAAGATATTATCTTTGTATTTGGCTGGGGTGGGGGTGGAGGAGTAGGTCACAGTAAAAGTGAGTAACTGTGAGGCTTGGGCGTTTGAGGGAGTATCAGTATGTTTGTTGATGTACCACCCTAGTATGAAAGTAGGAGTTGGGGAGGAAAGTCAGTGAGCTAGGCATTGAACTCATTGAGGAAGGAAGGAGGTGTCCTAGAGGGTTGTAGACAACAGCTACCACAATCTTGATTGGATGGTAGACATGGATTGAGCTAATTTCAGGGGAGGAGAGGTTACTGACTGACTGTGGTAGGGGGAGGACATGGAAGGGGAAATGGGGGGGGCAAGGAGTAATCTATCTCCCTTAACTTGGTCAATATGCATCAGGAAGAATGAGTGAAAGTATGGCCATTACTGGAAAGGGAAGTCAAAGACTATGGCCTCAGTGAGAGTTAGAAGATGGAAGGAGTGGGAAAAGAAATTATTTGAGGTGAAAGCAAGTTTCTTGCCTGGGGAGCACAGGGGAGGGAGTGGATGGCTTTAGGATCAAATATGGGGGAGGGGCTGGGTTGAGGGGAATAGGAATAAGGGCTCAGGTAGAAGGAGGAGAGACGATGGGGTTTGAGATACCTTATGGGGGTTCAGAATCACTGGGATGGGGGGAAGGTTGTTAATAAGGGAATATTTTAGATAGATTGTCATTGTCTGTAGGTGTTTGACCTCAGGGTAGAATCTTCTCAGAACCTAAGGCAGTTCAACAAGAATTTGAAGCTGAAAGAATGGAGATACTCTTCTTCCCCCAAGGCAAGGAGACTTGATGAAATGATCCTTCTCCTCTTCTAATGGAATGCTAGAGGCCAAGTAGGAGTCATGCAGTGTGTGTGTGTGTGTGTGTGTGTGTGTGTGTGTGTGTGTGTGTATGTGTGTGTGTGTGTGTATGTGTGTGTGTGTGTGTGTGTGTGTGTTTGTGTGTGTAGGGTCTCCTCCATGTCTCTTTCCCTTCATGGGGTGGTAGATGTAGATTAAGTAAATCATATGGGAGGAGAGGTTACTCAGTGACTGAGGTAGGGGAACAGCCTGGAAGGGGCAATGGGGAAAAAGGAGTAATCTGGGGTTGCAATGGATCTGGACCCCAGTAAGATGCTTCCTCCTTTCTTTGCCTGTGTTTACTTTAGGGTATTGGTCTCTGGTCTCTGAGGGTTTCTGGTCTTCCTGCAGAATGGCTTGTTTCCCAATCTGAAGGAGTTCTCATTGGAATGTTCAGTGTGTCAGTTAGCTAGCTGCAGCTACAGGCTATTTCATAATTATGACTTGATGAGAGATATTTTTTTCTCCATTGAAACAATCCTGATCATTAGCTTCAGATTTGTCTTGGCTTTCTAGCTTTGTGCACTGTTTTCCCTCTGCCAGCTTCCCTCACAGATATCCAGGGGTCAGATTGGAAGGGTACTTGGGGACTGGCACACAGGACCTTGCTGTGTTCCTAGCCTCTCTCTCTTTCTCTTCCTAAGTGAACATCAATGTCCCAGATACATGAATAATGGGTTTCCAATTTATTTCTTTTTGACAGCCCTGAGCGAATATTTCTTTTTCTCTCTCTTTTCTTATTGCTTCTCTTTATTTTATCTGCTAACTTTCTACTTATGGGTCTCCAGTGACCTTTAGAGTCCTCAGAATCTGCAATATCCCAAACATGAGCAGTTGCTTCCCTGGAGGGTTGGGGAGGGGGTGGGGATAGGCTGGGTGGGGGTGGGGAGAATAAGACCTAGAGGCTACATCCTTGGCCCACAGCCAGGGCTCCCATGCTGAGCCCTTAGCAGGGGAGCTTCTGCCGAGGGCTCCTGATTAGATTAAGAAGACAGATGCCTCTAGAAAAAGAGAAAATAAAGCAAAGCAAAACAAAACAAAACACATCTGCATGCTTTCACTGCAGTCCTGGAACCTTAGAATGTCAGAGCTAGGAGGCACTTCAGAACATGGAAGGTCAGAGCTGGAAGGAGCCTTAGAACATGGAAGGTCAGAGCCAATAGGGACCTTAGAATAGAAAAAGTCAGCACTAAAAGGGACCTTAGCACATAGAAGAGAAAATATAAGTGTTGAGAGGAATGTTAGAATATGGAAATCAAAGCTAAGAGGGCCTTTAGAACATAAAACGTGAAGTATTTGAGGTAGAGGATGCTTTAGGAAAGAGAACAAAGAATAATAGGGCTGGGAGGGACCTTAGAACATGGAAGGACAGAACTAGGAATGGTCTTGGAGCAGTGAATGTCAAAAGTGGGAATGACATTAGAGAAAAAAAAACATGGAAATAGGGATCTCCTTAGAAAATGGAGCTGAAAATGTTAAAAGCTGGGGGAGCCTGCTCCTCCTCCTTCTCCTTTACCTTCTCCTCCTCTTCATTGCCCTCCTTCTTCTCTTCGTCCTTTAGGACACGGAGACTCAATCAGCTTAATGATTTGCCCAAGGTCACACTAGTATCCTAGGAAGTCACTTCTTCCCTTAGCTGCTCAGGCTAATCTGCAGACAATAGACACGCATGAGGTCTTTTTTGTTTTTTTGAGCTGTTAGTGCACCCCGCCATGAAATGACTCATCTATGTCCATGTTGCTTCTCTCCTGCAGAATGTAAACTTCTTGAGGGCATGACTGATTCATTTTCATTTTGTATGCCTGCTCTGCATTGTCACCCTATGTCTCATTGCTAGTTGTCGGGCTCTCAGAGACTGTCAGCTTCCTAATTTTGCCCCTACCACAGCTGGGCTCCAGGACTGGAAGCCGCTCTTCACGGTGTTCTTAAGAAACCCAAATGGAGTGCCAGAGTGGAGAGAGTTCTGAAGTGGGAATCAGGAAACCTTGGGTTTGAGTGCTGTTTCAGAATCCTCTGTTCTGAGTCACTCTCAGTGGGTAA
>CM053625.1:328217290-328258069 GCA_028646595.1 Phalanger gymnotis | reverse complement strand
CTTAGGGTGACCTGTAAGGATGGCCTCACACGTGGGCTTAGGCCAGTAAAGGAGAGATAAGCAAAGGAAAGCTGGTGGAAATGAGACCTTGGGAGAATGCTCAATCAGATATTATCCTCTTGCCTCCTGTTGCTGTCCACCTCCAGTGTCTCCTGGCCTAGTAATCTTAGACTGACTTAGAATGAGAAGAAGAAAATTCTCACGACAAATAGAAGATTCTTCCAGTCCTGCCTTCCATCTGCTGTTTTTCGAGGGTCTGGGAAGGGGTGGCCCTGAGCTAGTAAAAGCCCTGAGACTAGATCCCATCTCTGCAGGGATACTTTGACTATGGTTCTAGAGATGGAAATGTTGTCTGGCATCTGAAGAGCCACTTTAGCATGGTGGGAGCAATTTGTCACCAGCTCATCATTCCAAAGATTAGAATTTTTCTCTTCCAGAAACCCTCAGTTAGGGGGGCTAGGGCAGCTAGGTGGCACTGGATAGAGGACCTATCACGGAGGCAGGAAGATCTGAGTTCAAATGTGACCTTGGACACCTCTTAGTTGTGTGACCCTGGGCAAGTCACTTAACCCTGTTTGCCTCAGTTTCCTCATCTGTAAAATGAGCTGGAAAAGGAAATGGCAAACCACTCCATTATCTCTGCTAAGAAAACCCCATATGGGGTCAACAAAGAGTGAGACACAACTGAACAAAACAAGAAGAGACTCACAAGAACCTTCTGCTAAGGTAGAATCTGAGTGGACACAGAGCAGAGTCCCATTGACAGAACATGGGAAAGCTTGAAGTCAGTGGATGTGACTTGGTGACAGTTATGCACATTTTAAAACTGAAATAACACACACATTTAGAATGATTCACTTTAAGAATCCCACAAGTTTGGTTTACTAGCATTTAAAACCTCTGCCTCTTAAAATATAGTTAACAATTGATTTTGGGGAGTGGGACAGGGTAACAGTTGTCTTCTGGGAAGGTTAATCTGACAGTGGATTCAGGATGAGTGGGATGCTGGAGAACCCGAGGTTGGGAGACTCGCTGCAATCTGCCAGTTTTCTGGGCATCTTCCTTCTACCACAGGATCAAACTAAAGGGGTGGCTTTCTGCATTTCCTGACCTTTCCAGAAGAATGGTGTTGTCAGCCAAACTCCTTGCACTCCCCATTCAGCCCACGTTAAATATTTTATACATATGAAAAGTCCTCACATCAAAAGAGGTTTTTATAAATGGCTTTAGCCACTCAGCAATTATCCAAACCAAACAATGCCTGGTTGAAAAGGCAAATAGAAATAAATAGATGGAAATAGAGGCCCCTAGTGAGAAGATTGATGAAAAGACCTGGCCCAAGTTTTAACTGCACAGGTCATGGTCCACAGGAGGTCCTCATGAATTTGTGGAATGAAGGAATGGCCATGTGAATGAATGAATTGGTGAATTGATTTCATAGGAAGACTGTGTGGTGATATAGTGGAAAGACCACTGGCTCTAGATTCAAATCCTGCCTCAAATGTGTGTAATCTCTATGGACTTGGGCATTCCAGTTAATGCCTTTTATGTTGCTCAAGGTTTTGGGGTAATTTTCTAGTATTATTCCTCACAAGCCACCACCATGTATTCCCAATTGATTTTAAGCCAGACTTGACTCACTTTTATACTAAACTGGGTTAGGAAGCACAGTTATTATGGAACATTCTCTTTCCCCACACTGGAGGCATATTCTTCCCATGCACACACAAGGTGCCTGGAGAAAGCGGGCTCAGATTCAAAATACAAATGTAGTCAGAGTCCACATGTGTAGAGAATGTAGGTAGCTGGGCCCTACCTCCTGATTCCTGGACCCTGGAGGCCTTTCCTCCCTTCATGGTGTGCTCATGGGGTTCCTCTCCTGGGCTCTGAGACTCAGGGTCTCTCTAGAGGTTGTTGCTAGCATTTCTCTATGTTAGCAGGGGTCAGAATCCCACAAGCTGCTGCTGTGCTCCTTGGGGGACTGACTACCTTTCCATTTTCCTCTTTGACCTCAGGCACTACCACCCAAGTTGACCCTACTACCAACTCCTGTTACCAGTGATTCTGATAACTCAGAATGATCAGAATGATCTTTCCCAGTTATTTGGGTACTCCTCTCAGAATACCCATTCACCAAAGATCAAGAAAGAATGAACATTATAGAAAGAGAAAGGGCATGTGCCCACAGACCCAGGCACACAGATAGCAGGTGAAATAAGGCAGTCATCCTTTCCCTCATGCACAGTGACTCAGCCCTTCCACCATACTCACTGCTAGGAGGAAAAGAAATGAAATTACTGACAGATGGGTTGGTCACTTTTTTTGTACATGGGACCAATTTTGGTTCACTGGCTCATAAGTCACCAGCACCTCTGGCTCCTAAGCCAAGCTGAACACTCTCTGACCTCACAGTACCAGCCCCTCACTCACTCAGGCCGGAAGGAAGCTCCCTAGGCCTCCATGCAGCTTGATAGGGCTTACCTACACATACTCTGCATCAACCACAAGGCTTGGGGAATTGAAGCACGCTCCAAGGACTGTGCTCTGATTAGCCAATTCCTCTGTTACATGATGAACAATCACTGATATGGAATTGCAGGCCTTGGGTGAGATCTCAGGGGAGACACAACAGGTATCTTCACCATTACATACGCAAGTGGTCTTCCCCTGTCCAGCTTGAGGACCCTTCCAAAGATCCCTGACAAGGGTTAGCAATCACGTTTTCGAGTTCTTTTGAGACCCAGTGATGCAGTTTCCTTGGCTCTGGCTTGGCTGGGAAGATGGCCCCTTTTGAACTTGAATCTCTTCCACTCGCCACATTCCTTGGAGTTGGATTGAATTTCAAAGGTCACTTATTCCAACTCCTGCATCATACAAGAATGACCTCTTCAGCATTCATGATTGGAGGGTGCTGGCAATCCAGACTCGGAACAGAAACTATAGATGATGGGAGCTCATTACCTTCTCAAAGAGCTCATTCTGTCATTAAGCAGCTTCTATTGTTAATAAATTCTTCCATCATAGCCACCTTCTGCAACTTCCATGTGCTACTCCTGGTTCTGCCCTCTGGGTCCAAGCAGAATAATTTTAATTAATTTTTTAATTAATTTTAATTTCAATTCTACTTTGTAACCTTTTGAACATGAGTGAAGGTGTCTGGGGGGGACTGTATCCTGCAGTCTAGATGTCTAACTGTCCTCTGGGGTTGGGCTGGTCTTCAACACTTTGAGATGCCACAAGAGGCTGGAGAGGATAGACAATGGAAAAGGTGGCAGGTTGGCATCCTCAGCACTATCTTCCTTCTCCTTTCCCTACATGTATGACTGTAGACAGACCTCCATTCAGGACAGCTACCCTCCCATGCCCTCTAGACCACTGCTCATCCTCTCATCCATTTGGGCATTGGGGCAGGGCAGCTGGCATCATCAGGGTGGGAGAATGGCCTCTCTGGTGGCCATGACACCATGTTGGAAAGGCTGGTTCAGGGTCTCCTTTCTTGAGGAAAAGAAATGCCTCATTTCTGCAACTTCTCAGGTTTGTTCTCAGCCTGGGGCTATGTGTTTCCTACCCCTTGGGGAAATCTCTTTCTAGTTTCTCTGAAGAAATTCTTGTGCTTTTCTTAATGTGTTTTCCACATACTAATAACATTCCCAGACCTCAGTTTGGGTCCTTGATAGTCTGAACACTTATGCTCAAGGTAAAACTTCCCTGAGGCTAACAGAGAAATGTTTCAGTGAAAACAATATCAATAATGATGAGGCTTATTTTCCATTATGCCAAGATTCAGGGACACCAGAAAGCTCCTGTGCTGGCCATCATAGTGAAGCTGTTTCTCCTGGGCCCAAAAAAGGGTCAGAGCTGCAGGACCATAACTCTATTGACCAAGGGGGAGACACCTACCACACTAATTTCCTGAGATTCTACCCCCAGTGATACTTCCAGGGCTCAGTATTATTTCTGCCATGGTACCTAGAGCTGCCAAAGGGTCTTCTCTGGTCTCTCTTTACTTCCTGTCAAAGAATCACAGTGTTCACTTAGTGAGTCTTGAGGGTTGGTCTAGAAGTTTGCATTGACTATCTCTTGGCCTGTATAACAGCCTTGGGAGGTAAGTGTTATTATCCCTATTTTTTTAACATATGAAATACAGACTCAGAGGTTAGGAGACCTGCCCAGGAGCACATGGCTAGTAAGTTTCTGAGACAGGATTCAGACCAGGCTTTTCTTTACTCTAAGCCTGTACTTTCTTCCCTATCTGAAGCTGCTTCTCAAATGACAGTATTGGGCCAAATGGCCACCATGGCTCCTCCCAGCCCTGGCTGTCTTTGTTCTGTGGTCCAAGCTTCATTAAGTCTCTCATGCTCTGGGACTATGGGTCTAGGGCCCTTTTCCTCAGATGTCTGCTGATTCTGGTGGCTCAGTGGTCAGACACCATGTTCATGGTGTCACAATGGAGCACAGCACCCCCGCCCCCGCCCCGCTGTCTGGTGGCCATAGATTTCTGCCATATACTGGAGTAGTTTGCACACAGTACCTAGGTGTCCACCCCTGAGAAGAAACTGTGGCCCTGGGGGAGGAATTCTGGTTTGGGCCCAGAGCACCCAGGTGTCAGCCCTGAGGCTGGCCAGATGGGGGACCATGGAGAAGTTCTTTCTTCTCCAAGGGTCCATCTCTGTCATCGGTAAAGTGGAGATAAGAACACCATTCCTGCACCTTGGGGAGATCAGTCCTGGGGAAATGGATGAGGGCTAGAGAAAGGCAGATCCTTGGCATAATCCCACCAATGTCTCACTGCTACAGACAGGCCACGGTGGGTCCAGGAAGAGAGTGGGATGGTCCTCCTCCTTGCCACAGATCAGAACTTGTGGTTTGACAGGTATGAGCAAAAAGAATGGAGTACAATGGATGAAGCCAAGGAAGCAAACTTGCCTTTAGGAGCTGAAGCACTTTGAGGCAGCTCCTCAGGTCATCTGTAGCTGGGGCCAGGGCCTGAGGGGGGCTTCAGCAGGTACCCAGGCTCAGTTGCCCTCTAGGGGACTTCCTGGCCTGGAATGACTGGAATTAGCATCCCTGCCCCTCCAGCCCACTCCTCCTTCCTCTAAATGTGGAGGAGGAAACAGCAGAGGGAAAGCTCTTCTTCCCTCAAGAGTCCCAACTGTAGGGCTAGCCATGCTGGCCATCTGCAGGATGAAGGTCTCAAGTATGTGAGGCCATGGCCTGGGACAGGGGGAACAGTGTCTATCTGACTGAGGCTGAGGAGGAGTACAAGGAGGTGACTGTGATTGTAGAATGGAGCGAGTGTGTGTGTGTGTGTGTGAGTTTGTAGGTATAACTGTGTCCATGCGTAAATGGGAGGACATGTGTGAGTGTGTTTTCAAGGCTGCACATGTGTGAAGGCTGCGCAGAGGGAGAGAGGGAGGGAGGGAGGGAGGCACTTTGCAGGAACAGTCTTGGACCCAGCGCTGTGGCTGGTCTGGCCTGGAGTGAGGCTGGGACCAAGCTATGTTTGCATATCCAGCTGTGCTGGGCTGCTCTGCCTGCCCATGAATATTTAAGATCCCTTTCAATGTCGAAGCAGGATAATTCTCTGCTAAGCCCCTCCAGAGTTCATTTCAGAGGCAAACAGCAGCTCCTCTCACTAGGGGATCTCTCGGCTTGCCCACAGCCTGTCTAGAAGATCTCTTGGGTTTTTTATTCTTCATTTCCTTCAGACCTGACTATGTTTGGAGAATGGAACCCAGTCTCCATGCTGAGTGGGCCTGAAAGTGATGGTCACCTTGTGTCCTCCAGAGAGGTGGTCATGTGCACGATCACGTGTGTACACAATGTACGCAGACACGCACACATATGCATGCCCAAACATACCATTTGGAACAAATCATGAGATTTCAGGTGCATCCTTCTAACTGGTCCTTTTGCAGGGCCCCTAGGTCATGACTTTGTCTTTGGGCCAGGTCTGAAGACTAGAGCTCACTCTATTAATTCAGGTAAGGAAGGAGCTCTGGGAAGGAAATTGGAATATAGTACCCTTGGGCAGAGAGGATGAAGGGTTGGGGAGGGACAATGCCCACAAATGCCCAGTAGGGGCTACTGAGCTCTCCTACTTATGAGCTGTATAATCTTGGACCAGTCCCCTCTATGAGCCTCAGTATCTTTATCTGGAATGAAGGGAGTTAGACCAATACTTTTGATACAGTGTCTCATAGTATGCTTGTGGAAAAGTGTGAAGAGAATAATACAATTTGATATCCATGTTAAATGTAGTGGAGGCGACAGTGGATAGAGCACTGGGCCTGGAGTCAGGAAGACCTGAGCTCAAAGCTGGCCTCAGACACTTACTAGCTGTGTGACCCTGGGCAAGTCATTTAATCCTATTGGCCTCAGTTTCCTCATCTGTAAAATGAGCTGGAGAAGGAAATGACAAACCACTCCAGTATCTTTGTTAAGAAAACCCCATAGACAGTATTGGCATGCTATGATCCACAGGATGGTGAAGAGTCAGACATGACTGAACGACTGAACAACAATCGATGTGGAAGGAAATCTATAGCGAAGCAGCAAAGGGTTCTATTCTTGGCTCTGAATCATTGAACACTTTTATCAATGCGGTACGCTCCTCAGCTTTGCAGTTGGCATCAAGTGGAGAGGAGTCACTAACCCAGTGGATGACAGAGTCAGACCCAAGAAGGAACTGAACTTAGTAAGATAAAATTCAAGAGAAAAAAAATGGCAAGTCTTAGTCTGGGGCACAACCAAAAGGAACTTCACAAAGAGAGGGTGGAGCAGCAAGGATATCCAGCAGTTGTCCTGATGATGGTTGGAAACTTGAATTTCCTCAAGCTCATTGCGAGTTAGTGGTGGGCAGGGGTTGCCCAGGAAGCTGATGGGATCTTGGGCTTCTTGAAGAGAGGCAGAGTTAGCAGGAACTAGGAAAGGATGGTCCCTCTGTCCTCTGCCCTTGTCAGACTCCATTTGGAGAATTGGGTTCCTCTAGTTCTGGACACCATAGCGTAAGAAGAATGGGGCAAGCTGGAGCATCCACAGAAGGGCGAACTGGATAAAGAAGGGCACTGGATTCTTGTCCTATTAGGCCAGAGAGAATGTAGCCTGGAGAAGAGAAGATTCAGGACATGATGGCTGTCCTCAAGTACCTAAAGTGTGATCATGAGGAAAATGGTTAGGTCTTATAGTTCTTGGACCCAGAGGGCAGAACCAAGAGACATGGAAGGAAGAAGCAAAGAAACCAGCTTTGGCATGATGTCAGGGAAAGCACCCTATCAACCAGGAACTCTCCCATAGTAGAGTAGACTGGCTCCATGATGCCAAGGAAAGCACCCTACTGATCAGGAGCTCTCCCATAGTAAAGGTGGCTGGAGAGGTGGTAGCTCCCCATCCTTGGAGGTCTTTAGGTAGAGGCTGGGTATGTGAAAGTAGAGAATCCTGGCATGTAGGGCTTAGACCAGATGCTACTGGAATGCCTTCCAACTCTCACTTTCTGTAATTCTGTAGATGATCTCTAAGGTCTTTCACAATTCTCAATTCTGTCATAATTCCTCCTGGAGGCTGAGATCTGCAAACATGTCCCCTGGGTGAGTGCTCTCTCCCTCTTCAGGTGACCTTTGTATAGACTTTTGACTTTGTGTTGTCTCCTAGCAGAATGCATGGTTTCTGAGAAGAGGAACTGGTTTGGTTTTGTGTAGTAAGCACTCTGTGGACTTAAACAACTTTGGGGGCTTGAAGAGAGGCTGGACTATTAAGTAATGATGGCTGCTACAATCTGCAAAACTAGTAATTATAATAATGCTTCTACTCCCACCTCACCCCCACAATGACCTATTTAAGCCAGCCATACTTCTGCCCAGCCTTAAACCCATACTCATTTCTCATGAATATTAGTGAGTGTGGCTTTCAAGTCATACTAAGCACAAGAATAATTACTTAATGCCTTGTTTCAACAATCTGGCTAGCAACTGCTGTGGGGCTGAAAAACCAACACAAGCCCAACAACAAGAAGTGCCAGCATAGGTTCTTTTGATCTGCTTTACTAAGGAAAGCAATGTTAAACAGTTAGCGAGCTTACTTTAATCAAATCAAAGCATACAAATACCATTCACTTAGTTCAGAGGAAAAAGCCAGCACCCTGAACTTCAGAGCAAAATACAAACAAATTATAAACATCAACAGACAGACCTTGTCTGATTCAAATCCCAATACATAGTTATCAGAGTTTAACAAAGTCCCAACATCTGGGTTATGAGCTGGAGGGCTCTTAGCTACAGCTGCCCAGAGTCTCTGCATTAGAGCACCACCAAGAGTGACAGCCCCAAGCAAATGGCTCTGTCTTCCCTTTTTTATACAGTTTCAGACATTATCAAACGTCATCTGAGTGACCAAAACTTAGGCTCCTATGATTGGTTCTGGAGTTAGCACCTCCCCTTAGGACCCTGGGAGCTTCACACCCACACAAGCTTAAGCACCTAGTAATTAGGGGTTTAGGGCAAACTTAGGAGCAAAGATCTAATCAGGCATCCCTTAGCCCCAGCTGGGGCCCCACCTTAGTTACCAATTTACACCCACGTAGGTTTAGCACCTAATAAGGGTTTGGACCCGGGCTTAGCACCTAGTAAGACTCAAAGACACTTAATTTATCATTCTAAAACAGTAAGAAAGCCCCAACTTAATTGATATTACATGCCTATGATTGGCATTCCATTCTATGGTCTCATGAAAAACATGTTAAAAACCTACCCCATCATGTGGAAAATTCCCACAATAATATAAAAATGTTACTTTGACTGAGTAAGTATAAAATTGTTATTATGGGTAGGCTTTGTGATTGAATATGGAGGTCAAATGGAAGCAATAGAAAAAGGTAATATTTCCTGATACCTTGGTCTTTTCTAGGTAAGACACATGAAGCATAGGGTGACCTAGGTTGAATATATCAAGTGATGCATTGATATCCTGCAGTCAAAGCTCATACTCAAAGAAATAAGCATTTTTACCATAACTGCCTGGAAACACTCTTTTGGAAGAGTCGATGGTCAACAACAGATTTAGGAATTTTCCGAATAGAAAGCTGCATGATATCAGTGACACATGGGGTCTATGACCCAAAAGCAGGTATAGGGTGATCAACTTTCCTCTTCACAAAGGAGGAGGAATTGATAACCTGATAAACATGAAAAACTCACAGAAATATTTCTCAGATACACAGATGCCTCTTCCCAGAGCCATAGTAAAGCCTCACCAGAGATATGCACCACTGGGCTTATTGTGGTAATTGGTTTTACCCCCAGATGAAACCTGGGAAATGGCAAAGATCAGGAAAGGGAATCATCAGGCCCTCCATGGACAACACCATGTACCCTTCCCCACAATGGGATGACAAAGAAGTATTCAATTGATGCCTGATTCACATGAATTTAGTTACAAAGATGGAGGCTTCGATGATAGTGACACAAGCCTAAGCCTTCGCCATCAGAAATGATGGAAAGGGCATTCAAAATGAGCCTGTGTTTTCTGGTCAGTGCATATGATTCAATAAATTCTGAACAATCACTGCCAGCTGCAAACATTTAGCACCTACCAAAAACCTAGAGAGACCGATGCTTTTGATGTGGTATCTCACGGTATATTGGGTCTGGCTGGCAGAATTACCCATCACAAACCACTGCCTTTCATGGAATGACTGAAGACAAACTCCTGAATGACAAAGTCAAATGAGCTAGCCTGAGAATTCAATAAACAGACTGAGCTAGACCTGGAAACCCTCAACAGCTAGAACTATTTATTGGTCCATGATTTTCTGCTCTAACATTGACTTTTTAAAATGTAAGAACTGCATATCTCAAATGTTCATTGCTTCCAATTGGTGTGAAATGAAAAGCTTTCAAGGTATAGACATCTCAGTTGCTCATTGCCTCCAACTGATGAGAAATGAAACTCTTTCAAGGTGTAGGCATGCGTCCGAAGCAATGAGAAACGTGGTGGCAGATGAGAAACCCATGGTCCCTGTCCTCTTGCATGCTCCTGGAGCTGTCCTAAGAATTCCTTTGGTGAGCCCAAAGAAATTGATCTTATTCCCTGATATTCTTATTAATTTATAAGAAGTATGTCTTTTATCCACCTATGCAATCATCCAGGAAGGGAAAGGATGCGAGGGAATAAACATTTATTAAACGCCTGCTATGTGCTTGGCACCATGCTAAATACTTCCTAAATATTATATCATTTGATTCTCACAACAATCTCATTTTATAGATGAGGAAAGCAGAAGTTAAGTGTCTTTCCCAGAATCACAAAGCTATTAAGTGTCTGAGGCCTCTTTTAAACTAATATCCTTGTGACTCCATGCCTAGGACTCTATCTTATGCCTCAAGGATGATATGAGGTGCTGAACATGGAGGCAGCAGGTGGTGCCTGATGGCTATGCAGAGATCGTGGGGGAGATGGGGGGAGGGAGAAAGGAGAGAGAGAGAGAGAGAGAGAGAGAGAGAGAGAGAGAGAGAGAGAGAGAGAGAGAGAGACACAAAGAGACAGAGAGAGACAGAGAGAAACAGTCAGAGACAGAGATAGAGAGAGACAGATGCAGACACAGACACACACAGAGAGCAAGAGAGCACTAGTAGTGGTTGAACAGTGAATAGAGGGCTGAGTCTGAGCTATGCTTGGATCTGAAGCCCTGGATGTCTGGTGCTGATACATCTTATTCCAGTCAATGATGGAGGCTCTTACCTTTCCTGACCTTGACCAGACCTATGAGAGGCTTAGTTATGCTGCTCATCCCCTATGGGTTGATGCTGACTCCAGCAGGCAATGAGAAGTTTTTAATATGTAGAATTTATTTTAACTTTGGTGTTACTAAAGAACCGTGTTTAAGTGTTCAATTCTTGTATCTGTGTCTAAAAGTAGAGCAGAGAAGGGGACTGGGGAGTGAAGCCCTCAGAGGAAAGGTGAGCTGGGCTCTGGGCTTTTTCTTCTTATAAGAATGCATTGGTCGAGGGGCTTGGAGGTCGCTTTAATAAAAGGGTGTTTTTTTTTGTTTCCTTCTAATAGTGTATCAGAAGAGAGAGAATAAAGGCACAGAAATCAGAGATGGACCATCACACGTGAAGCCAGTGGGGATGAATCATAGAGTGTAGAGGGAAGGAGATGGAAGCCAGGGGGCAGGGTCTGAAGAGCTTTAAATGTAAAGAGAGGACTTGGTGTTTGCTCTTAGAAGTAAGAGGGACCTATTGGAATTTACTGAGTAGGAGGGTAACGGGATTAGACCTTTACATTAGAAAGATTAGTTTACTCACTCTTTAAGGTCTTTGACAAAGGGAAAAAAATGTCTCCAGAGACAGCAGTATATTTATAGCAGCCCTTCTTGTGGCAGCAAAGATCTGGAAACCAAGCAGATGCTCATTGATTGGGAAACAGCAAAACAAAGTGGTCCCTGAAGGTAACAGAAGATTCCTGGGCTGTAAAAAGTGACGAGCGTGAGGAATCCAGAGAAGCATGAGAAGACTTAGAGGAATTCACACAAAGTCAAGTCAGCAGAGAGCATCAAACTACATGTATATGTATATGTATATGTATATGTATATGTATATGTATATGTATATGTATATGTATATGTATATGTACGTGTACGTGTACGTGTACGTGTACGTGTACGTGTACGTGTACGTGTACGTGTACGTGTACGTGTACGTGTACGTGTACGTGTATGTGTATGTGCATGTGCATGTGCATGTGCATGTGTATGTGTATGTGCATGTGCATGTATATGTATGTGCATGTGTATGTATATGTATGTGCATGTGTATGTATATGTGTATATGTATGTGCATGTGTATGTGTATATGTATGTGCATGTGTATGTATGTGTGTATATGTATGTGCATGTGCATGTATATGTGTGTATGTATACATACACATATGTATATATGTAGGTATACCTATATATGTGTGTATTTATATAGACACACACATACATAAATGTATATGTATGTATGTGTGGGTATATACATATATATATACATACATATGTTGACTATAGCAATATAAATGGAAATTTCAAAGCAATAAAAACTGAATGTTACAAAAGTATAAAGAACAAGCTTGACCCCGGAGATGAGGTATGAGAAGGCACCTGCTCCCTGCTCCTTTACAGAAGTGGAGGTCCAAGAGTGGGGGACATTGCGTATGATGTCAGATTTTTTTCCATGCATTGGTTGGTATTTTTGAATATTTTCATTGTTCAGCCTTTTCTGTCTTTCCTTTTAAAATTATTTGCTATAATGTTTGTTTCTCTGGGAAAGTAGAAGAGAAGGCATACAAGGTAGAATGTAAACAACTTTTTTAAAAAAGCAAAACATATCAATAAAATCTATTCTTTTTAAACAATCGATCATTGGCAGCTTTGGAGAGGGCAGTTTCAGGTGATTGATGAGGTTGGTAGCCAGATTGTAAGTGAGTTTAGAAGTGAGAAACTGAGAAATGGAGGCATGGATTGTTGACTACCCTGTTAAGAAGGTTAGCCATGAAAGATAGAAGAGATGTAGGATAATAGTAGGGGTGGTTGGATAAAGTGAGGGTCTATTTTTTTAAGGATCAGAGGAACATGGGCATGTTTGTAGGAAGTAAGGAAGAGGCCAGTAGAGAGGGAGAGATTGAAGATTAAAGATACAGTGTGGGGATGACAGAGGAGCAATGTGCCAGAGAAGGTGGCCTAGGATCAAGGGTGCTCATTGAGGGCATTGTCTAGGCAAGAAGATCCACCTCTTTGTGTGAAATAGAGATGAAGGAGAATATAGTGGCAAAAGATATCTGAATAATGTAGGATGATGAGGAGGAGAGAACAGGGTGTGCTGAGGCTGCCTCCATTTTTTTTCAGTGAAGGCAAGGTTATCAGCTGATAAGGTACAGGAAGGGGAGCCAGAGGAGATTCGAGTCAGATGAGAGGGTTTGAAACAGCCTCTGTGGAGAGTCATGTAATGGATCGATTAGGGAGCAGCAGAATAATTGTTTTGCTGTACTGAGATTAGAGAACATAAATTTTTAGTGGACCCAATAAGTACTATTTCCTGATTTCCTATAACTCTGGGAAGCAGCCCATGAACAGGAGTGAGGGAGGCAGAGGCTGAGAGTAATCCAGGGTTTTTGTTTAGCAAAGTGTGATTGGCTATAGGATAATGGGAAATGGGCTATAGGATAAAAGACCCTGGGAGGGTTATGTGACATAGTTTGGCAAAGGGTTGAGATAGGGAAGAGAGGAGAGTATTTGTAAAGGGCTTATCGAACTTGAACATGCTATATAAATATGTTATTATTAGTGTCATGGTTATTATTTTGTCATCCAAAAATTAGATTTAAAAATGATCCAGTTTATGCCATCTTGTCTACAAGAATAGCATAAGAGACTTTATCAGGTAATGGATGGAGATACAGATATATCGAGAAACAGATGGACAAATAGTTGGACAAAATGAAAGAAAACAGCCCTGGGAGGTAGATGTTATTAATATCCCCATTTTATAGTTGGGGAAATAGAGAGACACAGAAGTTACAGAGCTAGTCAGTTTCTGAGGCTGGATGTCAACTCAGGTCTTCCTGGCCCCAGGAGCTCTAGATTCCATCTAGCTGCTTAAAAAAGAAAGACAGAAACATTTATTAAGTGCCTGCTATGTGCCAGGCACTTTACAAATTTTCTGTAATTTGTTCTTCATAACAATCATGGGAGCTAAATGCTCTTACTATTCTCATTTTACAGCTAAAAGAAACTTAGACTTACAGAGGTCCTAGGTTGCACAGCCAGTAAGTGTTTGAGACTAGATTTGAACTCGGTTTTCTTAACTACAAGTCCAGAGTTCTATACAGTGTACCATCTAGCTGCCTCTAAAAGGAAGGATGTGAGAAATGTAATGGGCAGGGGGACTTCCCACTGAGCCTGGCCTTTTTGAGAAGCACAGGGTGCCGCTGGTACAACTGCCCATATGGAAGAGGCTGAAGAGCCTGTTTCTTGGGAAATTGAGATGACACATAATGGACGTGCCTTGGAGGATTAGAGGATGCTTAGATGTTCTGAAAGTGGTTCTAGCTTCTTAACCACATGGTAGAAGTCTCTCTGGTTGGCTGGGAGTGCACATCTCTTGGGCTGACTTGTCTTCCTCTGACTTCTTCAATGGGCCAGAGACCTCATGACTTTTCTCTTCAAGGATGACATGTGGCCAATGGACCTGGACTCCTTGCCTCAGAGATTATTCTTTTGTTTGAATGAAGGAGATGAAGCCTACGGTCTTGTGACTTCCAGAAATTGGAATGTGTGAGCTACTCACAGAAGGTCCAGGAGTCTGGGAAGTGAGGCCATGCCAGTGTTTTCAGCCATCCCAGCAAGGATGCTCTTAAAGAAGAAGGAATAACTTCAGGTCTCAGCCCAGAGATGGCTGAGACTACAGCACATCTCAGCATGGATGCCATGTTTGGATGGGAACTTGTTTTGGGGTGGGGACTAATATTATATAGAAATTTCTTTAAATGTGAGCTCATTCTCCACGGAGATCGAGGTGGTATAGGGAAGAGTGCCTGAGGTGTTAGAGTAAGATGTTTGTAGACTGTTCTTGATACACCCTCAAAAGAAATATCCATTTGTAAAAGCTAATTGGTATAATTAGTTAAATGGAACTGGAGTGCAAGTCATTGGGTGGCTAACACATGGAAAAATGTGTTAATGCCATGATAATGGCATTAGAAAAATAAATCCCCAACTTTCCAAGGAAACCCCAAGAACTTCAGGGGAGTTTGTAGCTGCCATCACTTTTGTAGAACAGGGCTGGAGAGAACTAGCTACAGATGAGGCAGCATAGAGCATTGGTCCTGGAGTCTGGAAAACCTGAGTTCAAATCTAGCCTCAGACATGTACTAGGTATATGACACTGGGCAAGTCACTTAAGCTCTGCCTCTGCTTTCTGACCTAGGTGGGTAAGTGGAGCAAGTGCTGGGAATGGAGTCAAGAAGACCTCAGTTCAAATCTGGCCTCAAATACTTACTAGCTGTGTACTTCAGTCTGTCTCAGTTTCTTCAACTGTGAAATGGGCATAACAACAGCACCTTCCTCCCAGGGTTGTTTTGAGGATCGAAGGAGATAATATTTTAAAGGACTTTTCAAACCTTAAAGCCCTATAAAAATGGTAGGAAATTTTTTAATGAACCTTCATTTAAACAGGGCACACAAACTAGCCACGTCTCATGCCTTTCCAGGCTGTAGCCCTGATGTCCACCATGCCTCATGGATACCTTTTTCTTGTATTCATTCCACTCTGCTACCTGCCTGGTGCCCCTCCCAGGGGAAACTCAACCCTTCTAAACTCACCATCATGGAGGCTAACTCAAGTTTTGACTGACAGCGTCTCTTGGAACTTCCTCTCCCCACTGGCTGGAGGACTGGAGGGTGGGATGCCAAACTCCTCTCAATGCCTTCCTTTATAGAGGACAGACATTGGACTTTGGGGCTCACTCCAAGCAGAATCTGCTGCTCTACTTGGGTGCCCCTGGGGTACCATCTGGTGTCCCACTGTCTCCCCTTTCTTGCTTCCTTTTATGAGTTATCTCCAGTGGTGGGATTCAGCCGGTTCGACCGGTTCGGTAGAACTGGTACCTAATTTTAGGTTGAGTTCGGCAAACTGGGTGTTAGCAGGGTGGGGCCTGTGTGGGCCATGACAGAGGTGGTGGTGGGGAATTGTGCCTCTGCTTGGTTCCGTGGAGAACTGGCTGTCAATTCACTTGAATCCCACCATTGGTTATCTCCCCCTTTTGATTGTAACCTCATTGAAGGAAGGGATTATCTTTTTATTAATTGTATCCCCAATGCTTAGCACAATGCCTGGCATGGAATAGATGCTTAATAAATGTTAGATTTAGCTAGGATTTGGTTTACTCCTCCCCCTTCAGTTTCCTATTATGTGTGATCTTCCTCCATTTAAAGGCAACTTCCTGAGTTCAAATGTGGCCTCACTAGCTGTTTGATCCTGGTCAAATCACTTCACCCAGTTTGCCTCAGTTTTTTCATCTGTAAAATGAACTAGAGAAGGCAACGCTAAATCACTCCAGTATCTCTGCCAAGAAAACCCCGAATGGGGTCACAGAGTCATACATGACAGAAATGACTGAACTGACTGAACAATAACAACACCAACAACTTCCTCCATTAAAATGTAAGCTCGCTGAGGGCAAGGATGGCATTTCTACTTGCATTTGTATTCTCAGGGCTCAGCACAGTGTCTGGCACATAGCAGGTCCTTAATAAATTGTTGACTTATTGACTAATTTGTAAAATGAAGATGATAAAAGCAGTCACCTCCCAAGGATGTTAGAAGAATAAAATTATTATGATGTTTGTAAAACACTGAAAACCTTAAATGACTAAGGACAGGTCACTATCATCGTCACCATCACCACTTTTATGGAGGGATAGATGGATAAGTGAGAGAGAAAGAGACAGACAGAGACATAGATGGATTTCAAACAAACCTAAGCTAGCACTAACTTTAAAATGCTTTCTTTCTTTCCTAATTCCCTGCGTTAATCATTTAAAGGGACTTCAGGGGAAGGAAGAATTCTGATCCCCCCACCCTGACCTTTGATTTCCTTCAATAGTTTGACCCAAACTTTGTGGTAGAGTTGAGCTAGCTGTGGTCTTGGCATGTGACCACCAAGAAGTCCCTTCTCCTGTCCAAGCCTTGTCTTCCATTTCTGGAAAAGGAACTCCATAGGACAGTCACTTTTATCGTGGCCCTATGAAGGAGAGGGTTTTGTGAGTCAAGATTGGTTTTTCCTGGGTCTTTGCCTTCCTTTTGGTGCCGCATGTAGATCCCAGACCAGGAAATTGCTTTCTCTGATATTAGGCAGCTGGAAAGGAGAATCTTGGGGAGGAATAATGACAGATGGGATTCTAACTGGGCAAGGTGTGTACCAACTGTAATAGTGCAGGCTATGGCTCAGAGAAAGAACATCCAGATGGCATATAGCCCCATGGTGCCCATTCCCAAGGTAATAGAACACCAGAGACTCCAAAATATCAGAGCTAGGAGGGAATTAATCTAGCCCCTTAATTGTGTAGAAGGAGAAACTGAGGCCTGGATAAGGGAAGGGAACCTCTTCGAGGACTCACAGTGGGTAAAGTTGTTGTTCTTGTTGGTCCTTCATTTTCAGAGGACCAATGACATCATGCTGATGTCTTGATGTGAGGTGAATTCGACTTGAGTGAGGCAGAGTTGAAGTTGTGCACTTCACTCTCTCTTCCAGTCATTGGAGTCGGGTGGCAGGATAAAAGCCAGGATGACTGGAGATGGCCTGGGATCTAGTGGATGACCTTGGCATCTTCAATGTCTGACCAAGCTCTAAGTGCTTCACAGTGCCCGCTTCAGCTGCCTTCATGGCTATTGGAACAAATTATTCTCGTTTATCCATTCCACTGGGGGGAGTCTTCACATGCTTGGCGTAGACATCATGAAGCTAAGGAGTACAAAGCTGGGAGAAGGGTCTAAAGGATCTTTCTAGTGTTCTTAGTCTCCAAACATGACCTGATATCTCCCATCTCCATGTGAGATTGTGCCCTTTATACAAAGACAGCAAGGTTCCATATGCAGTGGGGGTTGAATTGACCTAAAGGGAACAGGTGCTTAGAAGTCTCAGAAGTTTCCAGCGCCTCCAGGGACTTGTTGACTCAGCATTTGGGCCCTTTAGTGAGTGATGACAAATTGTGTGGCTGCCTCTAGCCATGTGTCTCAGGGCTGAGAAGACATGATAATTTCCAGATTGACCTTGAAGCACGAGGGTCTGATAAGTCTGCTATTAGCAAGGGAGTGGCCTTACCTTCAGTGCTCTCTTATGTTCTAATTTTGGATTTTGTCAAGACTATTACAAGCTGCTTTCTATAAGGGGAGAAAGAGGAGTGGCTTGCCTTAATACCTACCCTAAATGCCATATGGCCATGAACACATGGCAGACAAGGCAAACCAGAAGCCTGGGTTTGGAGATGATTCCTTTATGTTTGTCCTTTCCTGATCTTAGGTGAATAAGTATCTGTCATGAGATGGAAGTGCCTAGGGTTGGAGGAGACCTTGTGAATTTGAGAAGTATGGTGGGTCTTTTAAGTCAGAGCCACATCGTGGCCTAGGGAGGAGTGCTCACCCATTATTCCAATTCTCTGAGAGAGGATCAATACCAATGGGAGGATAGGCTCAAGGCGGGTATTTTCCTAGAAAACATAGAGTTGTTTGGACAGTACAGAGTAAAGGTGAAATCTAGAACGTCTACTTGATAGCCCCACAAACAGTTTTCTATTCTGATGAGGTGAAAGTGTCATTCTCCACAGACAGATGTAGTTACAAGTTTAGGTATTGAATTTTGTTTGTTTTTGTGGGTCTTCCCTGTCCTTCAACACTGATTTTTGTGTGTAGGAGGCAAATGTGTTCCTTATACTTAATTTCCATCTTTCAATGATTAGCTTTCTGCTTCCTCTCCCCATCTTTGTGTGACCTTAGGCATGAGTCAACACTTAAGGGTCAAATAATTAGTTCTTGGGGCACCAGAGTTGGGGTTAAAGAGTTGAAGAAATGAGAAAGAAGTCTAAACCCTCTCGTTAGAGACCTGTTTCTCTAGGACTGAACTTGGAGTGATCCTGTCTGGGTCTAGACCAGAGGATACCTATGCTGGCTTCTCTTGGGACCTACTGCTAGACTTTGCTTTCATAATACAATACAACTCTTTAGAAGAATTCTGGTATTAAAAATGATTTTTTGTTCCAGGACATCCAGCAGTTTTATAGAGAGATTTACAACAGTACTCACCTCCTAGAGTCATTGTGAGGATTAAATGAGATAGCTTATAGAAAGCACTTTGCAAACCTTACTTCATCTGTTTGCTTCCGTTTCCTCAACTGTAAAATGAAGAATTGCACCCACCTCACAGGGTTTTTATGAAGATCCAATGAGATGGCATCTGTAAAGCATTTAGCACTGTGCCTGACACAGAGTAAGTGCTATAGAAATGTTGATTCTCTTCTGTTCTCTATAATCTATGTTCTAAGTAACTTTCTTTACCCTGTGCCATCCTTGTTCTCCTCCCCCTGTTTCTTTACTGTCTCCCTTCCTCTCTGTCTATGTCCAGTGATGTCCTTCCCTTCCACAAAGGTTACCCCTCTTCCCTGAAGCCTGCCTGGGTCATTCCCTTTTCCCTTGAGGTTCTGGTGCCATTTCTCTTCCTGTGGTTTTCCTGCTCCTTGACCCTGACCTCCCTTGGGAGCAATTAGCCCACGCTTCTCTGTCCTGAGTTGTTTGTATGCACATTGGTATCAGATTCTAAGTCCCAGAGCTGGGGGCACTTCAAAGACCATCTAGACCAGGTCCTATGTGAGTAAGAACCCTATTAGCCCATGCTGACCTTGAAGCCCTAAACAGTGCAGGAGCAGCTGTATGTGGATCCTCACCATGAGCACAAACCTTACACACAACAGGTATTTAATGAATACTGAACGTTTGAAAAAAGTGTTGGACTGGTGACATAGCTGAGTCTATCTGGTTGATTCTCTGGGGAAGCCCTTGGGCTGCTCCTGTTGACATCTGCAAAGTATGGGGAATAGGGGATAGGAGAATGACATTTGTGTTTGCAACAAATGTCTGTCAATTAAGAAACCATCATTTTTGGTGTTGTAATTGTATTTCTTAAACCCTACCTCCTACCCTGGTGATAATTAGTTATTGCTAATTAAATTTACCAAATCCCTTGGGATTCATATCTTAGGTAAATATTTAGTAGCCCTGCTCTAATTATTTTAATCAACATGAAACGTATTTCTAGGGATGACAAATAGTTCGAACTAATTACATTTAGTACAAAATAATCTCTGATGTAATAAATTTCCAGGTGCAGAAATGAGAACCGAAGAGCAGCAGGCCGCTGTCCCCGAGGGGTGGCCAATGATCACAGTGTTTGCTAGGGGGCCTGTCCCTTCATGGTGGCTGCTGAGTGCCCTGGGTCACTTTCTGGGTAGGCAGTGACTCACACACAGAATCCTAGACTTGGCTTAGGGGCCACAGAGTCCGTGATTCAGCTTATCTTCCACAAGAGTCCCTTGAAAGGGAACAATCTCTCTGGCTTCTGCCTGAGGACTTCCAGTGAGGGAGAGTCAGGATCCCCCTTAACGATCCATTGTACTCTGGGATGGCGTGCTATGTTACCTTCCAGCCTGAAGTGGCCTCTCTATACTCCTCTCCCTACTCCTGGTTCTGCCCCCTGGAGGCCAAACAGAACCATCGAATCCCTTTGCCAAAGGGCAGGTCTTCAAAGGATCCAAGTGACTCCCAAATATCTGCCTTCCCTCTCCCCCACTCTATCTTCTTCTATCCAGGTCGAGCATCCCCAGGTTCTACAATCAAGCCAGATAGAGCCTGGTTATGAGCCCAATCAGCTTCCTATGGAGCCTCTGCCACTCTAACACCCTTCCTAAACTATGGCACCTAAAGGTGATGGTGAAGCTTTACTCTGAACAGGGCAGAGACTGGGCAGATGGCTGCCAGTAAGTCGACATTTTATAGACATCTACTATATCTCAGCCATGTTGCTGGGCACTGGGTAAAGAAAGATATTGCTCATAGATAGAGAGGGAAGTTCAGTTTAAGAGGACCAGAAAGAGAAATAACATCTAACGCCATTGCAATAGCCTGATTCAGGCAGGCCCCCCCTCCATTGGTGAAGACCTTCGCCAATGATAGTGACCTCTCCTCGATCAGTCTGTCACGAACTCCCCACTCCCCCACACTCCATTTCTCTCTTAATGACCTGGCTGCCACCCTCCCCCAGCTATTTCTCTTTCTTTCATTTGTGAAGAGACAGAAGAGGCTGGAGAGTGAAACATTGCAGATGTTGAATGCCTGTTCTGTTCCTGGACACTCTCTCTGCCTCTCTCTCAGCTTCCCTGGCTGCCTTCAATGCCCTGCTCTGACCCCACCTTCTGCATGAGGCCACTCCCAGTGTTCAGGTGCTTAGGGCTTCTCCTCTGAAATTACCTTTTACTTTCTCTGTCTACATCTTCTGCTCCTCATTATTTACCCTGTCTCCCTCATTAGACTGTGAGCTCCCAGAAGGGAGGTACTGCTTTTGCCTTTTTTTGTATCCCCAGTATAAAGCACAGGACCTGGCCCGCAGTAGGTGCTTAATACATGTTTGTTGACTGACTTACCGACTGGGTGACAGATTCCATTAGCCAGCATCCTATTGGCTTTCTTGGCTGCATCACAGTGGGCTTGCCTTCCACTTAAACCCTAGGTTTATTTCTAGCCTCCCCTATCTTGTATTATGAACCCACAATATGAAGTCTTTCAGTGTGGAGGCAGAGTGGTCTTATAGAGTCAGAGGACCTGGCTTTGAATCTTGGTTCTTCTGGTGTGACCCTGGACGAGTCACTTTCCTTCTTTCTAAACTCAGGATTTCTATCTGTAAAATGGGCTGAGGGAGTTGGTGCAAGAGGCTTCTAATGTCCCTTTGGGCTCTGAATCCTGGGCTCCTGCCACTAAGATTGGATCAACTTGAAGGAGCAAATGAATAACAGCATGAGTGGCCAGAGATGGAGGTTGCTCCAGACCAGCAGAATCTCCTCCCTGCCATCTTCCTCCCAGCTCAGGATCTCAGAAGCCCCAGGGTGTGCATGGAGCACTGTCTTCAAGTGTTCAGTGGGTTATACTGTCCCACAGAAAAGAGGCTCATTAATCTTGTTCTGCTTGACCCTAGAGTGCAGAACCAAAAGGAACTAGGGGAGAAAAGAAGGAAGTTGCCAAGGAGGGTTTTGGATTTGATATAGAAAGGCAGACTCACAATCCGAGCAAAAGAATCCAAAGATCGAATCTGCTGCTTTGTTAGGTAATGAGCTGTCCAGCAGTGACAGTGCTTGGGGCCCAAGCAGAGGCTGAATGGCTGACTACCTGTCTATGGTGGAGGGCAGCCTTGATGACAAGAGCTTTTCTTCCACCTGCGTCTAGGATCTTGTGGTCCCCAAGGCATGGGAGCTGATGCCAGAGATCGAGCAGGTGCCAGGCAGTGCCACAAGCACAGGCTACCCTGTTTGACATGGCCTCTTCCTGATGTCATGTGTGGTTAGTACCACCAGTCCAGGCTCTGTGCTTGGAAGAGCATCACTGCTGCTTTCTCCAGAAGCCCCTCACCAGAACATGTGGAGCATCCTGCTGCTGCCTTGTGTGATGGCAGGAGACCATCCCCATGGCAACTGGCAGCAGCCTGAGCCTCCCTCCCCATCCCCATCAGAGAGTTGGCAAGCAGAGGCAGGGCTGCCAGGACCATTTTGCCCAGGAAGGTCTTAGGTGTAGATGGGGAGTCCTGACATGTCGAGCTGGGATAGGAAGCCCTAGCATCATCTCCTCAAGACTCAGAGTCTCACCGCTTGGAAGATGGTGTATAGGCAGGCAGGCAAAAAATAAAACAGAGAGGAAAGGAGGAAAAAAGGAAGGAAGGAGGGATGGAGGGAGAGAGGAAGAAGAGAAGGGTGGAAGGAAGACAGGGAGGAAAGAAGGGATGGAGGAAGTGAAGGAAAAAAAGCAAGGAAGGAAAGGAAGGGAGGAAAGAAGAAAGATAGGGAAGAAGAAAGGAAATAAGGAAGAAGGAAAGGAAAGGAAGAAGGGAAGGAAAGAAGGAAGGGAGGGAAAAAGGAAGGAAAGAGATAGGAAAGAAGAAAGGAAGGAAAGGACAGAAGGAGAAAGAGGAAAGAAGGAGGGAGAGAATAAGGAATGTAAGAAGGAGGGGAAGGAAGGATTTGTTAAGTACTTTCTATGTGCCATTTCATTTGATCCTTATCTGCTGGGTGACACAGTGGAGAGAACACTGGTCTTGAAGTCAGGAAGACCTGAGTTCAAATGTGACCCCAGACACTTGCTAGCTGTATGAGCATGGGCAAATCATTTCGCTTCTGTCTGCCTCAGTTTCCTAATTGTAAAAGGGTGTGATAATAGCACTTACCTCCCAAAGTTGTCATGAGGATCAAATGAGATGGCAATTGTAAAGTGCTTATCACAGGGCCTGGCACATAGTAGATGTCCTATAAACAACCACTCTGGGAAGTGCAGCCTATCATTATCCCCATTTTATAGTTGACTAAATTGAGGCAAACAGAGATGAAATGACTTGTCCAGGGTCCCACAGCTAGTCTTCCTGACTCCCAACCCAGTGCTCTAAGCACTACACAAAGTTCCTGCTCTGTGAGTGCAGACAGCTGCCTAGGAGTGGGGGTGCTCTGGCCAGGGTCTGGTGGGGGTTTCCCCAGCCAGTGAGATTGGGCTGCACTGGGAGGGGTTCATCAGCATTCTAGAATGTCCTCCTGTTGGGGGAGGATGGGGAGAAGGTGTCTGCTCTGGAGGAAGGGGAGGTCAGTAGTTTGCAGCAGGAGAACGTTTCCCCTGGCCATGGCTGAAGCCTCACAGGTGCTGCTGGTGAGTAACCAGGCTTCTGGCTGGACAGCTGCCCCCCCCCACCCAGGGAGTGGGACTGGGAGGCAGCATTGCAGCTGCTTTGTCAATGCGGGTCAGGGTAGGGGTGCAGCATGACCAGTGGGAGTTTCCCTTGGGGGTGCTCTGGGCATGATTCTCTAAAGAACACAAGCCAAGGTCTCCTGGGCATGAAGGGGACAGTGCATCCCAGACCCTGGCATGGAGTGTGGGGACAGGCCAACACAACTTGGGGGATCCCACTGCAGAGCAGGCAGTGACCATTAAGGAGGAAGGGCAGGAGGGCCTTTGCTCTCCCACCCCTGTGGTGATGTCCCAGGATGTCTGGAGTAACAGAACCTGTGCCTCAGCAAGCCCTTGGGACTGCCCAGGACCTGGGTCTCGGCTCTGGTCCCCATTTTCCCACACTGCTGCCACATGGTCTTGCATTCTTCAGGCCTCTGTGCTGCCTTTCTAAGCTGAGGAGATGATGGCCCGGGTTTCTCAAAGCTGTAGTGGTCTCTGCCTGCCCTCCTGTGGATCTGCTGACCTAGGTCTGGAGCCCTGGCCCTGTGGTTGGGCATCTCAGGAAGGCTGTGCCCCTTTGGAGGGCAGTGAGCATGCTGGGCCCTTGGGAGATCTGCCCCCACTAGTGACAAAAGGCCTCCAGGCATCCGAATTGGACAAAGCACAAGCCTTTCTGGCTAACTCCTTTGTCCTCCTTCAAGGGGTCTGATTGGCACAGGTGGACATCCTGGATAGAATCAGGTTTGTATAAGAAAAATCTGGTGGCTCTGAGAGCTACCCCAGTCCAAGATAGGCAGCTGGCTGGCTGCCCCATGATCTGGGATGTAAGAGAAGGGATTTCCAATCTCTCATTATGTGGGCACTCAGCCTGATGCCCTCCAAGGCCCTTCCACCTCTCAGTCTGTGATGAGACATGACGTGACATGATATGACATGATATAGGACATGATATGAGACACATTAGGCAAAACGCATGCCCTAGCTATGAGATGGGATCAGATAAAAAGTGAGGCTGTGGTTGCAGGACAGAATTGGGTCTGCCTGGGGGGCTTTGACAAGGGCCTCTCAGTCCACTGCAAGAAAGCTGGCTTGGGAGGCATCTCAGGCCCCCAGATCTGGGATGCTTATTATGACTAGGGTTGTTGCTACTTCCTCCTTCCATTGATATACTGAGGTCCATTGGCAGCCTCCTCTGATGCCTCATGGGGGAGGCAACCATGAGCTCTCCGAGATGGGTCACCTGGGTCACCTCCATTCCCTCATTCATTCTTCTCTCCGTTTGGCCTCCAAGCCATTTAGCCAACCCTGAATGGGCGCCTTAAACAAAGTAGATGCTTTCATCAGGGCCTGTGCTGAGGTTGTGGTGGAGCGGGGCAGGCGCTGAGATCAGACTCAGTTGCTGCTCTCAGGGAGCCTTGATCGATTGGGGCATCAGGTCTCACCAATACAAAAACCCATTTAAGCCCAGCTGCTGTTCAGAGTTCACTGCTGTCCTGGCTTGGAAACTCAGACTGGGGGAGCAGGGCAGGTTTCTTATGATGGGGCTGCCTGTGCCCAGCCAAAGGTCAGAAAGAAAGGAAGGAAGGAAGAAAGAGAGAGAGACAGGAAAGAAGGAAGGGAGAAAGATATAGGAAAGAAGGAAGAAGGGAGGAAGGAAGGAAGGAAAGAAAGAAGGAAGGAAGGAAGGAAGAAATCTAGCCAGTAAACCCCAAGTTAACTGGGCAGCTTCCAACCATCAATATTTACCTTCCTTTGGGGAGGAGGAGAGGGAGAGGGAGAGGACAATCTGAGTTACCCAAGTGGCTGAGTCCCCATTCAGGCAGCTTAGACTACTCGCAGGTTGTGTTTGTCTTTCGTTCTTGAAGAGGACCATGATATCAGGGAAATGATGACATGACTTGCAGCTGACTTAGATTTGAGTGAGGGAGGGCTGTGCAAGGTCACCAGCCTTACTTTCTCCTCCAGAGCCATCTGGGTTGAGTGGCCTGATATTCTTCAGGATGACTGGAGATGGCCCAGGATGAAATGAGAGACTCTGGGTCTTTTAGGCTAAGGCCTTTTCAAGTTCTCACTTTGAGTGAGGTAAAGCCCATTTTTAATTAAAGGGGACATCCCTTGACCCTTATGTGGTATCAGTGAGAAAACAGGCCCAGAGGAATAGAGATCTGCCCAAAGCTATGCAGTGAATCAGTGAAAAGGCTAAGGCTGGAATATAGGGTTCTTTCCTCCTGGGTCAGGACTCTTCTAGGGACCTGCTAAGTTAAGCCCAGGCTAATAGCCTAGCCAGCCATCCTTGGAGGGTTTGGCCATCCCATCTCCATGAGCTACGAGGAGATGAGAGCAGCCTGGATAGGCTGATATTAGGGCCAGAGTGCTTGCACCTGGCAGAGAAGAACTCTGGGAGAGGAGCTTCTTGTCCCGGTGTGTCAGAGAGGTTCCATGATATGGAAGGGAAGGTCAGGCATGGAGCCAAAGGCAAATTTGGTGTGGTAGTGTGGTGAGGCTGACAAGGCAGCCTTTAAGGGATGGGGCAGGTAAGATCTGAACTCCATGTGTATTTGTGGGAGCAAGGGAGGAGCCAGGGGTAGGTTGGGAGAAGTGAGGATAAAGGGAAGGGGTCAGGGCACTGCATTAGAGCACATGGGAAAAATGACCAGGATGGAAGGAGGAACAGCAGAAATCAGAGTTCCCCAAACCTTTGGGGTTCTCTGGGGCTTTTCTCTCTTGTTCATTGACCAGGACCACTTTAGGTCATGCCTTGGGCATCTGTCTCCCACTTGTCTTCTTAGCCTTCTGGACTTATCCAGGTGTCTTGGTCATAACCTTTAAGTCGCATCTTTACCCAGACAGCCTTCATTTCCTTCCCTCAGTAGGCAGAGACAGAAGACCTCAGAAGTTCAAAGATGGAACAAAGATGTCAGCTCGCACTCAACTTACAGACAAGGGGACTGGAGAAGGGAAGTCCCGGGGGCATTGACTTGTCTGAAGCTGGCCTGGGGGTGAGGGATCAGTCCTGCTCTGGTTGGCCAGAGGGCAGATCCAGGGACAGCAACAGAGAAGCTGATTATGGCTTGATGTCTGGGTCAGTCGAGAGAGGCTATGGCTTGCCTCTATTCATACCACAAGTGGCACAACCAGAATTGGACCCTGGGGCCTCCATCTCCAGTCCCAAACTCTCTCCAAGGTGCCAGCTGCATGGAGTTGGGAAGCCCTGAATTCAGAACTGCTAGAGAGAGGGTGGCCAGGATTGTCCTGGGATAGATGAAGAGGAAGAGCCCATTCCTGGCCTTCTTTCTGACCTTTCCAGGTAGTGCTGGAGGCTCAGGGGGAGCAGGGAGTAGTGAGAAAGATGCCCACATGGGCCCTCCTCCCCCACTTACTGCTGGTGGCAGGACATCGAGTGCCAGAGCTGGGAACAGAGCACAGATGGTGCCATCAAGAACGTCAGACTTGAGGTCGATGTGACCTGTCAACGTGTGTTTGGAAGCCTCTGTGGGCTCCGGCAGCATCTTGGCCAGTGATGTGAGTGAGCAAAGCCCTTCCCTTGTCATTGGGGAGCAGACTCACTGAGGCAAGGCTGGTCTGGGTGGTCCTGCGGTGGGGGTGGTCGGGTACTCCAGATTTATTGGCTCCTGGTGTGTGACATTTAAGAAGAACAAAAAGGTGTGTTGTGTGGGGGGGGAAGGGGCACATTCTGAAGGGAATCTATCTATTTCTGGAGGTGATAAGGAGCTAGTGGAGTTTATTGGGGCGGGGGGTGGCATGATCAGACCTAAACTTCACTCTATTTGGTTTCCTTTGCCATCCTAGAGATTTTCTCTTATGCATCAAAAAATATGATTCTTGATTGCACATCATCTGTAACCTATATCAGATTGCTTATCATCTTGAAGGGGTGTTGGGAGGAGGGATAGAATTTGGAATTTGAACTTAAAAATCCCTGAATGTTAAAAATTGCCTTTACATGCAATTGGGAAAAATATTATTTTAAAAAGAAACTATGATTCTGAGAAGTGGCGCCTTTGTCAGATTGTCCAAGGGGTCCATGGCCCACAGAAGGTTCAGAAGACTCACTCCCCTAGTGAGAGTGGTGCCTGAGGGAATGAGTGGGAGGCTGATTTCCTGCCTTGCTCTCCATGCCTACCCTGGGGGCTGGCATCAGGCCTCTACTCCTTGAGAAGGTGGTTTACAATCATTTTGACAAAATTCTCTACTGGGGCCTAGGGGACTCATTCTCCTGTCTTATTTTTGTTCAACAAATGCAGGGAATGAGTCCCCTCATAGCCCTGGGGAGTGGGAGGGGGATGAAGCTATCCAATCCAATAAACATTTATTAAGAACCTACTATGTGCCAGACACTGTGCTAAACATGGGGATATAATTAATAAAAAGAAACTCCCTGAAATCAGGAAGCTTACAATGTAAAAGTGGAGATAATACCAAAAAGGAGGTAGAAAAGGAGGAGGACAGCGGTGGGGGTACCCACAGAGGGGCATCTTGTTCTTAGGAGCTGAAACCAGGAAGGACAGCAGGTGTAAGGTGGAGTGTTCTGAGAGGCCAGTTTCTGCCCTCTACTTCAGAGGAAGGTATTGGGAGGAGTTTGGTACCCTGCCCTCCCCAGCCCTCCAATTAAAAGGGAGAGGAGGCTGAGGGAGGTGGGGTCAATCAAGGCTTGCATTACCTGCATGGTGGTGAATTGAGAAGTGATGAGCTTTCCTTATGAGGGGATCTAGTTCTGTGGAGCTAAAACTGGGCAGAGCAACAGATGCAGAGTGGAGATTTTAAATCTTAAACCTGCACTAAGACTTTCAGGATGCCCAGTCTGCTTCCCACTAGTGGTGGGCTACAGGTGTGGAATGAGACATACACAGTCAGATATGTTCATTGTGCTCTTCTGTTCTTACTGGCCAGCTTTTTTTAAAGCGGCTTCTACGGTGGCAGAAGGTATTTAAAGAAGGACAATCATATGTAGGCATTTAAAAAAAAAGTCTTTAATTCACCCTCCATTGGATGTAAAAACAATTTTAACTTTCATTTTTGGGTTTTTTAATTTATTTTTTATTTTTAGTTTACAACACTCAGTTCTACAAGTTTTTGAGTTCCAAATTTTCTCTCCTTCCCTCTCCTCTCTCCCTTCCCCCCAAGATGGAATGTAATCCGATATAGGCTCTACGTATACCTTTGCGTTAAACTTCATTTTTGTTTCGAATTCTAAATTCTACCCCTCTCTATCTCTTCTCCCTCCTTCCTGAGATGATAGCAATCTGTTATATGCTATACATGTGCAATCGTGTGAAATTTTTACATAATAGTCATTTTGTGCAAGAAGATTTGAAGAAAGGAAGAAAGGAATAAGTAAGAAAGGAAGGAAGGAAGAAAAAGGAAGGAAGGAAGGAAGGGAAAGGAAGGAAGTGAAAAATAGTATGTTTCAGTCAATATTCAGTATTTTGGTATTTCTCTGATTAGTTCTTTCTCTGGAAGTGAGTAACATTTTTCATCATGAGGCCTTTAGAATTATCTTGGATCATTTTGTTTCTGAGAATAGCCAAGTCATTCACAGTTGATCACTGTTACAGTGTTACTGTATACAATGTTCTCCTGGTTCTGCTCACTTCACTTTGTATTAGTTCATGTAAGTCTTTCCAGTTTTTTTCCCCCTGAAATCATCCTGTTTGTCATTTCTTATAGCACAATAATATTCCATTACATTCATATACTACAACTTATTCAGCCATTCACCAGTTGATGGGTATCCCCTCAATTTCCAATTCTTAGCTACCACAAAAAGAGGTGCTATAAATATTTTGTACAAATAGATCCTTTTCTTTATTTTTTTATCTCTTTGGGATACAGACTCAGCAGCGATATTGCTGAATCAAAGGGTATGCACAGTTTTATAGCCCTTTGGGCATAGTTCTAAATTGCTCTCCAGAATACTTGGATCAGTTCACAACTCCATCAACAGTGTATTAATGTTCCAGTTTTCCCTGATTCCCTCCAATATTCAACATTTTTCTTTTTTGTAGTATTAGCCAATTTAATAGGTATAAGGTGGCACCTCAGAGTTGTTTTAATTTACATTTCTTTAATTAATAACGATAACAACTTGTATCTAGAAGATAAACTATTCTATGCTCTCCTAATTTGCTTATGCTTTCACCCTTTATGTCTAAATCATGTACCCATTTTGACCTTATCTTGGAATATGATGTGAGGTGTTGGCCTATAGTCAGTTTCTGCCATACTGTTTTCCTGTTTTCTCAGCAGTTTGTGTCAAATAGTGAATTTTTGTCCCCATAGTTTGGATTGTTGGGTTTATCAAACACTAGATTGCTGTGGTCATTTACTACTGTGTCTTGCATACCTAATCTGTTCCACTGACCTGCCACTTTATATATTTAGGCAATTTTGAAAGCTTCCACAAGCACTTAAGTCAAAGCTTCTATCCAGCATGAAGCCATTTAGCAGGTTGTGAGCTTTGACCAAAAGTCTCTGCACCTTGTCTGATGGTCAATCCAGCATTTTATGAGGCAGAAGGTCAACCACTAACTCCATTTGCAAGGTGTCCCTCTTGCATGAATCCTCTGACAGTGAAAAAGCCAAGCCAGGTTCAATAATGATGGCCCTTTCCATGACGGCTGCAGTCGCCAATCCCCCAAGATAAACGCTTGAGCATCTGGGAAGTTCTCCATTGAAATAGAGGGCCTTCTCAGGGTCATTACATTCACAAAGTTTCTCCCACTGAAAAATTCCATGAAGCTCATTCACTGAAACAACTGTCCCTTCTTTGCATTCCTAATGTTTCTCTTCAGTAGAATACCTTGTTCTCTCAAATGGAAGACGTCCCCATGTGTTTCTTTCATGGGCTTTCTCTCCAATATAAATTCTCTGATGTCCAGTAAAGTCTTTGGCAGGGCAGACAGAAAGGCTGGTTCTGCTGCTGCTAGAGAGTGGGGATGTGGGTGGGACTTTCACCATGACCCTTGGCCCCAAGTCCTTCTGTCCACTAGGGTCTTGTTTGGAGGTAGAAGATGGTATGGGATGTGGACATCTCAGTATCCCTCCTGAGACCCTTCAGGGGAGGATCTGGAAAATGATGGCTCACTGGTCTGAACCAGTGGACAGAGCCTTAGCCTGGGTTGTTCCAGACATGACCTGCCTTGGCAGTCACACTATATGATCCTGGACTAGTCACTTTAACTGACCAAGATCCCCATTTCCCTGCAAAATTGGAACAATCATTCTTGCACCCCTCCAGGCTGTTCTAGTGAACTTGAATTGTACATTGCTTCGGGAATGTGAGCTGTTCATGTGATTTCCAGGCATTCGACATAAGCATGGATGGAATGTGCCCCACTGGGGACCTGACTTTGTGCTCAGTACCCAGTGTGGGGAAGAACAAGTAGGCTAAGTCTCAGATCTTGCCCTTGGGGAGCTTATCCTTTGTGCAGAAGCTGCATCCAGGGTCTGGGAGGATGAAGCTCCTGGAATCACCTCCTCCCTCTCTAGCCTCCCATCCTTTGGTGTCTCCCCTTTCCATCACACTTTTCACAAGCTTCAAGTCATCTACTCCTTCTAGTAGTTCTCCACTCTGGGACAGTCAGTGGCTCTATTATCTACAAGGGAAAGTGTGAACTGGTCCAGCTAGTCTTCAAGCCCCTTCCCAGACTTGTCCCTGTCTGCCTTTGCCCAGGAATCTCCCAATCTACAATATAGGTCATTACATGGAGCCTGCTCCCTCTCTCTGGACATGCCTCACTCAATCTCATTCTGTCTCCTCACTCACACTGTTCCCTCTGCCTCCTCCTCCAGGAAGCCTGCTCTGATCCCTCCAGCTGTCAATGCTGTCCTCCAATCACTTAGGAGCTGTGGCCCCTCTTGCTGGATTCTTACCACACACACACACTTTTCTGTAGCTTCTCTCATCCATGTGAATCCCTTTGCCCTTGTCTGGGAGCTGCCTGAGCCTGCAAACTTCCCTTATTGGTTCCAGGTCTCCTGAGCTCAGAGCTTTGCTCTCTGTCTGAAATCTAACCCTGGGGGATTCACCCCTGCAGGAACAGGTGACATTTATGTCTTCCTCAGTTGGAATTGTTGAATTTGTGGATTTTCAGAATGTCATCCCTAGGAGTGATCATCAAGACCCTAGTTTCAGATTCCCATTTCAGAGATGAGGAAATTGAGACTCAGAGAAGGTTATAGAAGACGTAAAAGGCATCATGAAATTGTGGAATTGGAGGGACTTCCAATAGCCCCTGGGATGACCCATGCCAGACTAGGAACATCCTCTGTAATTTCCTGGAGAACAAGACACCCAACCTGCCTTTCCTTGAATACCTTTAATGAGGGGCTTCCTGCTGACTCTCGAGTTCTGGTCAACTGTGGTTGTCAGCTTTTCCAGACACCAAGACTGAGTATGGCTCTTTGCAACTCCCTCCTCCCCCTCTTATTGCTCCTGGATCTCCCTTCTGGGGCCAAGTGGAACCTTCCTGATCCATCAACCATAAGCCATCTCTTCAAATGCTTGAATACAGAGAGTATAGCCCCTACTTCCCTCGCTACCTCTCCAGGCTTGTCTTCTATGGCTTAAATGTCAATCTCTCTCTCTCTCTCTCTCTCTCTCTCTCTCTCTCTCTCTCTCTCTCTCTCTCCCTCTTTCCCTCCTCTCTCTTCTCCCCCCTCTCTGTCTCTCTCCAGATTACCTCTCATCTAATCAGAAAATTGTTTGACAGAAGAGTTATTGGAAGATAAAAGTATATTGAGATGGGATGGAAGAGGCTTCTGACTACAGTACAATACAAAGAGCTGGGCTGGGCCAGGCTGGACTGGGCAGTGAATGCCTCTCATCCCTGCTATGGGCAGGCAGAGTAATCAGGAGCTCTGGACTGCAGTAGGGCTGAAGCACACGAGATTTCCCCATTAATTCTAGCACCAAGATGATGAGCCCCAGTGAGACCCATTAGGGAGGGGCAAAACAGCCCAGGTCAGATGAAATCTTCCCTAATGATTAGAATTGGGGTCAGTCCATGAGTGGCTACTGTACATCCAAGCTTGGAAGAGATAGAAGACAAAGTGAGAGCTTTTCTGGGCACACAGGAGAGGGCAGCTGAACTTTTCTGGTGTGCTGCTGAGCAGGGGCCAGACTTCCCTTCCTCGGGGTGGGGGGAGGGATTGGTGGAGAGCAGGGTGCATTTTCAGGCTCCTTCTTAGCTGAGGGAGCCAGTATTGTTTTCTCATCCATTAATAAGTCAGGTCAGAATTCCAAGCTTTACAATGGTGAGGGTGATCCTATGGAAGGTTAGTGAGGGAGATATTTGGGGCAGGTAAACATTTTGCTACCTACCTCACAGGGTAGATGACAGGGAAAACCAAACCAAACACAACTTCGTAAACTTAAATTATGGTAGACATTTGAGCTGTGTCCCTTTGTCTCTTTGTTCATCTCTTTATTCACTTACTTCTTACTTGTCAATTCCTTCCTTCATGTGCTTTTTTTCATTTACTTATGCAGTCATTCCTTTATCCACTTCTTTCCTCCCTCCCTCCTTCTCTCTCTTCTTTCTTCCTTTCATCCATTACTGGTGTAAGACATCCATTAACTCAATACGTTTTTCTTTTTCAGGTTTTTTTGTGCAGTATGCCCTCCCCCTTGTACCTAGGTCTGTGCCGAGCTCCCCTTGGGCACTGTTTCTGACTGAGTAACATTGAGGATGCGAGGAATACCCATCACTTGGGAAATAGCTGAACAATTTATGACTTATAAGTGTATTGGAATCCTAGTGTGCTGTAAGAAATGATGAAGGGTATTTCTAATTTAGTATTTAATTGGGGAGTTTCAATTTGTTCTTCTTCTAGCTTTTTCAGTTGCATGCCCAATTCATTGATCTCCTTTTTCTCTATTTTGTTCATGTAAGCATTTAGAGATATAAAACTTCCCCTAAGAACTTCTTTTGCTGCATCAAAGGAGAGATTAATAAAATTGAAATTAAGAAAACTATTGAATTAACAAATAAAACAAAGAGCTGGTTTTATGAAAAAAGCCAATAAAATTGATAAACCTTTGGCCAATTTGATTAAAAAAAGAAAGAGGAAAGTCAAATTACCAGTATCAAAAATGAAAAGGGTGAATTCATCTCCAGTGAAGAGGAAATTAAAACAATAATTGGGAATTACTTTGCCCAATTGTATGCCTATAAATTTGACAACCTTAGTGATACGGATGAATATCTACAAAAATATAAATTGCCTAGGTTAAGAGAAGAGGAAGTAAAATTCCTAAATAACCCCATCTCAGAAAAAGAAATTGAGCAAGCCATCAATGAACTCCCTAGGAAAAAAATCTCCAGGGCCAGATGGTTTTACATGTGAATTTTATCAAACATTTAAAGAGCAATTAACTCCTATACTTTATAGACTATTTGGGAAAATAGGTGAAGAAGGAGACCTACCAAATTCTTTTTATGACACAAATATGGTACTGATACCTAAACCAGGAAGAGTCAAAACAGAGAAAGAAAATTATGGACCAATTTCCCTAATGAATATTGATACAAAAATTTTAAATAAAATATTAGCAAAAATATTGCAGCAGCTTATCATGAGAATAATATGAGCAGCTAGAATTTATTCCAGGAATGCAAGGCTGGTTCAATATTAGAAAAACTATCAGCATAATTGATCATACCAATAACAAAACTAGCAGAAACCATATGATCATCTCAACAGATGCAGAAAAAGCCTTTGACAAAATACAACACCCATTCCTATTAAAAACACTAGAAAGCATAGGAATAAATGGAGCCTTCCTTAAAATTACAAATAGCATCTATCTAAAACGATAAACAAGTGTTATTTGTAATGGGGATAAGCTAGAAGCATTCCCAATAAGATCAAGGGTGAAACAAGGATGTCCATTATCACCCCTACTATACAATTTGGTACTAGAAATGTTAGCTGTAGCAATAAAAGAAGAAAAAGAAATTGAAGGAATTAGAATAGGCAAAGAAGAAACTAAATTATCACTTTTTGCAGATGATATGATGATTTACTTAGAGAATCCTAGAGAATCAAGTAAAAAACTATTTGAAATAATAAACAACTTTAGCAAAGTTGCAGGATATAAAATAAACCCACATAAATCCTCAGCATTCCTATACATTACTAACAAAGCCTAATAGCAAGAGATAGAAAGAGAAATTCCATTCAAAGTTACTGTAGACACTAAAATATTTGGGAGTCTATCTGCCAAAACAAACCCAGGACCTATACGAACATAATTATGAAACACTTTTCATGCAAATAAAGTCAGATCTAAATAAATGGAAAAATATCAGTTGCTCATGGTTAGAATGAGCTAATATAATAAAAATGACAATTTTACCTAAATTAATCTACCTATTCAGTGCCATACCAATCGAACTACCAAAAATTATTTTACAGAGCTGGATAAAATAATAGCAAAATTCATCTGGAAGAACAAGAGGTCTAGAATATCTAGGGAATTAATGAAAAGAATTGCTAAGAAAGGTGGCCTAGCCATACCAGATGTTAAACTGTACTACAAAGTGGCAGTCATCAAAACTACCTGGTATTGGCTAAGAAATAGAGTCGTGGATCAGTGGAATAGGATAGGTACACGAGATGCAGTGGTCAACGACTATAGCAATCTACTCTTCGATAAACCCAAAGAATCCAGCTTCTGGGCTAAGAATTCACTATTTCACAAAAGCTGCTGGGAAAATTGGAAAATGTTAGGGCAGAAACTGGGCATAGACCAATATCTTATACCATATACCAAAATAAAGTCAAAATGGCATCATCATTTAGGAATAAAGGTTGATACTATAAGTAATTTGGGAGAGCAAGGAATAGTTTATCTATCAGATTTATGGAAAAGCAAAGAATTCATGATGCAATAAGAGATAGAGAGCATTACAAAATGCAAAACAGATAAATTTGATTATGTTAAATTGAAATGTTTTTGTCTAAAAAAAGTCAATGCAACAAAGATTAGGAGGGAAGCAGAAAATTGGGAGAAAATCTTTACAACTAGTGTCTCTGATAAAGTCCTCATCTCTAAAATATACATGGAACTGAGCCAAATATATAGGAATACAAGTCATTCCCCAATTGAGAAATGGTCAAAGGATGTGAACAGGCAGTTTTCAGAGGAAGAAATTAAAGATATCTATAGGCATATGAATAAATGCTCTAAATCACTACTGACTAGAGAAATGCAAATCAAAACAACTCTTTGATACCACATCTCTCCTGTCAGATTGGCTAAAATGACAAAACAGGAAAATGACAAATACTGGAGAGGATGTGGGAAAATTGGAACATTGTTACATTGCTGGTGGAGTTGTCACCTGATCTAGCCATTGTGGAGAACAATTTAGAACTATGCCCAAAAGGCTATAAAAACATTCATATCCTTTAACCAGCAATACCACTTCTAGGGTTGTATCCCAAAGAGATCACAGAAGTGGGATAAGCACCCATATGTACAAAAATATTTATAGCAGCTCTTTTAGTAGTAGCAAAGAATTGGAAATCAAGGGGATGCCCATCAATTGGGGAATGGCAAGCAAGTTGTGGTATATGAAGATAATGGAATACTACTGTGCTATAAGAAATGGGGATGATACAGACTTCATAATAACCTGGAATAACTTACATGATATAATGCTGAGCAAGGGCAGCAGTACCAGGAGAACATTATACACAACCACAGATACATGGATTCTGTGATGACTAACTCTGATATACATTGCTCTTCTCAGCAATACAAGGTGCAATGACAACTCCAAAGGACTCATGATGGAGAGAGCTATCTACATCCAGAGAAAGAACTATGGAGTCTGAATGTAGATTGAGGCACACTGTAGGCTCGCCTTTTTTTCCCCTTTTTTTCTCTTTTCTTTATGTCTCTTTTTTTTGGTTTTGTTTCTTCTTTCTCATGATTCATTCCATTGGTTATAATTCCTCTTTATGACTTGACTGTTGTGTAAATGAGTTCAACGTGAAGTTATATGTAGAAGATATTTTGGATCTCATGCCATCTTGTGGGGGAGGGCGGGGGGAGGGGAAGAAAATCTGGAACTCGAAGTTATGTGGGATTGAGTGTTGTAAACTAAAAATAAAAATCTTAATTATTCAAAAAAGAAATGATGAAGGGGATATTTCAGAAAGACCTGGGGAGGTGGCTAGGAACTGAGGCAGAGTACAGTGGACAGAACCAGGAGGACAGTCTTCAAAGCAACAGCAGCCCTGGGAAGAAAAATCCCTTTGGGAGACTCAGTGACTGAACACAAGGACTTACCACAACTCCAGAGGATTCATAAGGAAAACTCTCCATCTCCAGATAGACAACTGATGGACTCAGTTTCCCTTTCATTATTTTCCTTTCTTTTCCAGAACATGACTAATGCATAAGGATATTTCTTGGCATGGTATTTCTTGCCTTCTCAATGGGTGGGCGAATGGGTGGAGGGAAGAAGAGAATGTGAAACTCAAAAATAAAATGTAAAATGTAAAAAAAAGAGCACGCATGTGGGCCCTCTAGCCACAGGCTGCAGGCCATTACGCAGAGTGTACTCTTTAACAGTGGAGAAACTCCATTTGCTTCCCTCAGCCTCTTTTTCGTGATTTCCTGCACCTGGGCATTCCTGGTTTGAACTTCTCTGGAATAGCTGCCATCCCTGTGGGCACTTGTAGCCTCACAAAGCCTTGTTCAAAGAGGATGGATAGTGAATTTAATAATGTCTGTGAGAGGGCAGGGTCTCGTGTATGCAGCTCTGGTTTTTTTGACCTTCAGAACCGGAATAGGAGGATGGCTGCCTTTTGTGTGTCCCCAGCACTTAGCACAGTGATTGAGATGGAAAAGGGAAAAGATCATGAGTTCAGTTCTGGGTGTGTTGAGTTTAATGCATTTGCTGGCCATTCAGCTCAAGATGTCTAAAAGACAGTTGGCCATGTGAGACCAGAGGTGAAGAGAGAGGCTAGGGCTGGAACATGTGCATATAGATGAGCACTGAGCCCCTGGGAGTTGGGGAGAAGACCAAGGGGAAGGGCAGAGGGCAAAGGTTTTCCACCTGGGGGCTCTGAGCTTTTAGTTCTCCTTTTCAATACTTGGGTAACTGTATTCCAATAGAGTCGGTTTCATTTGTAATTCTGCGTATTTTATTTTCTGTATTTAAAAACTCAGTTCTGAGAAAGGCTCTCTGGGCTTCACCAGAATGTCACACACACACACACACACACACACACACGGTGAAGAAGTCTTGTGCTACTGGGATTCCATATCAGTTCTTTCCTGCTCTCTCTCTCTCTGTAACACATCCAACATGATTAAGAAAGTCTTTTTGATGCTTCTTTTCTGCCTGGACCCTGAGCCACTTAGGAATGGTGGTACGGGGAGGAAGTGAAAGTGGCCACGGTGTGTGGGGGGAAACAAGAGCATCCCAAGTCTCCCACTATGGCCAGTGAACTGGGGACGGGGCGGTGAGTGAAAATGGTGGCCAGCAAAGCTGTCTTCAGGAGGCATCCAGGTCTTAGTGTGAGTTAAAAGATGAAAATAAGAAAGAAAATTGTTTAAGATAAAAGGAAGCTTGTAAATTATGGTGCAGAAATTCCAGAGAGTGTGGTAGAAGGGAGGTTAGAGTAAGAGTGGGGGATGAGAGCCTGGGGGCAGGGCTGAAGGGGACTGATGAAAGGAGCAGGCAGTGAGTGATGGGGAATGAGGTCTGTATGCCAGCCTTTGGAGGTTCTGAAGCACTGGGTTGGGAGAGAGTATGAGAAAGCAGAAATGTGCCAACTAGTGGGGGATGAATCTAGGCAGAGAGGGAGTATCAGTGGCCAGAGACTAGTCCACAATAAATGCAGAAAAGATTAGATTATTCAACTCCCCTAGGAGGTCAGCCTCAGGGACATCCTGCTTTTTCAGATGTGTGTTGGACTTCTCTTCTGGCTCAGAGCTTCTGGGAATCTGAGTCCTCAGCTCTCAAAGCTATTTCAGGTAAGGAGCTCTACCCATAGGAAACTCAAGCGAAACCTACTTCTGAACCTGACTTGCCTTCCTCTGGAGCTGGTCCTCCACGGGGATGCACTTCATGCTTCTCTGAACAGACCTTGCACCATGAAGCAGGAAGGAAGTGGGAAGCCCCCTCATGGGATCTCCACGGGGAGCCAGTTAAGCTAATTAACAGTGGGCTCTTTTGAACGATTAACAAGGAGAATTGATTATTCCCTAGGAATGGGAGGCATGGCTTGCTGCCTTCTGAAGTTTGCCCAGGGACTTTCCCTCCCTGCCTCAGACTGAGGGAGAATGCATGGTCCTAGCAGCAAGAGCTGCTTCCCATAGGGGAAGGGACTGACTCTCCAGAAGTTGGGGGATGAGGCAGCAGCTCCCTCCTCTTGGAGGGCATCCAGTAGAGGCTGGATGACCCCTTGTCAGAGAAGTTGTGGTGGAGATGCCTGTTCATGTCCAGGTTGGTCTAGGTGGCTTCTGACATCCAATGGTCTTTTCTTTGATTCCTGGAAAAATTCAGATGTACACGATTTAGGAGGAGATTCAAGACTAGAAAAAGAAGCAGCGATTACCCAAAGTCATCTCAGCTTCATCAAGGACAGAGCCTGCCAGATCACTTTCACAGACCACTATATGTGGGGAATGCTATGGATAGGGCTTATCTTGATATTAGCAAAGCTTTTGGTAAAGTATGCTGTACTAATCTTGTGATAAAGACAAGGAGATGTGGGACCAGACAGTTACAATTAAGGCTAGAAATGTAGTTGGGGATGGGTATTTGGAACCAAGCAAATGACCAGACTCTCAAAGAGTAGTGTTAGTTGTTCATGGTCCACTGTCTGAGCAGCATGAGGTCCCCAGTGGAGGCATCGACAGTCTGCCCATCCCATCTGCAGCTAACACCAAGTGGGGAGGGAGAGCTAAGCCACTGGGTGACAGAGTCAGGATGAAAGGGCTTGACAGGCCAGATTGAATGAGAAGTTTTAGATTTGGCTTCAAGAAGTCAAGTTCACAGGGGCAAGAGAAAGGATGTATAGATAGTGGTTTGTCAGAAAAGAAAGATCTGACAGTTTTAGGGTGCTCCAAGCTCAAGTGGTGTCAGTAGGGTGGGGTGGCAGCTGACAAAAGCCAGTGAGAGATGGGGTTCCATTCAGAAAAATAGGAATGTCATGGCCACAGTATATACTGTCCTCATCAGACAACCTCTAGAATACTAGGCTCAGTTCTGAATGCCACATTCAAGCAGGAAATGGATAAGCTTGACACTATTCAGAGAAGGGCAATCAGGATGGTGACCTCAGGAAGGTTAGCCTGCAGAAGAGTCACAGGAAACATGGTGGCCATCTTCTAGAGGATGACGGGCTTCCATTTGGAGGAGAGACTAGTTTGTTCTGTTTGGATCCAGAGGGCCAGAGCTGGAAACCATGACTCTTTGTAGAGGCAGACTCAGCCTTGATATTAGGACAAATGGAATTCTGGGTTCTGTGTTCTGATCTCTGTGTAAAAGTTTGGAGGGGGGATTTTGAGGTCAGGAGGAGATGCCTGGAAGTCATTGCAATGGTCCAGGAGAGAGATGATGAAAGTGTGCAGTGAGTATGTGAATGGTAAGTGATGGCAGCTGGGGGAACCAAAGAATCCAAACCAAGTAACCCCAGATTTGTTTGAAAGCAGTATGAGCTATGTGCATGGTGGGAAGCTGGGCATGGCAGAAGGCTTCATATCCCAATGCATTCTCTCAAAGTCCTCTTTAAAGCCTGATGGGACATACAGGCAGAAGCCTTCATGGCCTCTCCATCCCTAAAGGTGCCATGTTCCTATCTTCCCCCACATCTGTCTGCCTGTATCTTGAGGTTATAGAGGGTGTGGTTTCTCATCCAGGCTGGAGGTTCCATCTTGAAACCCATAGATAACAAGTAAAATATAAATATAGAATTCCTTCTTGGGAGGAAGCTTGGTGTCATATCTCCTCCTTGGTCTTAGAAATGTTCTCTCAGCACGAACTCTAGAGTCACCCCAGACCTGCTGCTATGGGTTCACAAATTGGAGATACTTGTAATTCCCTTCCTCTCCCACCATCCTGGTGCAGGCCCTCATCACCTCATACTCTGGCTACAGAAAGAGTCTGCTGGTTGGTCTCTCCCCACCATTGCCCATCCTATACTCAGCTGCCGAAGTTATTTTCCTAAATCACAGATCTAGACCTTTTAAAAATAAATTCATCGTTTATTTCTTGTTAACATTCTTTTTTTT
>CM053625.1:328187883-328216790 GCA_028646595.1 Phalanger gymnotis | reverse complement strand
GCTCCCAGTCTGGTTCGTCCACTCTGCTCAGCTGTGCTCCCAGCTCTGTGCAGGATAGACCTTACCCAGAGACCATCTAGGCTGTCCTGGGCTAGTGCCCTGCTTCCCTATGCTATTTTGTGGGTTCTGCAGTTCTAGAATTGGTTCAGAGCCATTTTTATAGGTTTTTGGAGGGACTTGGCAGGGAGCTCACGCTAGTCCCTGCTTTCCAGTCACCATCTTGGCTCTTCCCCCTGTGAGGGGCTTTTAAAGACAGAAGATTTTATTTTTGATTCTGTTTGGCTTTTAAGCAGAAACCAGCAAGCATAAACCAATAAGCCACCTTACTCATTGTTCTCACTTGGGATACAAAGACAACTTCCTGAGGCTTTGGGCCAACATTTCCCAATCACATCCCAAGGTCCAGATCAGCTCCTTTGTCTCTTCAGTCTTTCAGGGCTCAAGATGGTTCTCTACTTTAGGGAGAACATCCAGGCCTCTCCTCTTTAATCTCACCAGGCTCCACACCTCCAAGCTTCTCAGACTTTCTCAGACAATGCCCTCACTCTCCTTCCTATCTAGAGTAGTCTTCCCCCATTAAAATGTAAGTTCTAGGGTAGGGACTGTTTTTCTGCTTGTCTTTGTATTCATAGAGCTTAGCACTGTGCTTTAATCCACATGGCTGGAAATAAAGCTTTCTGTTCTAGAGAACTGTGTATTTAAGCTTAGTGTTCTCCCTAGAGACACTTCTAATTAGGATCCTCTCTAAATGAGGGTCATGGGTTCCCTTCTCCCAGACTTCCTGAACCCTCTCAGGCTTAGCTGTGAATGAATTTGAGCTAGAACAAAAGGTATGCTAAGGAGGCTTGTCATTGTTCTCCATCTGTTTAGCCCAAATGCTCATCTTTATCCCAGTTACTCTCCAGCCACCAAGTCTGAGGGCATTGGAGCTATGTTTTGGCCATGGAAGACCTCAGTGGTCCAACACATGGACCTCCTTGTCCTCACTTAGACTGGCTGGCTCACAAGGGCCACCTTCTTCCCCCATCTGGTACTGTACACTGTCCTTTATTTGTACATAGAAGTCTTGCGGGAGCTCTGTTTGATGGATCAGCAGACATCCTGCCTCTGCTTCCTCCCCTTCTCTGGCCCAAGGAGAGCTGGGTCCCCTGTCCTGGTGATCTTCTCTTTGAGGTCTCAGTCATGCAGAGCTGGCACAGGGGCACTGGGAGGTTATGTGGGTCTGGGCCCTGTGTGCTTAGCTCCCAATGAGCAGGGAGAGCTCAGCAGCCCTTGTCCTCCTAAATCTAATAAGAGGCTGGCAATCATACCAATGAACTGAGTGATCTCATGGAACTGATGTCCACGTACTCTTGAACTCAAGGAGGCAGAATCATCTGCAGAGGGTCAGAGATTAATTAGTCTACCCAGCCTCTGGCCAGTCCATAGTCCCCCAGACTGGCAGCCTTCAAGACCCTGTCTGGAGTCCCTGATGGGAGGCTAAAGGACAGCCAGAGCCAAGCCCAGAGGCTCAAGATGCCTTCTCTCCTCTCCAGAATGGCTGAGCCAGCAGCTTAATCCACCTCTTCCCCTCCTTCCTTCCTGGTATGGCCAACACTCCATGCCTCCACTCTGGCCCGCTGTGCTGTGCTGGGCTTGTGAAATGGCTGCATATGTTTCTGAGGACATTATTGGGATGTCAAGCAGCCATGTCATCTTTCTGGCTCCCAACACCTGAGCAGATTGTGAGATTCCCCCAGGACTGTCCTTCCAAGTATCATTTGTCCTGTATGTCCTTCTATTGGGCTGGCCTCAGGCCGTGGTGACTGTTGGGCTGCCTCCCAGACAGGGGCAGCATGGGTAGCCACAGCATCTAGGGACCCCTCCAAACTAAGACAGATATCCAGGTCCTTCATCTCAGATGAATTTCTGTGTCAGATCCAGCAGCAAGGCAGCCAAGCCCCCTCCCAGAGCTTCATTTGACTGGTCTTCCTACCTAGGGTCCCCGTGTCTTATGAGAGCAGAGATACTTCTGAAGATGGGAAGCCAGGACAGGGGGCAGGTTAGGGCCCTGGCTTATATAGTCTACTTAGCTTTTGCAGACAGAGCAGGATAGAAAGAGGCATGAGGCTCGGGCTGGGGGTTTGGGCATTCAGCTTCAAACAGCCACTGACTTTATACCTTTGATGGGGCCAGGCCTAATGGCTGAAGGTAGTGTGGGGTCAGAGAAACAGAATAAACATTGAGAAATGAAGCCAGAGCTTTGTCCAGGGTGACTTGTGAACTTATCTAGTCATGAACTCTTTTGCTGGCTTCTAAAAACAGCACTCTCAAAAAATAGTCCACAGAACTATTAAGTGCTTTCAGATCTTGGGCTACATAAAGATTAGAGTTTCCTGAAACAAAGATAGGATGATGAGACCACCTGGTCCGTTACTTCTGGCCTATTGTGTTTAGCTCTGGGTGCCACATTTTAGGGAGAACATCAATAAGTTGGAACATGGCTGTGAGAGGGTAGCCAGGTTGGGAAAGGACCAAGAGTCCGTGGAATTGCAATAAAAAAAATATCATTAAGCAGCAAATGTGTTAAAAAAAACCCCACTGAATTAAACACATGATGTGACCACATCATCCTTCGTTTTTACTTCTAGGAGACAGATTGATCATTTTCTGGGCTAAGGATAAATTGCTCAAAAAGTCTGATTGTTGGTGCTATTTTAAAGGCGTTGTACCAGGTAAGCACCTGGGCCCATCTGAGAGTGCTGAATTGCTAAGCCAACCTTGAACAATCAGAGTTTTTCCTGCAGCTGCAGAAGGAATATTTCCTTCCTCCAGACTAATTCATTCTCAATTAAGAAACCATTTGGGAATTGAAAAAGAAGAAGGGCTTCTCTTTCCCTTCTAGTCTCTGAATAAGCAGGAGGAGGAAGCTGAGAACAGTTTTGCTGTGATCATTAAGAATTCCGAAACACATATGCTTGTTTGGCTAACCTCATTATATGTGCTTGTTGGTGAGTAGAAATATACAGAACACACAAGCTTGCTGTTGGAGTTAAATGAAACCACTCCAATCCTGGTTGTTTGGGCGGGTTTCATTGTCTTTTTAATGTTGTGTGGCAGGGATATTCCCTGAACATCGTCAGCTAGCCTGTTGAGTCAGAGATGCTTCACCTCCCAATGACTGGATGGGTATCAGCTTCAATCAGCTGCAGTCTGTGAAAGCATCCAATCATCTGCAATCTTGCCACTGAAGCCATAAAACCCATCTGGAAAAATCAAAACAAATCACGATCACAGAATTTCAGAGCTGGAAGTGACCTCCATGGCCTCAAGGCCAAGTCAGACTCTAACGGATTCCCCTTTCTAATACACTGGAATGTGGTCATGCACATTTGTCCGAAGATCTCCAGTAAGAGGGAACCCACCATGTTCTGAGACATCCTGTCCCTGGGGTGGGATATCTCAGGTCTGTCCCTAAGCTAAGAAACCCCCACCTTACTTCCCTCTCTGGCTGTGGAAAACATGCTGTGAGATGATGCCAAGGCTCAGGAATAAAACGTTCAGGGACAAGGAAAAGTGAACCAAACCCAACGTTCCTGCTGATGAATGAACAGCATAGTAAATCCAGTGGCCGTAGCTTGACTCATATAGGCTTTTCCTCTGAAACATGGTGCTTTTCAATGGTCCTCTTTAAATTACCCCAGAGGGCCTTCTCTATTAAGACGTGGATGCCTGAAAAGAGTCTTTCCAGCTAGGTACAATGGGGTAATTATGGCCTACAAGAACCACTGACTTAAGGCCCTTGATGAACATCTGGTTCTGGTTCTGGGTGGGTGGAAGGGCCTCTTAACTGAGGCTCCAGGTAGAACCCTCAGGAGGCCCTGGACAAGTTTCCATAGAAAAATGAAGGGGTCCACATGCTCTGTGAAAGGACACAGAATGGGAGAAGAAGAGGATGGCAACGTCTGGGCATCTGACCTTATCAGAACTTGGACTCCTTCCTTGCTCTAAGACCTCACCGTGTAAGCAGAATTGGAATGAAGTGAGACTTCATGTGAGCCACCATCACCGGGCCTGAGAGAGATCCCAGGGGTTCATTCAGGACTTCCTAGAGCCTACAAATGCCCCTGTCCTGGCTATCTACTGTCTTGCTCTTTGTGTTAGCTTAAATCATGTGGGACAAAATTGAATTGTTTCTTCTAATTTTGTAGTTAGAGACATAGACTCCCAGACCAAGACAAGACTTCAGGAAGTGTCAGCTGTTAGGATCTGCAGTGGTATAGACCCAAAGCATCATCTTGACCAATGTCTTCATGGTATCAATGGGGAAACTGAGGCTGCAGAGGGGAGACAGCATGTACAGGGTCACGGAGCTTCTGTAAGGACAAGACCATCCCACCCTAAGGTTGACACTTTTTGTCCAAATCTGAAAACACGTGAGCTTTCCCTTTTGGTTTGTTCTCCAATTCATAGACTCACAGAGCTAGAGAGGACCCTAGAGATTATATAGGCCCACCTGTCATTTCCAAATGTGGGTCCAAAGACCCAGAGACCTAGAACAACCTGCTCATTCCAAGGCCCACACTGTCCCTAATCAAATCAGGGAGTATTTACTGAGCACTTAGTGAGCGCCTGCAGCATACAGTGAGGAGATCCAAGGTGGACATACAGATTAAAGAGTCACCTATAATATTAGCTGATAGTTCTATAACACAAAACATCTTGAAAAAAATCCTATCATTTTTACATGACCATTATTTCTGAAAACAACCCTCCCCTGCTCCTCAAGCTATCCCTTTTAACAAACAATTATGACCAAAAAGGGGGGAAAGTCACTTCATGTTCCTCCCCTTCTCATCTTCTAAATCTCAGCACAAATGCCACCTTCTCCAGAAGCCTCCTTAGAGTCCCCCATCCAGTCAGAAATGACCTTCCCCCTATGGCCAGCTTCCTTCCATGCTGCCCTGTGGGCACCATCCCATCCCTCTTTCCACCTCTTGATGTGAGAATTCTAGAAAATCGCCACTACTGCTCCTGTGTAGGACATGTCAGTCAATTACCCAATGACCCCACTCTCCATCCCTGTCACTCCTGAGACTGAAAGTAACACTCTCTGATCCCTAGATCCAACATGTGCCTCTCTATTGCCTTCTTTAGTTTTTTTCAAAGGAAGTGGCGTTCCATGTCTTTCACACATGTAGCGACACAACTAAAATGCTATATTGAGTAGATGGGCTTTTGCCATCATGGGAAGCTTGGGAGTCAGTGAGAGTGCTTTGGACTCTTTCCAAAACAATCTGTCCTGTTCTCCTCCTCCTCTTCCACTTTGGGCTTAGCTCATGGTCCATTTGTTCTGTGAATCTAAGGTACAGTGTGAGATGAGCTTGGCAGGATGTCTGTTCAGATTTGCGCTCTAATCTGACAATAAACATTCTTCATCCACTTGGTCTATCCTGTATGGATGGAGAGGCCACACTCTTTTGAGTGATCACAGATCTCTTCCAGGAAGATTTCCAATGCTCTGGGGCTTGATATAATCAGGGTAAGTAGGAGCATCTGGAGGACCTCAACATTTGCAAGGAATCTTTCTTGGACCTTTACTCTGTGTTGGATCCCCTCCAACACCGTGGTGGAAATGTCTCCCTGCTTGATGCCTCCCCTGAGGTTTATGATCAGAGAGCCATTGAACAGGGTTCCTTCTATTGTTAGTGCACTTAGCAGAGTGTTTGGCACATAGTGGGTGCTTAATAGGTGTTTATTGATTGCCTGCCATCTTCTAAGGAATCCTGTCTGCTTCAGGCATAGATAAGAGAAATATCTTGTTTTAAAAGATTCTGTTAACTCTGCCAAACCAAATGTTTGTTTGCATCAGCACAAATTGAACCCAGTGGACTTAGATTTTCTATATATTTTTGCTAACGGTGAGATAGTAGAGATGTGGGCCACTGTTACATATCGCTTGTGAAATCCTGCTGGAGAATCACTGTGCAGTTGGACACATAAAATATATGTTGGAAAATATGGCTTTGTGTTAAGGAATGAAAGAGGCCAAAGGCTCCCTGGCTGCTCGGAAGCCTCACACCTGGATGTCTTTCATCCAAACTGGATGACTGCTGTTTGCCAAGCCCATCGTTCCTCCTCTCCCTTTGGTACCTTTGTGAAAGTGGCACCCCATGCCAGGAATACCTGCCACCTCCCTCTCCACCTCTTGGAATCCTGATCCTCCTTCAGAGATCAGCTCAGGCATCTCCTCCTTTGTGAGGCCTTCCCTAATCCTCCCAGTGACAATTTCCTTCTCAAGTTGTATATGCCTTTTTATAAACACATTGCATGCTCCAAGTAGGATTTAAAGTCCTTGAAGTGAGGGATGATTCCCCTTTTGTTTCGGTATCCTCAGTACCTGCCAATGCCTTTGACCAGCTCAGTGCATGATGAATGTTGGTTGGATTGAAATGGATCAAACCCAACTTAATGTGTCTTAACAGTTAAGAAATGACTAATTACTGGTGTAGCCTCTAATCCAGTGGTCAGAGCAAAGCTCAGAATCTTTACCTAGTGAGATGAAAGGATAAAGACACTGATTTGAATTATGACAGGCCCAATCAACTCATTTAAAACAGTAGAACACTTTCCAAAATAAGAATTAAAAACAAACCCCGAATCTTGAAGACATTAACTCTTGTTATCCTCATTTCTTTAAGAAATGTAGCTGGTGTGAAATAGTCACCCACTAGAGTGTAAGCTCCTTGAAGGTGGGGCCTATCTTTCTCTTATTTGTATCCCCAGTCCTTAGTGCAGTGCCTGGCACAAAGTAGGTATTTAATAAATGTTTATCATATAATATCAAAGAGGAGACTAACAGACTCCAGACACTCCTCCAACAGCAGATACTGGGTCCACTGGCAAATAATTATGGAAGAAGATGATGGGAGATTATGAGTAAGATGGCCTTCTGAGATAGAGAGAAGCATGTGAGGCAGAAATGGGCCTTCAGAGACATAAGAACCTGGCCCAACTAGGACAGCTCATGCGTAGAGCTTTTGATGAGACTGGCAGGAGGGCAATAAATATGGGAGTGATCTCTCCCCACTCCCACAGCCTTCAGTTATCCATGATGTAAAACAAATCACCATAGGTGAGTCGTGCCACCCCATTGGCTGCTATGAAGAAGTAGCAAGAATCTGCATGAAGATGAAGTTGTAAAGGCAGAACCAAGATGGTGGAGCAGCAAGAAGTTGTATAGTGAGCTTCCCCCTCCCCTACCTGAAAATTCCTCCCAAGAGATCTAGAAAACGCACTGGACAAAATCCTGATAGAAAAATTTAAGAAAAAGTAACAGTGAGTCACTTTTCAGCCCAGGTTGGCATAGGGAGACAGACAGAGAGGTCTGTGGATACTGAGCAGGGAGTCTGGCCAGGAGTATACTTCACAGAGCAGTGTAGCACCCAGGTCCAAAGCTGTGCACAGATGCAAGGTCTTGTGCAGGCTGTGGGAATAGGCACCTCCTGGGAACTTTGTCATTCACTCACCACCCAGCTCCAGATCATAGATCCAGGGAGGATTAATGAGGGAATATGATCCCAGAAGTGGTATTTAGGGGTGGGGGGGATAGAAGGCAATTTCAGGCCCTAGACTGTCTGGTGATTAAGGAAGAAGTTCAGAAGGAAATAGCAACTGTGTGGCTTAGACCCCAGGAGCAGAACAGACTCCCAGTTCTAGCTTCCAGCCTAGCCTGAAGCCTGCAGAGAAATAACCAGGACAGGAACCCCAGACCAAAGAGAAGTCTGCGGTTCTGTCCCCCTGACTCAACAGAACCTTCCAGCCAGCTGACAGGAGCCAAATCCAGCAGCATCTAGTCATGCTTAGATTCAAACCCAGATCAGGAATCTGCAGATCTCAGACCAGGGGTCAGAGATCAGATTTTGCCCTAAATCAGACCATTTTGGGAACACTGAAAGGTTGCAGGTTTCCAGCCTGAGGTGTTCCTGAGATTATGGAATAACATGGCACTCAATGCTCCCAAGAGTGCAGCACCAAGACCAGCCTAGACCTTCCCCCCCCCCAGAAGTGCAAGGACCCTGCCTTAACATCAAGTCTAAAGACAGTGACAGGCTGGAATATGAATCTCATCATAAATAGCTATTATCCTGACAGGGACCCTCAAGACATAAAACAAGAAGAGACTATCTCTAAAACATCTATAAGCAAATACTAAAAGAACAATATAGCTTAGGGGAAAATTCAACAAGAATTTTTGGAGGAGATGAAGTGAGAGTTCAAAAAAGAGTCTTTTTAAAATATAAATTAAATGAGAATGCTAGAGGAAAAAAAATGGAAAAGAAATCCAATTTATGGGAGGAAGAACTGGAAAGGGAATTATCAGCTTGGTGCAAGAAGTGTAAAACCTCAGGCAAGCCACAAACTCCCTGAAAGTTAGAATGGACCAAACAGAAACAAATGGCTTCATGAGATCACAAGACACACTAAAACAAAGTCAAAAGATTAAAAAAAAATAGAACAATTGAGGAATCTTAGCAAAACAACTGACCTAACACATAGATTAAGGAGAAAAAAATTAGGGGTCATTGAAATTAGGGGTCACCTGAAAGATATACCCCCCCCAAAAAAGAGTCCAGAAATTATCTTTTAAGAAATCACAAAAGAAAACAATCAGATCTCTTGGAACCAGAGGGCTGAGTGGAACTAGAAATAAACAGTCACCTACTAAAGGATACCCCTTAGTAAAAACATCTAGGAATCTCATCAAAGATTAAAGACAAAATACTACAAGAATTCAGAAAGAGAATTACAGTACTGAGGAACCACCGTCCAGAACACATATGATTTAGTAGCAACCACTTTACAGTGTAGTGGAGAGCTTGGAATGCAATATTTCAGAAAGCAAAGGGCGTAGCCTTACAACAAAGAAACCTGAATATAGTCTTACGTCAAGTGCGTGTGTCAAGGACAGACTCTTAATGCAGTAGAGGGCTTCCAAGCATTGCTGATGAAAAGACCAGGGCTATGTCAAAACTTTGAAGTACAAATGCAGGAGTTAAGAGAAACATTAAAAAGGTAAAAATGAATGAACACTTGTTGTTTGTTCTTCATTTTTGAAGAGGACCAATGATGTCATGGGTGATGCCTTGACTTGTGTGCAAATTAGATTTCAGTGAGGCAATGCTGCACAAAGTCGTCAGCCTCACTCTCTCTTCCAGAGTCATCAAAGTCCAGTGTCAAGACAAATTCAGGATGATGGGAGACGGCCTGGAATGCAGTGGATGTATCTTTGATGTCTAACCAAGCTCTAACTGCTCCACAGTGCCTGCTTTAGCTGCCTTCATGGCTACTGCAACAAATTGTTCTCATCCATACATTCCACCAGGATGAGTCTTCATATGCTTGGAATATACACTCCTCTAACTTATTGGTTTGAAGCCTGTTGGTTACTGTCAACTTGGTTTAGCCTGTCTGCCAAGACAGTTTAACCAGGATGTGGCTGCTGGGCATGCTACAGGTTCTTGGAGCCACAGGTGAGAGTTGGGTGAAGGTGAACACCAAATGTGGCTGAGCAGTCCTGAAAAGGGCTCAACAAGCCCTCATGCCAGAGGTGCCAGCCCTCCCTGAGTGCAGTGCCAACCTGGGAGTCAGGAGGACCTGAGCTCAAATCTGGTCTCAGACACTTACTAGCTGGGTGGCCCTGGCAAATAGCTTAACATTGGTTGCCTCAGTTTCCTCATCTGTAAAATGAGCTAGAGAAACAAATTGGCAAACTGTTCCAGTATCTCTGCCCCAAATGCAGTCACAACGAGTCAGACATGACTGAAATTACTGAACAACAAAATTAAAGTGAGGGAGGAGAAGCCCATAGGTATGGAACTTGGCATATGATGAATGATCATAAGGCATTAACCAAGGATAAACTATGTAGATTCTAACATAGGGAGATGATACTGGTGACCACTCTGAATCCCATTATCATTATGAGTTATAAGAGAAGTTTGACAGAATGCATTGGAGTAATTTCGTTATGTGTTGCTGGTCTGAAGAGAAAAATGAAAAGGCAGGGGAAGAAGAGCACACTAGGAAGATTAGGGACATTTATCTCACATAATTGTCGTTTGCAAGTAAAAATGTATGCAAAGAGGAAGGAATGGCCATGCTTCAAGGAGGTGGCTGACTAAACACGCTGCCCACCTCATAACAGAGAGCTGGGGCTCAAGGTAGAAAGAAAATTTTTTTTGGATGTGGAAAATTAGAAAAAAAATTTCGCTTGATTATACAGGTTTTAATTATCAGATTATACAGGTTTTGATTATCTTTGCTTATCAGTTAAAGAGGAGATAGGGCTATTTTAAGGAAAGAAGATGAAAGTGGGAAAAATGACAGAATCTGACTGAATATGTAGAGAAGAAATCTATGCTGGAGCTAAAATAATGTTAAGGATCCATTTTCTAGGTGTCTCAGAGTCAAACATGCAAACATGCAAAAATATTGTAAAAAAACATGACAGGACTGTAGCCCCATATGCTTCTGTTCTAGAATGGTCTAATCCTTCATTCCAAGCAGCCTTGATGAAAGTGCCGAAAGCAGATAAACAAACTTTTGCTGGTACTTTTTGTTTCTAGCCAATGACAGCAGAGTCCCATGGCTAACAGACAGAATGAGTAAAGCCAGCCCACTGCTTCCTCAGTTTGCTGACTTTCAAATATTTTTTGTTTCAGTAGAACAATGGATAGCTCCAAAATCTCTGCTCAGACAAGGACCCACCTTGGTAGCTGTGGAGTCGATTTTGTCCAATGATTTGCTGAGTAGGCACAGACAGAGCTTTGGGTCTTTGGATCTTCCTCTTGGATTGCAAGGGCTTGTCATTGGTTTTCCTTCTCTCCCTTGGGTCTTTAACTCTTCTGCCCAGATCCTGATGGGCTGCTGGGGGCTTCATCATGCTTCCCTAGTGGAAGAGGAGTCTCTACTTAGCTTACACTGCTAGAGGAGGAGGCCAGGCTCCAAATGGGCTTCCAGGCCCCTTCCTTCATGAGCCTCCATGTTTCTCTCCTATGGCCCAGGCTTCCGTGCTGAGCCTTGCCTGGGAATCCAGTATTCCTGCCCCCTTCCCTTCTCCTGGATAGAGCAGTAAAGGGCTCTTATCATCTCATCTGCTAGGGATGCTCAAACCTGATCATTGTCCTAGGGGAGGCTGGCTGGGGTCCCTTTAGCAAGACCAAGAGCACAAAGCTGAGACTTTGTTTGCACTCCTAGAATCAGACAGGATAGTGAGGTATGGTTGGGGATTCAGAAAGGAATCTTTAAGCATTTTCATTCTTTCATGTGATTTCATTAAGAGATGTAGGGTTCTGTCTTCTCGTCTGGTAGATTCTGTGGCTATCCCTCTGTATTTTGTGTGGATTTCCCTTTCCTGAGATTTTTGGGCTGCTGACAGCAACTGTTCCTCCACCTTGTCAGTAGCGTGCTCTACAGGAACCACAGAAACTGGACTTTGATCAAAAAAGCAGCTCCCCTGGATTTTGGAGCTGAGGCTCTGAGTCCCTTTCCTTGAATTGGCCATGGGCTCCATCTCTGAGAAACCTCCAGCAGGGAGAACCCTCTTTGCTGATGTCCCTGATGTCTATGCACCTTTCCTAGGGGCTGAGATGTGGCTTGCCCTGTAGATCTTTATCACATTCTTCCAGTAGGCTGCCCAGGCAATGGGCCAGCTCAGGATGCTCAGTAACCTGCTACTTAGCATGGAGACTGGCCTTTTCTATTCTTCGTAGTCAGGTAGGTCAGACTTGGAACCCTTTTGTGGGATGAAGACAACCATATAGAAATTAAAACAGGGCATCAGTAATGGTGACTGGCGTAGAAAGTAAAGTGATTCATGGACCTTTCACTTCTTTCTGGAGGAGGTGATACCTGAGGGTCAGATTAAAAGAAGCAGGCTTTGGACTGACAGAGGAGGAGATGGGACAGAAGAAGCCCAGGCAGGGATGGCCCTGAGTCTGAGGGCAGAGGCCTGGGGGAAGAAAGAAGGGGCCCACTGAGCCCCTTATTCGATGCCCCCATATCACAGAGGAAAAAACTGAGGTGAAGACAGACTCCAGAAGGGCTTCTCCCGTTCGAGTCAACCTGCAGGAGTGGAGAGTACATAGTATTTGGGATCAGAAGACCTGGGTTAAATCCTCACATCACCATGTGCAAGCTGGGTGACCTCACACACGTTTCTTTCTCTCTATGGGCCTGCATCCTCAAATGTCAAGGGGGTCTTTGTCCTGCTGGAGACCCCAAAAGAGTCAATGGTGGGAGCAGGACAAAGAGCTTAGTCTGCATTGAGACGATCAGACCTTTTCTGGGCCCAGGACGCAGGCTTCCCAGGACTTCGAACTGTGGCCTTTGCTCTTCAGGTCCCAAAGGTACCAGGCAGGAGTCCCACGGCATGGCCTGAGGAGGCCACATCTTTGTTCCAGATGAGGAGAAAAGAGGGGCTGTAAGAAGAAGAGAAAAAGGTCAGAGCTTCTTTGCCATGACCCTCACAAGCCCTTAGGAAGCCTGGGAAATCTGCTAAGCATCTTGGGATGCTTTATGTGAGCCTGCTGAGGAAGCAAGGCCAATGGGCACTAGATCCTCCTGTCTCCCTAGACTCTGAACTCCCTGGAGGCCTGGACGGGTTCTACTCCTCTGTCTCCCCCAATCCTGGGCTCAGGACCCAGCACCCAGTGAATGTTAGGGACTGTCTTCATCTCTCTGTATCTCCCTCCCTCCCATCCTCTCTCTTTACCTCTCTCTCTCTCTCTCTCTCTCTCTCTCTCTCTCTCTCTCTCTCTCTCTCTCTCTCTCTCTCCCACCTTACTCTCCCCTTAAAGTATTTGAGTCAGCTCACCTGGCAGTAACCAAGGCCCCCACATTCACATTTGGTCTTGATTTCCAAACTTTAGCGGCTGTTCCTTTATTAATGTAGATGAGTGTAACAGCATTCTGTATTGAAGTGCCCCCACCTCCCTATCCCTTGTGTGTCCAGGGGGCATCAGCTGCAGCTCTACCATAGGGCTTGGGGGGGAGGGGGCCCCACTAGATCTTTTGATATCATGTGGTATCAATGGGTTGTCACACTTCTCTCAATAACATCTTCCTAACACTTTGCCTGCACAACAGTTCACTATTTATATGACGTATCCTTCTCACACCCAGCATACTCCTCTCCATGGCCCTTTGGCTTTATTAACATCTTTAAAAAAATATATTTATTACAATTCAATCTGGGATTAGAATGTCCTTCCTTCAGATTGGTCATCGTGAAGTCTTGGTGGATAAGGACACATTTCCCAGAATTCCCTAAGTTTCAGAGTTGGGGGCTTTGGGTGGCCTTTCTATTTACAACCCACACATCAGAATCAATGAATAGTAGATAGATAGTAGAATCAATGAGAAAAAGGAAATGACCACGGAGGGTTCCACACTTTACTTCTGAGCTGGCAGGAAGCAGGGGCCCCATCTGCTGCCAAGCAGGACTTGAGGCCTCATTGCAGATGAGGTGTAGACAGGAGGGAGATGAGAGACACGAGCAGACACATAAGAATGAGAAGAGAAAAGAAGGGCATGCAGTGAGTGAATGCGAGAGCCTTGCAGCCAGAATTGATCAGTCTCACCCAGCCATGGTATTTGGGAAAGCAAAAGCCAACACCACAGTACCCCACTTTTCCAAGGCACAGACCCAGGGAATTTACACCCATGATTAAAATCTCAATCCTTTTGCTCCTATACCTCTCTTGCCAGATGGGAAGAAAATTGAGGAAGAGAGAGAGAGAGAGAGAGAGAGAGAGAGAGAGAGAGAGAGAGAGAGACAGAGAGACAGAGAGACAGAGATACAGAGACAGAGAGAGATACAGAGACAGAGATACTGAGACACAACAGAGACAGACAGAGAGACAGAGAGAGAGAGAAAGAGAGAGAGACAGAGACAGAGAGCCAGAGACAGAGACAGAGAAACAGAGAGACAGAGAGACAGACAGAGCTAGAGACAGAGACAGAGAGGCACAGAGAATGAGAGAGGGAGAGAGATAGACAGATACACAGAGACAATTTTTTTCTTTTCCATTTTTGACAAATTATTAGTACATTTAAAACATTCCAACTGAACTACCTGGAACCCAGAGAACTGTTTCCCAAAGGAGCAAAGCCATGAGAGCAGTGAGGACTGGTGTTATTGTTCAGTGGGGCCTCTTTTGGCCTGGTGCATCTGGCCCAGGGTCTGGTGACTCCTCTGCTTCCATATCCCCACCCACCCCTGCTCTGTCCCCTGTTAAATAGTCCTAGAGGGACATATGTAGGACTTGGCTCTGAGTCTAATTTCGATGAAATGGGGCTGTTGTCATCTTCTCCTCTGCTCCCCGGTCCCTACATAAACAAACTCACAGGGCCAATGTGGAAGCCTCTGTTTGGGTTTGGAAGACCTTGGCCAAGCCAGTCTGCTTCCTGTCTCTCTGCCTCCCTCTTGGCCCATCTTGGATGCTTGCCACTGGCTTCCTCTAGGCTTGCATCTGGCTTACCTCTCTCGCACTCTGCCTCTGATAATAATTTGCCTCCTTTTTTATCAAATCTTCATCCCCTCTGATGCCCTCCTCCTGTCCCCACATCCAATCTTCCCAACAATCTCTGCTCTGCCACTCTCATCCATAGCATCTTAGACCCATGGTGACTTGGGAAACTGGGCTTTTTTCCTTCTCTCCTTTCTCTCTGCTGCTCATCTCTCCCCTGAGAGTATGCCAACAGGTAACTTACCAAAAGGCAATTTATTATATTTCTCTCAGAACTGGACACTCTAGTCCTTATCCTTTATCCTTGACAAGCATGGTGCTTGGACATCTGTGACTGCTTCCCTTATCTGGATGGGCCTCAGTTTGACAATCTGTAAAGTGTGTTGAGTGATCCCAGGCAATCTCAGAGTGGCCCTAGAAGGTCTTTGTGCTCCATGAATGGGAAATCTAGCCTGCTGTTTCCGAAGTCCTGGCTGCATCCTGGGTTGGTGCAGTGAGGCCCGAGTCTCTGTGCTTGGCATGACAATGCCAGAGAGTTGCCTCTGTGATGTGGTATCCTCTCTTTGCATCTAAATTCTTAGAAAATAGGAAAAGCAACTGGACAGGTGTTTTACTACTTTGTTTTGCTCTTGGTACCCAAATTATGCCAAGCCTGGCTTTGGGTCCCCGCAGATAATGAAGAGACATCCCACGCTTGACAATAGCAATAACTCTGGAGCAGGGTGAGCAGGTCCTTTGTTTCCCCTTTGCCACTCCGCGTCAGGAGCAAGCATCAGGAAATCTTCCTCGTTCCAATTGGAATAAATATTTTGAGAGGGCATGCTCATTGGAATTCTACCCCCATCACTCAGATCACTGGTAATGGGAAGAAAAGGAAGAGATGAATTTGGGATTTTGAGCACTTCAGCTTCCTTTCTGGAGGGGCTCCTAATATTGGCTGAGGCCCTTTGTCTTGACCCATTTTGATCCTCACTTCAATGACTTAGAGGCACCTCACTCGGAGGCTGTGTCACTTAGAGGTTCTTTGTGCCCTTGCAAAGGTGCCCTTGCATGTGTGAGAATGTGCCAGGAGTCACCTGGTGCCCTCTGTGAGGGGCATTCAGGTTCAGGCTTTATTCAAAGGGGGATGATTGTGGCATCCAAGATGGGATGATGACCATTTTCTAGTGTCTCCCATTGTGATGCTTTGGAGACTGCTCAAGAAAACAGATCTTGGCTGCCCATGTGGGTGACGGGGGCAACAGTCAAGCTACCCAGAGAATTTTTTCAGTTGGTGAATGATATGTAAGTGCATTAGACAGGGCAGGGCTGTGATCAGTCAGCCAACTGATAAACATCTGAGGTACCCTGTGAGATCTTAAGTGAGGAACAAAGCATGGCGGATACAGTCACTTTCCTGAGACTGGGAGAGGGGACGGGGTGAAGAGGACCAGCAGAAAAAGACCCCTCATCAAAAGGGTCCAAGGACTCCAGGCCAATAGAAAATGGCTGCAGGGATTTGAGGAGAATGAGAGTCTGACAGTGATCATAGACCTGAGGCCACTGGCAACAAGACAACTGAGGTCCTGGAAATGTGATGGTCTAAGCTGGAACACTTAGATGACTGGAGAACCTTTGTACACCCAGCCACCACAAGGTTTTGAACTGCACAATTGTCCTCTAGACCTTGATGCCTGACCTTGATGGCCCTTTGTCCGAGGGGAGCCAAGAGGCCTTGACTTTCAGCTTTGGGGTAAGCTTTTTTGTGGATTCTGGCCTTGCTGGATGCTAGTGTGTGTGTGAGTATGTGCATTATACGCACATGTGTGCGCATGCATGCATGCATACGAGCATGCATGTACATGTTGGCATGCGTATGCACACGCATGTGTGTGCATGTGTGTGTGTGTGTGTGTGTGTGTGTGTGTGTGTGTGTGTGTGTGTGTGTATTCATTGGCCCAGCCTGGATTCCCTGACAAAAATAAGTCAACTGTAGGGCAGTGTTTGCACTGGAGTAGACCAGTCCTAAGGTAGATTCTAAGAACAATGATGGTTCCAGGTAGTTTCAGGTTTGCAAAGCTTCATCTTCCTTCTGTAACCTGTGCAAATTCAGCACTATAGCCGTTTTCCCAGTTTACAGGTGAGGAAATTAAGACTAAAACAGTCAGGTGACTTGAGTTTGTCCCTCAGCTTAGAAGAGTCAGAGGCAAAATTTGAACTCAGTTCCTCCTGATTCCATCCCTAGTACTCCAGCCAGTAGACCATGATGCCCCATTTCCTAGAAAAGGTTAATTAGCCACAACTTTGAGGTCTCTTCTTTGGGCTAGAGCAGCACTGTCCCCGCAATTTCAACCTGTGCCCTTCTTACCCTCCTCCCTGTGAGCAGACCTTCCATGATTCTGATTCTTCTAAAAGAATAGATCTTTTTTTCTGTGTTAAGAACTTTATTTATTTTTTAACATTTTCATTTAAAGTTTTTAGTTCCAAATTATATCTTTCCCTCCCTCTCTCCTCTTACCCCTCCCTGAGAGTGTAAGCAATCAGATATAGGTTATACTCATGCAATTGTGTGAAACATTTCCATATTAGTCATTTTCTACAGGAAGACTCAAAAGAAAAAAATAGAAAGTGAAAAATAGCCTGCTTCAGTCTGTATTCAGACAGTATCAGTTCTTCATCTGGAGGCCCATAGTATGCTTCATCACTAGTCTTTTGGGATTGTCTTGGATCACTGTATTGCTGAGAAGAGCTAAGTCATTCACAGTTCTTCATTGAACAATATTGCTGTTATTGTGTACAACATTCTCCTGGTTCTACTCACTTCACTTTGTATCAGTTCATGTCACTCTTTCCAGGTTTTTCTGAAATCACCCTACTTGTCATTTCTTATAGCACAATAATATTCCACTACAGTCATATAGCACAACTTGTTCAGCCATTGATGGACATGCCTTTGATTTCTAATTCTTAGCCACCACAAAAAGAGCTGCTATAGATATTTTTGTACATATGGGTCCTTTTCCCTTTTTTATGATCTCTTTGGGATATAGACTTAGCAGTGGTATTGCCAGATCAAATGATATGCATAGTTCTATAGACCTTTAGGCATAGTTCTAAATTGCTCTCTAGAATGGTTGGATTAGTTCACAACTCTACCAACAGTGCATTAGCGTCCCAGTTTCCCCCCATTTCCTCCAACATCCACCATTTTCTTTTTTTGTCATATTAGGTAATCTGGTAGATGTGAAGAGGCACCTCAGAATTGATTTAATCTGCATTTCTCTGATCAATAGTGATTTAGAGAATTTTTTTCATATGACTATACATAGATTTGATTTCTTTGTCTGAAAACTGCCTGTTAATATCCTTTGACTATTTATCAATTGGGGAATGACCTGTAAATTTTTATAAATATGACTCAGTTCTCTATGTATTTGAGAAATGAGGCCTTTATCAGAGATACTTGTTGCAAAATTTTCCCCAAGTTTTCTCCTTTCAAGGAGAATGAATCTAATCAATCCTCCTCCTATAGCAACAGTTCTTAACTTGGGGCCTCGGGACCCCTAAGAGGTCTAGAAATAGATTCTAGGAGGTACATGAACTTGGATGGGAAAATATATCTTTATTTCTGTAGGATAGATTTCCTTTGTAATCTTTTGCATTTTATTTAAGAAATTTACGAACAGGGGGCTGAGGAGGGGTCCTGAGTCTTTACCAGCCTCTCTGCCTAAAGGGTCCAGGTCACACAAAAAGCCAAAGACGAGCCTCTGGCTGTGGAATCCAATCCTTCCAATGATAGAAGGCATAAGGACATTAGACTCACGCTTTTCTGTGTCTAAGGGCCCATCACACAGGAGAGAGCATGGCCTTATTTCTGTGGGTTCAAAGGGACCAAATGGGATGAAGAAGCAAAGCTTGCCCCCAGCCCAGAGTGGTCTCCCTCCTCATCTCCCCAACTGGCATCCCAGCTTGCTTCGACTCCCAGCTAAAGGGCTACTCTGCAGAGGAAGTGCTCCCTGATTCCAGTGAATTCTGAGGCCTTCCTTCTGTTAACTGTCCTTTGCACACATCCTGTCTGCTTGTCACTGTTGTCTCTTCCATTGGACTGTGAGCCCCATGATAACAAAGATTGGCTTTTGCTTTTCTTTTAATTGCCAGCTCTCAGCATGTAGGAGGCCCTTGGGGCTGCTAGGAGTGCCAGAGTGCACAGAGGGCTGGACCTCGAATCCATAAGAACTGAGTTCAAATTTGACACTTGTCAACAGTGTAACTGGCCAAGACATTTAACTTCTATTTGCCTCAGTTGTCTTATCTGTAAAATAATATTTATAAAGTTCTTAGCATAGTGCCGGGTACATAGTAACATATAAGTGTTAGCTGATTAATAATAATGATAACACCATTAACAATAACAAGGAATGCTTGTTGACTTATCTTCTTGACTTGGATATTGCAGGGACACAGATATAGATTTTGGCTCGCTCATTCAGAACTCCCAGAGGTAGGAGGGGCTGCTTCCTTAGTAATGAGCTCCCCATCAGGAGAAGCTTTCAGATAAGTATTGGGTAAGTCACGTGCACCTGACATGTGGGTGGTAATAATTATCTTGAGATTAACCTTGGAAGAGTTCCCATTATTTTAGAACTGGGAAGAGAGTGTGAAGCAAAGGCCAGGGAGACTTCTCTCAACAGTTATGAAGTAGAAGCGGATTGAAGAAAAGAAAACATTAAATGTTTAATGAACAAACTAATAAACTCTACTTGGTACATGTTTCCTCTCCTAAGGAGGGGGCTCTTACCATATATGTAGATTCTCATATACAGTAAGTGATAAATAGATCCTCCACTGCTCCAGGTGCTGGAGCATCATTAGCAGGCAGAAATCCATGCAACACCCTAGCTCCTGGGTGGGCTACAGTTGTCCAAGGCACAGGGCAAGAAAAGACCACCTCCCCCTCCCCAAGACAGACTCCAATCAGCTTTGGGGCACAAGTAAACAAGATCAGAGGGGTGGTGGTCATGAAAAGTCTAGTCTACATTGTCTCCCTCCTCCAGCAAGTCTGGTAACACAAGATTTCAGCCAATCACTTGCTATTGATCTGTATAGAATATTACCAATGAGTGGATTCACACTGGTGTGACCCCAAATTGTTGTTAATCATAGGATCATCAATTTAGAGCTAGAATGGGACTTAGAAACTCAAGAGTTCCATCCCTCCATTTTAGAGATGAAGAGGCTGAGGGTCAGCAAAGGACAGAGAATGACTTAAGGGCATCCAGGTCTTGTCTTGGGTGGAATCTGAACCTAGGTCTCCCTGACCCAACGTCCAGCACCTTCTCTACTCTGCCATGTTGTGCTTCAGACACTTCATGGTTTGATGTTCATTGGGAAGGCATTGGAGGCTTGAGGGAATAGGCCGGGTGCTAGCCATTTTATGTGCTCTTTTTTGCCATCCCTAAGCCATTTTCCTTGGCAGAGAATATGCAGACAAGTAAGAATTGACTAGTTCTTTCTTGTTGTCATCTATTATCAACCTCTTATCCATACTGATCAAAAGGCCTTTCTACCCTTTAATTTCCTTCTTTTCTTCTAATAAAAATTTCATCAACACACATATACACCCATACTCTTATGTTCTAAAGTCCTTTCAAACTCTGATTTTCTCTGTTCAATGTCCTAAGGTCCCTCCCTACTCTAAAGTGCTGTGATTCTGTTGGTTGGTTGGTTGTTGTCCTTCATTCCCAAAGAGGACCAAAAAGACATCACTATGCTAGAGTCCAGTTACAGCGTGTCTGACTGTGGCTACTCAGACCAATATGAGCTTAGAATGCTCAACCACAGGTCGGGCACAAATAGTCCGTGTGAATGTTTGGTGTGGATTCTCTAAATTTGTGCATCTTCCACTTCTTTTGAGCTATGTGATTCTATAAGCCTGTGATACCAGAAATATGCTACTCTATCTTCAGGGAAAGATGGTTTTTCCAAAGCACAAAGTTATGTTAATTTAAGATGGTATGAATTCCTCATACATGATTCCAAAGAAGTCTATCATCTGACTCAACATCTTAGACCTTCCATGGTAACCTAATGCATGTTGAATTTGGACAGCTCCTGATTGGGGATATTGGAGGCGAGAGTCCTGCTTTGGAGCTAGCTGGACTAGATCCTAATAGGTTTCTTTCCTGAAGATGAGGTCTCTTCTCATTTGGAGGCTCCGAGACATCATTTTCTTTTCCATAAACTGGGATATTTTGTCTCTGACATTTTGTACCTCTTTGAACGTGATTGATCCCTCTATGGATAACTGGTGTAAATATTAGATACTTTGGATGATGAGTACAAGTTGGATATCATCAGTGGAGAGAATAGTACAGGACTATCCTTCTCTCATGAAGATCAATTGATCAATCAGCGAGAATTTATTAAATCTTTACTACATACAAAGACAAAGACATACAAAGACAAAACTGAAACAGGAAGACATCTCTAACTTATGGTCATAGAGTTGTCAGGGACACTGAAAGGTTAGGTGACTTGTTCTCAGTCACCTATATATATATGTATATATAAACATATATATATGTATATGTATATTATATATATATATACACACACAATGAATCAGTTGGTTACATGGGAAAATTTGTAAGACCTAGCCATCCATGGCTTTTCCTTCTGTTCTATGGGTCTGAATGCACATTCTCACATTCTTTCTCAAGAAGTCTAGGGTAGAGTCATGGTCCCTGGACTCTAACCGCATACCATCCAATGTGCTTCTTTTTCTCTGGATTGGATGATTGTCTACATGTGCAGCAAGGAGGATATATATTTTTTGACTGTAAAATGAAAGGACAGAGTTTCCTGTTTGTTATTTTTCAAAATAATGGCTGTGGGTTCTCTCCCCGCAGAAAAGATGCTATTTATTTTTTAATGATGAGCTGTTTCCCAGAGAAACAAAGTGGCATTCTGTCGACACCATATGGTGGCTGAGCGGCAGATTTCACCGAATGCTATTTGTTAGCCCGTCTTCTGAATGTCTGCATCCATAATTTATGTGGGGGCTTCTGTGCTCGCCAAAATATCCCAGTGGTGTTTTCTTAGCAGGGCCATTTGCATGGGGGGAGAGAGAGAGGTTCTCCAAACAGCAGCTCCTGCCCAGCTTCCTGGGGCTCGAGAGGTGACATTTCCAAACTCTTGTTCTCCTAGAGGCTTTCTTCACCACAGTCTCTCATCCTGAGTTCAGGGATAATTCACACTCAGGAAAAGCATCTTGGGCCCTTTATGCAAAACTCATTCCACTTGTTTTAACCCACATCAGATCCAACCTCACACAAGAGATCAGTGGATCCCCTGCCCTAGAATAGGCTCCTGAGGAGAGCTGCATAGGCTCCTGTGAATACTGCCCTCTCGTATAGTTTGTTTTTGCAAAGAGAGTACCAAAGAATCCCTGGATGAGGTAAACCCAGTGGAGGAACCTTTCTCTCTCCCATTCCACTCCCCACCCCCACCCCAGTATCCAATTAGTAGTTACATTTTTTGGGGCTAAGTCAGAAAAATGTGGGCAGCCTTTTCCCAGATGCATAAATAGACCTACACAAACAGAGTATCGATGCAGAACACACACACACACACACACACACAGCTCGGGTGACTCAGAATGGTTGGCGCTTGAGGCAGAAGTATAGCTTGGCAAAGTTACACATTCACAAGCAGAAAATCTTGGAGTCGAGAAAAAAAGAAAGCTGAGCTTCTCTTATGTCTGCCCACCTGCCTGCCTGCCCACCCTCCCTCTGGGTTGTGCTCTCAGATCCATTTCATGCTCTGGAGACTGGACAGCCCTTTAGCTTTGCGGGGCCAATTTAGGGAAGGAAAGTGATTGGCAGGTGCTTGGAAGAGATTTTTTAAAGAAAATCTCAAAAGAACTATGTTGGACATCATCTCTATCCTCCCCCACACAGCTGGGCCAGCAGCAGCAATCTGACCTGAAACCTTTAGGAGGAATTTAGCTTGGTAGAATGTAAGTTCATTTAGGGCAGCTACTATCTCAATATTATCTCTGTGCCCTCAGCACCTGTCACAGTGCTTGTGGAATGAATGAATGAATGAATGAATGAATGAATGAAGTGAATGAATGTTTTTCTCTCTCGCTTCAAGAGCAGAGATATGATGATATGGATGGATTGAGTAAGTGAAAACAGCTAAGTGGCAGGAGTAAAGAGATATGGGGCTGCTCAATGAATCTGGAGAAAATCATGAAATTGGGCTGACTGGGTCCACTACAAATGCATTACATGATCACCATTTGGTGTTCAGTTCAGCAAGGTCATCTTTTTATGCTTTCTCACTTCAGTATCCTACTCACCACTATGGCTTTCCCAAAGCTTCTCACTTCTTCTCAAGCCTCACGTGTCACCCCTCCCTTAACCCTCTCAGATGAGACCCTTGCCTCATATTTCTTTTTTAAAAAATATTTTTTATTTATTTTTAACAGTCTTAATTTTTTTTTTAGTTCCAAATTCTCTTCCTCCCTCCCACACCTTCCCCCACCCACTGGGAAGGCAAGCAATGTGATATTAATTATACATGTGAAGTCATGTAAAACATTTCCCTATTAGCCGTGTAGCAAAAAAGCAAGAAAAATAAAGGAAATGAGAAAAGTATACTTCAGTTTGCACTCAGAGTTCATCAGTTCTTTCCATGGAGGTGAGGAGCAGTTTTCTATAATGAGTCTTTCAGAACTGTCTTGGATCATTATGTTAATCAGAGTAGCTAAGTCTTTTACAGTTGATTATTATTACAATATTGCTGTTACTGTGTCCAGTGATCTCCTGGTTCTGCTCATTTCACTTTGCATCAGTTCATGTAGGTCTTCCCAGATTTTTCTGAAACTACCCCTCATTATTTCTTATAGCACAGTAGTATTCCATCACAATCACATACCACAACTTGTTCAGCCATTCCCCAATGAATGGACATCCCCTCAATTTCCAGTTCTTTGCCACCACCAAAAGAAAATTGCTATAAATCTTTTTGTACATATAGATCCTTTTCCTTTTCCTTTGATCTCTTTGGGATACAGACTTAGTAGTAGTGGTATTACTAGACCAAAGGGTATGTACAGTTTCATAGTCCTTTGGGTATAGTACCAACTTGTTCCCCAGAATGGTTGGACCAGGTCACTGTTCCACCAACAGTGTATTAGTGTGCCTATTTTCCCTCAGAGTTGTTTTAATTTGCCTTTCTCTAATCAATAGCGATTTAGAGCATTTTAAAATATGACTACAGATTGCTTTGATTTCTTCTTCTGAAAACTATCTGTTCATATCCCTTGAGAATTTATGATTTGGGGCAATATCTCTTATTTTAATAAGTTTGACTCAGTTCCCTATATATTTGAGAAGAGAAGGGCCTTTATCAGATAAAATTTCTGTAAAATTTTTTATATACTTCAGTGTCTATGGTACCTTTTATCAGAATGTAGTTTTCTTGATTATGTCCCTTAATTGGTCTATTTTAGCTTTCGCTTTGTCTGAGGTCATGATTGCTACCCCTGCCTTTTATTTTAACTCTGCGTATCTTGCTATTTAAACTGTGTCCCTTGTAAACAACATATTTTTGAATTCTGTTTTATTTATTGTTTTTTTAATATGTTTGGTTTTCAGCATGAATTCTGTTTTCTAATCCATCCTGCTATCTACTTCTGTTTTATGGGCGAATTCATTCCATTCACATTCCCAGTTATGATTCTCTCCATCCTGTTTTCTTCTGCTTCTTCTTCTCTCTCTCTTTTTACCCTGTCTCTCCTCAGAAGTCTGTTTTGCTTCTAACAATTCTCTGTCTTAATCTGACCTCCCTTTCATTATCCCCTTTCTCTATTCTCTTTCCCCCCCTCCCCTCCTATTTCCTTATTGGATAGATTTCTCTCTCTCTCTGTCTCTCTCTCTCTCTGTCTCTCTCTGTCTCTCTGTCTCTGTCTCTCTCTCTCTCTCTCTCTCTCTCTCTCTCTCTCTCTCTCTCTCTCTCTGTATTCTTCATTCTTTGAACCAATTCTGATGAAGATGAGGTTCTAGCATTGCCTACCACCCCTTGCCTCATATTTCACTGAAGAAACAGAAATAATTCACCTTGAGTTTCCTCTTCTCCTCTCCTCTGCATCAATTTGGCCCCTCTAGCCCCAATTCTGACTATCTTTTGCCTTTTTTGCATCCCCTGACTTAGCATAGTTCCTGCCATATAGTAGACACTTAATACGAATGAATGAATATTATTTCTCCTTTCTAATTTTCAATCTCTCACTCCCAACTGGCTCCTCCTTCACTGCCTACAAATCTCCCTATGCCTCCCCTATTCTCCACTAGCTACCATTCTATTTCTTTCTTTACCTTCATGGCTTAACTCCTTGAGAAGGCTGTCTACAGCTGGGGCCTTCACTTCCTCTCTTCTCAGTCTCTTGTGAACCCTTGGTAAACTAGCTTCCAACTTCACCATTCAACTGAAATGACTATTTTTGAAAGTTCCCAGGTTCTCTTCATTGACCAAACAGCCTTTTCTCCATCCTCCAGATTCTTCACCTCTCTGTGACATTCAGCATCATTGACCATCTTCTCCTGGATATCCTCTCCTCTCTAACTCTGGGGGCACCACTCTCTCCTGGATCTCCTCCTACCTGCCTGGCCACTTCTCTGCCTCATTTCTGGGATTGGCATCCCCACCTATTCTGCCCATTAGCCTCTTTCTGGTGGCTTTCCCTTCTGTTGGAGTGAAGCTTTCTTTTCTCCAGTGGGATCTCTTACACTATGTTTTCATCCTGTTTGAGAGGAATGAAGGATAGTGTGGCAAATCTAAAGACAAAGGTCTCCAGGTCCCCTCCAGTACTATCACTTCTATCGTATCATTCACATCATCCCTCTCTCACTGAATCATAGCCACCTCCCTCATGAGCCTCCCATTTGTGGAGGCAGTGTAGTAGAGTTTGGAAGCCCACTGGCCTTTATGAGCTGTGAGGCTACATAAATCCTGGGTACATCATTATATTTGCCGGGGCCTCAGTGTATTCATCTACAAAGTGGGGACAACGAAACCTGTCTTATTTCCTCAGAGGATTGTTGTGAGTCACACCTGAGACAATGTGTGGAGAATCCTTCCTTAACTAAATTTTTCAAAATTATATCACTATTAGTATTTATTAGGCATTTCCTGTATTGGGTACTAGAAGGGAAACTGAGTTTAGCAAGCCTTCAGCTAAGTGGAGGCTTGTATGTAGATGTGTTCTTAAACCCCTCTGCTCACAATTCTTCAATGATTGCTCAAGACTTCTGCACCAAGTAAAGTCAGAATTCTCTTCATGTCATTCAAGGTTCTACTTAATCTGGTGCTATCCTACCCTTCTAAGTGACTGGGGCAGCTAAGTGGCTCAGTGGATAGTGTGCTGGGCTTATATTCAGGAAGACTTCACTTCCTGACTTCAAATCTGGCCTCAGATACTTCCTAGCTGTGTGACCCTGGGCAAGTCACTTTAACCTGTTTGCCTTAGCTCCTCATCTACAAAATGAGCTGGAGAATGAATGGCAAACCACTCTGGTATCTCTGCCAAGGAAACCCCAAATGGGGTCATGAAGAGTCAGATATGACTGAAATAACTGAACAACAACAGCCTACCCTTCTGGTCTTATCTAACACTTCTTTCCATGATCATTAACAACCAAGCTAGGGTACTCTCTGTGCCTTGAGAATGACTCCTGCTCCTATACTTTACTGCTGAAGATCACACTGGATATGGGGCCTGGACTGCTGCTCTGAGGTAGCTAGGTCACCATCAGGGGGTAAGAACTTCTGGCCTAGGTGTCAGTGAAAGAGGCGAATGATATACAATCTCTCCCTGGGCTAGAAGCTAAGGGGAGCATTAAGGCAAAGGACCATCACAGAACATCTTAAGGTCCTAAGTTTTGCTCCTGGGCCTGGATGGCTAGAGGATGTCAGCATCTTCCCAAGGGCTAGGGTGGTGACTTTCCAAACTCAACTCCTTGATGAATTCAGGAGAGAGAACATTAGACTGGGAAGCAACACATCCAAGTTTCAGCTCTAACTCGCCGTTGTGTGTACCATGAAGAATGCCAGTTCACCTTGATCTGAGCTTCTCAATGTGCAAAACAAGGGAATTGAGTTGGATGATCCCCAAGCCCCTCCCTCCTCTGATACCTGCCTCCTGCCATTTGAAAGTCTTCCTGCCAAGGTTCTGCATCATGCCATCCCACTGGAGAATGGGTATTCTCTACTGAACCCATAGATTTTGGGGGAATACTCTCCATCTAGTGAAATGGAAGGAACCATAGAGGTTCATTTTAATCCGGTAAGGAACCCCTTTGCCTCTTGTAGGGACAACTGGAAGGTTTTTGGCTTCTGCCTGCAGAGAAGGCTTAGTTAAGGTAGAATCCTTTAAATCAGGGAGCTAGAAGCCCTCTCTCAGCTTTCTCTGGAGAGTCTCAACTGGGGGGTGTTAATTTAGCCAAGGGGCTATAAAACTTACCAGGGAGCCCCAGAAGATGAGTTCTAATGCAGAACCCAATGTTCCACCTTCATGGTCCCAGTGACATTTCAGAGTCTATGTCCGAAAAGTCTATGCCCTTTCCCAGTCTTAGACAGAGAATAGAGTCAGCACCATTATCGTGAGGGCAGAGGCGGGTGGAGATACAATGCTACAGTCTACTTTTCAGAACATTTGGCTTGGCTAAAGGAGCCTGCATGCTCCCATGGCCTAGGTTTGTCTGGCTTATGCTTGAACATTATGCTTCTGAACCAGATCATTCTGCTTTTTACCTTCATCTTGGGGTCAATGAGCCTCAAGACTAGGTTAGGTCTAGGTCCCAAGGTTGGGAGCCCCAAATCACCTTCCCTGGGGCCTCTTCTCTGGAAGGCAGGTTTTATGTCATATGTGAGGAATGAGCAATGTTATTGGATGGATTGCAGAGCAGGAAGAAAGAAACTTGGAGAGATACAAGGGGGTAGGTTACGTGAGGCCTTTAAAAGGCCCTTCTGTGTATCAGCTTGTGTTCTTGACTTTCAGCACAGTCCCTGACACAATCAGTGCTCAACAAATTCCGGCCGATTTGTTGAATCCTGACCCTTGTAGCTTGGAAGCTGCCTACTTCATGAAGCCTTTCCTGGCTGCCCTGCCACAAGCCTCGCACTCAGGTTGCCCAAAGCATTTGGCTTAACACTCCCCCGTGCCCTGAGTATCACATATTGACTGTGCCAACATGTGTATATGTCTCTGAATCTGCATTCCTCCCTTTATCCCGCCTTTTCCTGTATTCCAGCAGTTAGCTCCCTGACTGACTGAGGGACAGGGACTGGGACTTCTGTGGCAGCTGTGGACCTCTTATGCAGGGTTTAGAACGCAGCAGACTCTTCTGAGTGTTCGCTGAAATACATGTGAGAAGTGGGAGAAGACCGCTGACAGGTTTCTCAGCCACAGGGGGCTGAATTTTTTGGGCAAAAGTCAACAAGCTGTCTCCTGATTTCAGGGTCAAAGATGTTATATTCTGCTCCTTGGTTTCCAACTTCCATGGAGCCTTTACAAGTTATGTTCTGAGAGAGAGAGAGAGAGAATGGGGGGGAGGGTAGAACATGTTCTAAGCCCAGTGTCCATAGGGGATGCCTGTTCCAGCTCAGCAGTGACCTACGAGCTTCCTTTTGGGTCCAAGAATGGGATTTGAGGGGGCCTGGCCATACTGTCCTTTAGTCTAGAAGGACAAAGTTGCCCCCCTCTCCATAATCCATCTTGTCTGCACTGGGACTGGGATGCCAGGTCACTTGGGGAAGGAAGATAGTAGCTTCAGTATCCACTTCCTCCAAGAGGTTCTGTGGGGCTGGGGGTATGGGGGATACTAGCCTGAGCAGGGACTCACAGCTGGGATAGAATCTTTCCCTTTACCTAAGTCATTTTTCAATTAAGAATAGTTATACATTCAATTACATTCCATCTGTGAATGGGCTCCAGTGGTAATTAAGATGAACATTCTGGTGTGTGTCATAAAAAGTAATATTTTTCTTCTTTCTCATGGGGGTTTGGAAAAACGTTTTCCCAATGGAAATGAAATGGTTGTGAGTTGCCAAAAGGGGCCCTTCCATATTCAATCCAGAGTGATGATGTATGGGCTGCTGGCTGCAATGCTGTAGAGGCTGAGTCATTAGGAGAGATTTAGTAAATAAACTTGCTGGGTGACTGCTGGCTTTTAAAGAAGGCTTGGGCCAGGACCAAATGAACAGGGAGATGGACCTGGCATCTCTACTCTCCCCTCCTCCCCTCTCCTCTCCTCTCCTCTCCTCTCCTCTCCTCTCCTCTCCTCTCCTCTCCTCTCCTCTCCTCTCCTCTCCTCTCCTCTCCTCCCCTCTCCTCTCCTCTCCTCTCCTCCCCTC
>CM053625.1:328168919-328187383 GCA_028646595.1 Phalanger gymnotis | reverse complement strand
AAGGACATATGTTCGGATATCATGCATATTCCATAAGAACAGGATGACTTGCTTGTTTTCAAACAGGTTCTGTGGTGTGAATGATTGTGATTTACCTTTTGCCTAGGAGGCTCTTGAGTGAAATCATAATTTATCATAAACCTTGTGCTTTGACATTAGGGTCTGCTTGTGTTTTCATAATTGGCTCCAGTGGAGGGAGGGTCCCACTTCTAGGCCCTCAGCCGGCTGGGCAAGAGCTCCCTGAGGCCATGCCAGGAGCAGCAGCTTGTTCAAACTACAGATCACCAGCTGAAATGGGCTTGTTTCCATAAGAGTCATGACCATCAACAGAGCTGTACCCTGACAACCAGCTGTGGTATCTTGTACTCCCATTCTCCCTCCTTCCCTCTCCCCAAATCCTATGGTCTCTAGCCTTTTTCAGAGCTGGCCAGTGGTCTGATGACAGAGAAGCAGGAGAATCGATGGGTTAATACAGCTCTATTTAATTTTCTTCTTCATTTCTCATTTTGACTCAATTTTGGCATCGAACAGAGGGCCTTCTTTGAGCAATGTGCATAGAACTTAAGAAAAAATGGGTCAAATAAAGGGGTATTTATTAAGCCTCTGCTGTATATCAGTTACTATGAGACATGCCAGGGATACAAAGAAGTAGAAACTAGGGTCCCTGCCCTCAAGGAACTCATAGTCTAATGAAGCAGATGACCTCAGCTGACACTGTATGAATGAGATATCTATGGGCATGATGATATGGTGACTATCACCAGAGGGAAGGGACCAGCATTAAGGGGAATCAAGAAAGGCTTCATGCAGAAGGCCAGATTCTATCTGGCACTTAAGGAAGTCAGGAGGCAGAGATGAGGGAGGAAATGGTAGGCACATCCTCCAGCCAGTGAAAATACCCTGAGTGTCATATGTAAGGAATGAGCAATGTTACTGGATGGATTACAGAGCAGAAAAAAAGAAGCTTGGAGAGGTACAAGGTTGTGTGAGGCCTTTAAAAGGCCCGGGTTGAACAGGAAAGAGATCTCCCATCCAGAGGGGGGATGCCTTTTAGGTGAGTGATTTTGGCCTCATGACGAGGGCCTGAACTGTATCCAGAGCAGGGGGCTGGGCTTCCCTGACCTTTCCACTCTGCCCAATGCCCCTTGTCCTCATGTGTGTGGCAGCTCCAGGAGAAGAGACTCATCTGCTGACAGAGTTAGGGATTGGCCTACGACTGAAGTTAGATATCGTCTGTTGACTCTCAGAAATAGGGGTCAGTCAAAGGCAAGGGTTAAAGCTCAGTCAATGAAAGATAGTCAGTGACTGGATGAAAGAAAGGCTCCACCTGTGGCTTCAGTCAGATTGTACTCTGTATCCAGGGTTGGGCCAATCTGTGACTGGGGAGAGGGGTAAGCCTTTGCTTGTGGTCAGAGGTCGCCTTGTGGTTCAGATTTGGTTGCAATCTGTAACTAGGCTCAGTATTCAGTCTGTGACCAGGATTTTGGCTCAGTTAGTGACCAGAGCTAGGGTTCGACCCATACACAGGGAGAGGGCACAGCTTGTGGGCAGGGTCAGGGAGTCTACAGTTGAGGAGTTAGTGATCTGGTTACCTTGGGAATTGAAGCTATCCACTTCACCTCTGAGCAAGATTGTTTAAAACTCCAAAGCTAAAAGGTTTAATCCTCTGACACTGACAGAATCTTTCTTGTTCCCCAACTCACCTCATTCATTGTGAATGTTCTTCACTGCCTGACATTCCTCACATGGTAATTCCAGGTAATGGATCCCAGTGGAGCAGAATGGTGGCTCTCTCTGATAAGGAGAGCCTCCACGGCACTCTGAACCCCTGGGGTTGACTCTCATTGGAGCTAATAGAAAGGAAAATGACTTTATGAATTGTCCTAGGATAGATGGGTAAGGGCCACAGCTCTGTGCCTGATTAGAGCCTGGGTTGGATCATTTCACACAGTCATGTACCTCATTGCTGTAGCAGCCTGGCTGATGAGGACAGACTTGGAGTGGGCATTATCCACAGGAAATCAGCTTAGTCCTAGATTCCTTTCTAAGATGGTCTGAGGTTGACCTCTACTATTAAGATCAGGCTAAGGGCACTTCACAATTCAACAAAGCCACTGAACCAGCTTCTAAGCTCTTTTCAGGCATTTTTGGGCAAAGGGAGCCCCAGAGGTCATGATTTCCTATTTTCCTAGAAATAATTCCACAATCAAAGATACTAATGACCTTGTTGAAAGCCAATGGTTAGAACCAATGAGATGTCCTTCAATCACTCTTATCCAACTGTCTTCTCCTTTACTGTTTCTTTCCCTGGTGCTCCTTTCTAATTCTTGCGTCCAGCCTCACAGATCATGCAATGCCCCAATAACTCAATGGACGGATCCATGAGATTATCATTGCATTGGCACCTGTAATTATCCATGGTCATCCTATGTGAATGTGAATCCACATGTGAAGCCTATGCACACTTCTCTAAAAAGAGAGAGAACAAAAGTGATTTTGTCATTTGATAGTACTACAGACCACTTTGGGAATGAAGAATTTGGAAGGAGATCTCAGACATGGCATAGAGGCATGATAGAGCAGAGATATGGACTTCAATTATAGTCTCTCTCTCTCTCTCTCTCTCTCTCTCTCTCTCTCTCTCTCTCTCCCCTTCCCATCCTCCTTGCCTCCTCCAGCATAATGATTTCTTGATGCGTTTTAATAATTATTTCATTCTGCAAAAAGGGGAAATTCTGTTCTGGAACCGATTGTCACTAAGAGGGAGAAACTTGCGTTTTGGGTGGAAACGAAGGGAATCCTGTGGGAAAGTGGTCACTCTATCCTAGAATTTATGATTGATAAAGAAGGTAAATCTGGATAATCTAGAAGGCAAATAATATAGCCAAAATATGGGGTGATCAGCATTCTAAGCATTCAGGGAAAAGTTGGAAAGGACTTAAAGACTTCAAGGGAAGTGATCCCATTCTCAAGACACAAAAAGAAACAATGCCAATGAGAGGAAAAACCGAACAACATAGGCCATGTCTGAAGAGAATGATATGGATGCACATGTAACTTACTGACCAACTTAGAATTTTAAAACAAATGTAAGGAAGATAGAGGCAAAGGAAGGTAATATAGGATTTGTAGAACAGCGTCAATAGCACCAGGAATGCTAAAGTTCAGAGTGAGCTGAGGCTGGCAAGGGAAACAAAGGACAAAAAGGCTTTAAAGACAATAGTGGGAGAAAATGGCAGATCAGTGAAGGACTAGAAAATGGGCTAGGTGGGACAATGACCACTGTCAACACACTCAGGGCGGAGCTGCCCAAGTCTTCTCCTCTTTCAATTTTCTTTGCAAAAATGAATAGTTTTTGCACTGGTAATAATAAAACAAAAATGACTAATAGGGTGCAGAAGTGAAGGTAAGTAAGCAAGTAGTAAAAAATATCCAGTTCTCATTGATGAAGTGAAATCACCTGGCTTAGATAAGCAATATCTGGAAGTCCTGAAAGAATTGGTAGATATGGTCCCCTATCAATGAGATTTGAAAGATTATAGAAAAGAGAAGTATCATGAGATTGGAGAAGCAAAACATGTCCCAATTTTCAACTAGACTTTGCATACTTTAACCAAATAAACTTGTCTTCCATTCCTGGGAAAATTCTAGAATGATCACTGAATAAATGGTCTGAGACATCTGGAAAGAAAAGTAGTGACTAATTGCTCCATTGAGATGTCTTCATCAAGGAAAGACTGACCTCATTCCATCCTCCTCTCTTTTAACAGGATTACCAAACAGGATGTTGTGGCTATTAGAAAACAAATCTAGTTTGGCTACATTTATTTATCTAGACTCACACAGCTAGTTCCTTTAGATTTTAGCCAAGCTTTGATAAAGCATCTCTTAGCATCTCTTATGATTCTTGTAGAGAGATAGAGGGATACAAATTGGGCAATAAAAACATCCTAAGTTTAGAGTTGGAAGGAACCTTAGAGATTACTTAATACGATTCCCTTTTTTATGGATGAAGCTCTCAAGCCAAGAGAAGTTAAGTGACTTGTCCAGAATCACAGAGCTAGTTAGTCAGACTCAGGATTCCAACTCATGTCTTCCTGATTCCAGGTACAGTGCTCTACCCGCTTGGCTTCCTGATTGTCCTTGAGGATGCCACCACCTAAAATCTGTGAGATGGTCTTCCTAACCATAAAACGGGAGTGCTAACAACTCATACCTCCTAGTACATCGTGAGGAATAAAGGAGATCTTCGTCACAGTGTCATCACATAGCAGGTGCTTCAGGAACATCCTTTCCTCCTTTCCTCAAACATTATCACATGGATTCAGATTGGTTGGATGGCAGTACTCAAAGAGCAATCATTACTGGTTCAATATCAATGTGTATAGAGGTGTCTGGTAGCTTATGCCCTGAGCTGTTTAATATTGTTGTCAATGACTTGGCTAAAGGAGTAGATGTTGATTCAGATGACACAAAGTTGGGAGGGATAGCTAACAGTGAGTGATAGAAGCAGGATTCAAACTCTGACAAGCTAGAGCAGTGGTTGTTAAACAAGTAGAAATGGGGGCCACAAAGGCATACATAAAGATCCCTGTGGACTGCATATTGACTTGGAAAGTCACGTATTAATATTTTCTACATTTTATTGTATTTTTATTTGTTTTGTTAAATATTTCCCCGTTGCACTTTAATTTGATTTAATTGTACTCAGGAGTGTTGTGGGCCACATGCAGCCCATAGGGTAGCATGTTCGACACCTCCGGGCTAGAGAATTGGACTGAATCTAGAAAAGACGGAATCAATTCAAAAGATGTAAATGTAAAGTTTTGTACTTGGATATGAACATCAACTCCACAAATAATGTGGATACACAGCAAATTTTTTTAAATTAAATTTATTTTATTTTTAATTTATAGAAAAAAACAAGCATTTCCATAACATAGTATAATAAAAAGATTATTGCACAAGAAACAGAAAATCTACTATGTACAGATTGCTATTCCCTTTAAACATACAACAAAGTTATCATTTAAATTTCTTCTTTGCTTCCCTCCCCTACCCTAGAGATAGCCACCTTTAGACACAAAATGTGTGTGTGTGTATGTATTTTATACCTACTTCTATTTATTAATTCTTTCTCTGGATGCAGATAGCATCTTTCTCCATATATCCTTTATAGTTAATTTGGGTATCTTTAGTAGTCAGAATAACTTATTCACTCAAAGTCATTCTTAAAACAATATTGCTGTTACTGTATACAGTGTTTTCTTGCTTTTGCCCATATTGCTCTTCATTATTTCATGCAAGTCTTTACACATTTTTCTAAGACCATTGAGCTCATCATTTCTCATGGCACAATAATGTTCCATCACAATCATATACCACAACTTGTTCAGCCATTCCCCAACTGATAGGCATCCCTACAATTTCCATTTCTTTGCCACCACAAATAGAGATGCTATAAACATTTTAGAACATAAGGTCTTTTTCCTTTTCCCCTAATCATGTCTGGAAATAGACCTAGTAGTGGTATTTCTGGATCAAAGGGTACAGGTAGTTTAATAATTTTTTGGGTATAATTTCAGATTGATCTCCAAAATGGTTGGATCAGTTCACAACTGTACCAACAATAAATTAGTGTTCTAATTTTCCCACATTCTTTCCAACATTTATAATTTTTATATTTTGTCATGCTAGCCAAGCTGATAGGTGTGATGTGGTACCTCGGAATTGTTTTGGTGTACATTTCTCTAATCTATCAGTGATTTAGAGCATTTTTTCATATGATTATAGATAGCTTTAACTTCTTCATCTGAAAACTGCCTTTGGCTATTTATCAATTGACTTGTTCTTGGGGAATGACAAAGTTCTTTATATATTTTAGATGTGAAATCTTTATCTGAGAAACTGTCTATATTTCTTTTCCCAATTTTCTGCTTTCTTTCTGATCTTTGCTACATTCGTTTTATTTGTATAAAACTTTTTAACTTAATGTAACAGACATTATTTACTTTATGCCTAACTTTGCTCTCTTTCTCTTTTTTATTCATAAATTGTTTGCCTGTCCATAAGTGTGATAAGTAGTATGCTCTACGTTCTTCCAATTTTCTTGTAATATCTTTATATTTAGGAATAGAAAGGTAGATCAATGAAATAGAGTAGACATAAAATTTACAGCAACAGATAAACATGATAACCATGTTTTTAACAAGTATAAAGACTTAAGATAAGAATTAATTATTTGGTAAAAATTGTTGGGAGAGACGGAAAGCACTATGGCAGAAACTGTGAATAGACCGATATCTTACACCATTCAACAAGATAAGGTCCAAATGGATACACAGCAAATGTTTTGCAAAAGATCTTTAGTTGGAATGGACTGAAAATTCAGTATGAGTTAGCAATGTGATATAGCTACAAAAATGACTGCAATCTCAGACTCTGTTAAGAGGAGAATGTGTTTGTTGTTTTAGTCATTTTTTCAGTCATGTGCAAGTCTTTGTGACTCCATTTGAGGTTTTCTTGGCAAAGTTACTGGAGTGGTTTGCCATTTCCTTCTCTAGTTTATTTTACAGATTATAAAACTCATGCAAACAGGGTTAAGTGACTTGCCCAGGGTCACCCATCTAGTAAGTGCCTGAGGCCAGATTTGAACTCGGAGAGATGAGTCTCCCTGACTCCAGGCCCGGCACTCTAGCCACTGTGTCACCTAGATAGCTTCCAGGAATAGGAAAGGGATAATCCAATTGTAGTCAATCCTCATCAGACATCACTTGGAGTATTTTGTTCATTTCTGGGCACCATGATTTAAGAAGGATGTTGATAAACTGGTAACCAAACATAGGAGGCATACCTGGATGGTAAAGGGCTTTGAGTCAATATTACACGAATATTATATGGTTGAATGAAATGTGCATGTTTAGCAAGGAGAATAGAAGAGCCAGGGGGCCATGAGAGCTATTTTTAGGGAACTATAGAGTATTTGTGTAGATGAGGGACTAGATCTGTCTGTCTCAGGTAATCCCTGAAGGCAGAACCAGGGGCATTGTTGTGGGGGTGGGGTAGAGAGGTACAAAGAGGTAAATTTCAGTTAGGTTTAAGGGGAACTTTCCTACTACTGCAAGCTCTTTCCAAGTGGAATGGGCAATCTCCAGCCCAGTTGGGCTGCCATTTGCTGAAAGTCTTCAAGCAGAGGCCTCATGAACCTATCATGTTAGATAGAGTCTGGATTTCTTTCACTTAGAGGATGGACTAGGTGGTTTCTAAGATCTCTTCCAACTCTCACATTCAGTGATTCTGTGCATGTTCCTCCATGTCCCATGACCCACTCTATGGAGGATCCAGCCAAGGTTCTGGAAGGCTTTCTTTGAGTCTTGTGTCTCTGTTCATTGGGCTCTAAGCAGCCTGGCCACTATCCATGTGTCAGCACTAGCTTCTGCCAGGGGACAGATCTACCACCTTCCCCAGTCCAATATTACTTTATTGGCATGCCTAACTACTTCTTGAACATAGTTTATCACTGGAAATTTTGTGCAGCCTGCTGGTGGCCATGAGGATCCTTCCCACTGACTTTGATTCCTCCAAAGGGATTGCTGTATTCCAAGAATTGAAGCTATATGAAATTATAGGAAAAATATTTGGATTGAAAAAACAGGCCTTTGCACTGTAGGACAGATTGTGGTCATTAAAAGACACTCCCTAATGCCCTTATGCAATCCAACCCAAGACTTTTTGCCTATGCTTAACACCCCCATCCCCAGCCAGTCCTTGGCTCAGCCTCTTATTCACTTTTAGCATCTCTTCCAGATGTATGTGCTGATAGATTGAGTGATGTCAAGAAACCTGGATTCTCCACACTTACTTTGTCTCTATAAACAGAAACCAGTGTATTCTCTCCCTGCCCTAAGCCTTCTAGATCAACTCCTCTAGACACTCTCACCATGTAGCACTAACATCTGCCTAAAGCAAATGAAATTTATGCAATATATTATATATACATGTATGTGTATATACACACATATATATGTATGTGCACACATCCATATAATACATACACACATACATGTGCATGCAAATACATACATATATACATGCTATATGACAGACACTGCTATTCTAAGGGGATACAAATACTAAAGTGAAGACAGTTCCTGCCTTCAAAAGGTTTTCATTGTAATGTGGAGAGACATAGAGGAGAGTGGGGTCTAGGTAGGGACATTTTGGGTTTGGAGAGTTACAGGGGTAGTGAATGGAGCCCTAGGGAGCAGCAGACACATACACTTGCTGGCAGCAGAGCTGATTTGGTTATAGTTTCATAAACACAAAACTAGGAGTGGGGTGGGTGATATGATAAAGGATTTAAGAAAACAAAGAGAAAAAGGCCACTGGAGTGGAGAGCACTCTGGGGCAGAGTGGGAGCTGCTGAGAGTAGCTCCTAGCTTTGGAAGGTACCAGCCCACTTCCCTAGGCAGGTTCTTTGGTCTATCTAGGATTGAATTTTTCAGCTGAACTTCAGCACTGAAAGCCCTTGTTCTGTTATAGGTGTGATGTAAATCATTTAGGTGACAATGTAAAACCTAGCCCTAGATGACTTAGGAGATGGGTTGTGATAGTTTCTGTGACTGGACAATCCCTCCCCTTACTGTACCTAACCAGAAAGGAGCCTCTTCCTTTCCATATTTGCCTAAGCTGGCTCCAGGAGCTCAGAAACAGTCAGTCTCTGGGTCCATCCTCAAAGTCTGCTCATTTGGGGTACAATTTCTATGTTTTTGAGAACCCAGAGTCACCTTGGTGGTAAGATGCAGCTTTGAAGGCAGCTCCCATCTCCTTCCCCCAGGCTTTCTGTAAAGCTCAAGTGAGTCAATTGCTCCTGATACATTTTGTAAGTCTCTGAATGCCATGTCAGTATCACCCTCCATCATCATCATTGTTGGAGAGAGGCCTTGGTTCGGTCAGAAGGCCTTGCTTTAGTACTTCCTTTCTCGTCACTGTTCTAGGCAATATGAGCATATCCAGAAAAAAGGTGATACCCACTCCTTGAAGTCCAGGGAAGGGGAGAGCCATGCATAGGAAATAACAGCCAGCATCTGATTAAGGGCTAATATTGAAGTCCTATAGGTGTCCAGAGGAAGGGGATCAGAGAAAGCTTGAAGGGATATATGAAGAATCAAGGAAGAGGTGGCTTAATCTTGAAGGATACAAAGAATCTCTTCCAGACAGAAGAAGGAAGAGAAGCATTCTAGATGAAGAAAAGGTTATGCCAGAAGGTGAGGAAAGATAATCATCTTTTCATGTTCATGGGGCAGGCAGGAGGCCATTATGGTTAAGTCAGAGGGCTGTCATCCCATGAGTCTGTGGAATAACTCCATCCCTGCCCCAAATCTTCTGTGTTACAGTGTCTTAAAAAGTGACCTTACAATGTTGGATCAAAGACCCAGAACCAGTGCTTTATTAGAAATAAAGCATGTATAGAGCATGAGACAAGGTGTATGTGAGTGTGTGTGCATGTATTTGTGTGTATATGTGTATATGTGCATGTTTGTGTATGTGTGTGTGCATGTGTATATGTCTATGTGAGTGTGTATATGTGCATGTGTGTATGTGTGTGTGTGTGTGTATAGCCTTCCTTCAGGGGAAGGGCCAGTGGTAATTCTCACCCCAGGGTGTTCTGATTTACCTGTCCCACACTGCTGAAAGACTTCTTCAACATGAAACCTGCTCTTATTGCACCATTCTCTTCTTTTGTGCAAAGATGTTACCAATGACTGCTAAGAGACCCCAGACACTCTACAGTTCTCTTGCCAGCCCCTGAACCTGGGGAATAACACAAAGACACAGTGACATCACAGAAGTCTCCTCAGGAAACAGAAACAATGCTTTTGTGTCTTCCCAACCCTAGAACCCAGCTGGCTCTTATTCCTGCTTTCTGATCAACCTCTACTGTCAAAAGGCTAAGCCCAATTAAGTTGATCAGGCCCAATGGCAATCCTTCATCTCCTCTAAATAACCTCAGTAACGCTGTTAATCAGGCTTCAGAGCCATACCCTGTGAGCAATTCATCAATCAGCACTTTGGTGCTGTCCACAGTGCCAGTGCTGAACCCTCAGCTACTCTCATCTTTTTCATAGCCATTGACCATCAAGCACACAGCATCTCCTCTTCCTAAACTCCCTAAGAAGTGTGACTCTTTTTCCTCCTTTCCCTCCCTGGGAAGGTGCTGTGTGCATAGATCTGATTCCTGGGAGGAAGTGGACTACCTCTAGAGGCTTTTGCCATTTGTTATTGCGTCATGGTGAAGGGCTTTCCATTGGGTTTCCAAAGTCTGTACAATATACTACAGCCTACTGATACTTGGCTCTCTTCCTCTTTGTCAGCTGTTCTACATAGCTAAGGTCCTGTGCCATATGTCTTCATATTTCTATCAGACATAGATCCAGTGGTTGTGGCAAAGCTGAGGAGAATTGGATGATTAGGGCTGAATGTGATAGAAAGTACACATTATTCCTCTCAATTAACAGCACTGGGATATGCAGCACGTGGGATGCCATGACACAGCATATTGAAATGTAAGACAAGGATAGTAGGGTTAGTTAGTGTGACCCACTTGTACCTTTGCTGATCTGGAGTGTTCCTAAAGTAAGAATAAGATCCAGGGCAGCCCAGACTGTGGGGAGGTCATCAATATACTGTCAACCTTCCCCTAGGGAGAAATCTGTAGCAGTTGGGCCTCTGTTTGCATCACTTCCACGATGTGCTGAGCAGGAAGACAACAGCTGTGGAAGGCATGGGTGTGTATATGTTCCTAGATGTTAAGCACTTCCCAATGAGGAAGATGGCAAAGAGTTAGGGGGCAGATTTCTCCAGATGTTTGAGAACTCATCTTGCTTCACTAACAATGAGAAACTGTTCCCTTAGGTGGAAATGATGGAATCATTTGGAGGCAAATACCATGGCTTCATAGAATTTGTGATAGAGGGAAGGAAAACTTGGCACAGTCTGCCATGCACCTGAGGTGATCAGAGATCAGATTTCAAAGAGTTCAGGGAAAGATAATTATTATCCCATGAACTAATATTCAGCAGAGAAAGTCAGCTCAGGAGTAATAGAAAACACTTTAAGAATAAATGCTGAAGACACAAAGGGAACCATGCCAATGAGGAACAAAATGGGAGCTTTTCTGAATGATCTGATGAAGATACACTCAGACCTCATTAGGCAACTTGGATCTTGAGAAGACATGGACAGATGATGGAAGGAACACCAGTTAATGCAAGAGGTCTACCAATGTGTGGGACGGGCATATATGAATGGTATTAGGACAGCTAAATCTTAGAGGAAGATGCAGCTGATAAGGAGAGTTAAGGGGGAACACAAAGGGAATTTTACCTATGTTGGAGAAAAAGAGGATCAAAGAAGATATGGCACTTCTGCATGGGCCATATGGAATTGTGGGGGAAATGGTAGAAAAGGCAGAACTGCTTAGTCTGATTTAGCTTCTATGAGAGAAAACAAAGGGTAGAGGTCACAGGATCACAAAATTTGTATTGGAAGGGACCTCAGCCTTCTTCTAGCCCATATTATGCATGACAGGTATCCTCTGTAGAAGATCACTGATAAGTATTCATCCAGCTTCTGCTTGAAGAACCCCTCCCCAGTTAGGGGGAGCTCCCCACATAACTAGCTAGTCCATTTCCCTCCTGGGGGGTTCTCAGTATTAGGAGGGCTTTTAATTTCCCTGACATCCAACCTGAGTTGTTTCTTTGCTACTTTTATTATTTCTATTTGCTATTTTGGGTCCTCATGATGTTTCTTTAAATGCTTGAAATCAGCTGTCATGCCCTGCTTGAGTCTTCTCTTCTCCAATCTAAATGTCTTAGTTCTTTCAGCTGATTACCATATAATATGGACTCAAGCATCTTCATCATCCCGATTGAAGTCTCCTGGATGCCATCTGCATCTTCTCAGTGTCCTTAAGCCATAGAGCTCAGTTTCAGCAGTTTAAGTGTGTGTGTGATCTGTGGATTTGAGAGATAGAAGGAACCTTAGGAGATCTAAGCAATGGAATTTGGGATTGAGAGCCAGGAGGGTTCAAGCGCTTTTTGTTTTTACGAAAACCCAGAAAAGGAAATAGACTTGGCAAAGGTTACCCAGAATGCAGAGGACAGACCCAGGATTCAAACCCAGGCCTTCTTCCTTATAGCCCCATAGCATTTCCTCCACTAGACCACCAGAGAAGACTGAGACCACCTTCCTGCCATGGCTGGATAGATGCTCCCTGCAGCAGGGCTAAGCCCCGTGCCATTTTCTGCAGTGATTTAGAAAGCATTTCACCTTTAGCTCATGAGGCCTGTCCTCAGAGGCTGGAAGCCAAATCTGGTAAGTTATTTAAAACTGCTTTTGCTTTGACTCGTTTATTCTTTCAGAGAATGATATATTAGTATTTTCCTTCCACTACCCACTTTAGGAAGTAGTGCCAATAATTTGGGGGACGATAAATTATCCAAATGGGGAAAAGCTCCATAAAAGCCCATGAGCGGGCCCTTCCTTAATGAGCGGTGCATGGGCACACACTTAGCCCGTTATGCTGAAAACAAACTTGACGTGATCTATGATCTCCTGCCTCAAAGCTCTGTGCATTTACTTAAATATCTGTGAGAGACATTAGAGATGCCAAACGCTTAGCCTGTGATTGGAAAATTAGCCTACCAAGGGAGGAGGATAGGAAGGAAGGCTCCTTAGGACTGAGAGCTCACAAGCAGTTAGATGGCAATCATGAGGGCCTGTCTCTGCCTAAAGAGAATGGATACCCCCAGTAGGAGAAGGTTGTACTTTTCAAAACGGTCTTATGCCTGGAAATTTGGTGGTTCATCAAATATTTTCCTCATTGATGACCAGTTATTTCTGAGGTGCTTTCTCTCCATTTGGCCACCAGTCTCCATGCCCTGCCCACTGTCAAGGAGCTGGTGATTCATGGGTTGTTTCACACTCCCCCACTCTGCCCGGGGTACCCACTCTTTGGCAGGAAGGCTGAGGCTCATTCTCATGTAATGTGCTGTGTCCATGCTTGGCTTGGGGGAATAGCTGCTCCCCCATGTTCAGTTCTTTCAATCTCTAAAGCGTGTCCCAAGTGTAGCTTGTACTTATAAAGCATCAGCCTGGCTCCTGGTTTCTCTAATCACACAAAATCTCCCCCAAGCACACCATTCCACCCACATCATGTGAACTTTTTAAGACAAATTCTAACTTCAAAGACTAGACTTCTATCCTGGTAAATAAAACATGATTGGCTCCATGAGGAAAGAAAGTCTAAGAAGAAAATAGATTAATTAAAGGTCTTCCTAAATTCTCATCCCCCCTGGTCATCATCCGTGTGGTTATGTGTCTAACAAGCCAGAACCACTTAATCTGTTCAAACAGCAAAGTGAAAAAAAGGAGGCTTTGGACTTTTAAGATATGCCATGGTGGTGAGAGTTTTTTTTAAGGCAATAATAAATGTGCTGCTGAATTATTCATAGGATCATAGGATTTAGAGATGGAAGAGACTTTAAGAGATCGCTGAGTCCAACCCCCTCATTTAGATTTGAGGAAACAGGGGACTTGCAATGTCTTTCCTATAACTGAAAGCAGACCTATCAAAAATTGGGTCATGGACACATCTGATGCTGGTGATCTTGGCACTGACCATGGCTTAGGAATGCCAGAGTGAGCAGCCAATATATCTGAGGTATAATATTCATATACTAGAATGAGCCAGGATCATATCATGAGACCACCCATATTGCTGGTTTCCTTAGCTTCTCATCTCTTCTCATTGTTGCAGTGAATCTTTGATGATGCCTTCAGTGAAATCAGGGAGTCTACCCTACCCATCTGTGTGACAGAAGAATGGAGATTCAAGGCAGTATCTGTTGGTGTTTTGGGCTCATGAGCCATGGGAGTAGAACCAGGCACATACCTGTACTTTCTCGGGGAGCACTGTACACCCGCTGGGACCTGAGCCTCACCATGGAGGCTTCTGAGGGTCAGTTCCCAAGAACTAGAGAAAGAGCTTGGGCCTGGATCAGAAGAGAAAGAAGGAGAAACAGAAGGAAGCATTGGCTGAGAGAGAAGGCAATCCTCTGTGGGAGGGAGAGTAACAAACAAGGGAGTAGGCTCATGCTTCATAGGAGTCCCACCCATTGACATGGCTTATAATCTCTCAAAATTTTGAGCCATCTTTGATATCATCTCATTAGTGGAGGGACCCCCTCCAAAAGTACATGTGCTTAGGAGGTGAGGGTGGAGAAGTCCCAGCCTCTCCCCACCTCTTCATCCCCTGTTATCCTTGATCACTCTTTCTCAGTTCTTCTCTGTAAGGAATCCTGTGACTGCACTGGGGGCAGACAGTGTTCCTTGAGGCCTTGTAACATTTTGTGGGCACCAAGTGGATTGCTGTTGAGCTATTTATATACCCATGATAATTTTCAATCATTTTAATCTTTTCCTCTTTGAGATATGTTAAAAATTGATCCCTGAGTGACTTTAAAATCATGTTGACTTCAATATGTCAAGAGGTTTTTTGTGGAAAAAAATGAAACCATATGCAAATGTATGTATTATAGCAGTGTTCTCCCTCTAAAACATGTTTGCAGATGCTCCAAAGTGAAAAAAAAAAGAAAGCAGTTTTGAAAATTTTAAAAATAATTTAATTTTCATACCCTCAGGAACTGAGGAAGATGGAAAAATGTTTTATTTTATGTTTTATAATTGTTAACTCCATAATCCTGAGTAAAACAGAAAACAAAAGGCTACTACAGAATGCACTGTGGCCTCACTGAATTCAAGCTGACTACAGAAGGTAGAATGATGATGGCAGTGGGAGTAGTCAGCCCTCTTTGACAGAGGCCCAAGGTCTCAGTGGGCTCCAAGGGAAATAGCATTCAGGAGTGGGACTGAGCCTTGGAAAAGTGCCCTAGAGTCCTCAATCCATCATTCCACAAATAATTAAGTACTGGTGAACTAGGCATCAAGCTGAGCTGGGGGATGCAAAGGCAGGTCCAGGGAGATCCAGACAAAGGCCTTGACTTAAGGAGCTTCTGGCCTAATGAAGTAAATATGTGTATAGCTATTCTGGCTCAGCTTCCATATGCCCATGCATAGGCCCACTCACAGCCTGAGGGGCCTGATGTATATGCATATTACATATATTTGAATATATGTATATACACAATACATATATGTATGTGTATGTGTGTATAAACTTTACTAAAAACATACTTGGTGACACTGCCCCCCTCCCACCAAATGAAGGCATCTGGCAAGGACTTCAAAACAGCTTCTAAGGAAGTTCCTTGGGGGTCTCAGAAACCCCTGCTCACTCCATAAAGCAGTGCTTGTCTAAACAGCTCTTGGCTGGTTTTCTTGTCAATCCACAGGGGTCAAAGTTAACCCAAACTGACCTGGGCTAGTTTCACAGTGTTCTGGCTTACAACAGCCTTGATGGTCATAGTAGGAGGGGTGGGGGGTCTTAACTAAAGCTGCCCATGTCTGAATCTTAGCTTCCCAGCCTGCAACAGGCATACAATGAAGCTATACAAGGCAGGTACAAGGTAACCTTTGGGTGCGGGGCACATTGAGAGGCAAAGGTGAGGAAGGGGAGAATTCCACACATGAGGCCAGGCTAGTGCATAGGCATGTACGTGTGCACAATAAAGTCAGTGTGGCTGGATAGTGGAGAGAATGGAGAGGAGGACCATGTGATAAGGCTACTGGGGAATGGTTGTGATGGGCTTCATTCAAACACAGGAACAGAAAGCATTAAAGCATAGTCTTTAAACTGAAGCTTACAGTTGTGAACCTGGAGGTTGATAGGGAGTCCCTGGAGTTACCTGAGCTGGTGAATGACACTGTTAGGCCTGCACTTTCAGAAAGTCTATTTGACTCCTGCATGGAAGATGGAGGAGAGAGGGGCAACTTGGAGACTCTGAGACATGTCATGTTCAGGGATATGCAGGTGGTAGATGATCAGGCCCTTATGCTCTGGGATGGTCAGATACTTCATGTCTGGGGTATCAGGCTCAGTTCTGAGAATCTCATCTTAAGAAAGATGTCAATAAGCTAGAGAGTGTCCAGGAGAGGGAAACTGGGATGTGTGAGGGACAGAGCTCATGTCTTCAAAATATGTAAAGGTCTAGCATATGGGAGAGGGACATGTTGTGTTTGGTCCCAGAGGAAGAAACTGGACCAGTAGGAAGAAGTAGAAAAGTAGCCAACGTTTATAGGTTTGATATCAGGCCATTTCCTAATAAAAAGGCCCCAAAAGTGAGCAGAAATGGAAATCTGCCAGCAAGCTTAGGGCACTCATGTGCCATAAATATAGTAGCCAAAGCTTTTCTCTTCTTCTTTCTTCAATCCACCCCCCCTCAAATATACTAGAAGAGATGTCTGCTAAGGTCTCTTACAACTTGAGTTATATGATTCTGGAGGTGGGATAGTGAGTTCCCAGTCACTCAAAGAAAGAACTCCCGGTGGAGGCACCGATCCTCCATGCCTTCCCTTCCCACAGTTCCAAACAGTAGACCACTCAGACCCCACGGGGAAATGGGGTTGGGAGAGTATAATGGCTGCTCAAAACACTTAGAATACCTAGGGAGTAGTTGATAACTATGACCCTTCTGTTCAACACAGCCATTATACTCTCTAGCCCTCTGGGCACTGCCAGCTGATTGGCTGATTAATCCTAAGGACTCCAGGACTTTCCATCTATCCTACATCTGAGCCCTTCCAGATATATCATCTTTCTCAGTTACATGCTGAGCTCCCTGTGAGCAGAGAATTCTATTTGTGTACCAAGCACTTGTTAGTAAGGACTTTTATATTCATTCATTCATTCATCCAAAGATGTTCAGGCAGAAGCTGGACAGTCCATTGTTAGGGATAGTATAAGATGCTTTTCAAGCTTTTGTTAAGATTTGCAATGCATGATTTCTGTGGCCAATTCCCACTTTGCAGTTCCATGAATTCTGGTCCTCAAGTCACACCCAGCCATATGCTTGTTTAATGTTGTAGGAACCGAATATGTATTGTTGAATATTCATGGCCCATGCTAGTGTGGTAGAGGTGTAAGAGGGAGCCCAGAGGGACCCACTTGCCCCTCATATTTTGTTCTTTCATTTGGCCTGAAATATTAAATTTGTGAAATCAAGAAAAACCCTTATGCAATAACTTTAGATAATAATACCATGTTACCCAGTGCATGGCACCTAGGAGGTGCTTAAAAACAATTGTGGAATGAATGATTTCTATGTTGTGGAGCATATGGGGTGGATGAGGCTAATGTGGAGGGAGAATTAATGTAATGGCTCCTGACCAGATGTGGGAGCGCCAGAGAGGGAAGAGTTAGGAAGAAAATACTGTAGTCTGAGACAAATGAAAAACTGAATAAGATACAAGAATGGCAGCTCCCAGTGCTTACCTAGCACAGCATTTGACATTAACTGACATATGAATGTCAAGAGTACTTAATAAATACTTGTTGACTTAACTAGAGGTGCCCAGCAAATGGTTCACAGGTCATCTTCTGAGAGCGCAATAGAGGAAGTGGAGGATCTGGCTTCATGGGGGCCCTGAAGGCAACCAGAAATGTGACTTGATGGGAGCAGCTGGCAGCTTTACTTCCAAGTCCCACTTGAAGACTATTGCAGCTCATGCCCAGTATCAGCTGCTGAGGACAAGGAAGCAGAGGACATCTATGGAGAGACCTTCTGACTGAATTCAGCAGATGCTATATGCTAATGTACTGAAGGGTAAATGCAGGCAGGAAATAGTGAAGAAACATGGGAAAACTTGGTCAGGAAGCAGGCAGGGGAAAAGCTCTAAGGCTTATAGCCTCCTTAGAAGCCCCAGGTTTGGGGTGGAGCCAAGATGGTGGCTGGAAAGCAGGGACTAGCATGAGCTCCCCGCCAAGTCCCTCCAAAAACCTGTAAAAATGGCTCTGAACCAATTCTAGAACTGCTGAACCTACAAAATAGCAGAGGGAAGCAGGACACTAGCCCAGGACAGCCTGGATGGTCTCTGGGTAAGGTCTATCCCTCATGGAGCTGGGAGCAGAGCAGAGACCAGCATGGGCGGTGGGGACCAACCAGACCAGGAGCTGGGTGGAGCGTGCCCTAGCACCCTAAATCAGTGAGCTGTGACAGTTACCAGACTTCTCAACCCACAAACCCACAAACACCAAAGACAACAGAGAAGGTTAGTGGGAAAAGCTTCTGGGGACAGGGAGTTTGCGGTTCGGCCACCACCCCAGGGGCAGTAGAGGTGGGACAGCTACAGAACTACAGCTGCAGTTGCTTCTGGCCCCAGGCCCACCTCGTGGGAGGAATTAAATGGCGGATCAGAGCAGGACTGCAAAGCCTGCTGAAGATCTAAGTTCAGTCCAGGTTGGGGGTTCTTGGGGAATGGGGAGTGTGGTGTGGCAGAGCATCCCC